>JACDOX010000070.1:180081-562431 GCA_014549065.1 Cardinalis cardinalis
GGGGGAGGATCGGGATCGGAGCGGGAGCCGCCGGAAGCGGCGTCGTGGTTCAGTTCGTGCCAGGCGTTTTATCCAGAGCGCTCTGGCTTTAGGGCGACGTGGGAAATTCACATCCCGCGCCTTGCGTGGGGGACAGGGCCGCGCGTGAAGCGGCTCGTCTCCAAACGGTTCGTCTCCAAGCGGTTGTGGTCCTTTATTCGGTGCTGGCCCTGGAATGAGCGCTTGGATGGTGGGCTGTGCGGGGAGATGCTGGGTTAGCCTGGAAGGTGCACGCACGGGAATATCCACTGACGTTTGCTTGTTACTAAAGGAAACGTAGGTGCTGCCTCACTTATGGTTAATTATATAAGTGCCGTTATACTCTGGCTTAGCGTTGAGTGAGGAGCAGAGTATAACGCAGTATTTGGTCCATCCTCAGCAGAGTTACAAGGTTTAACATACAGCACGTGTTCTGTGCAGGGATGTGGGCCTTGGACCGACAGCCATGGCTTATGGTTATGTTGCCAGTGCACAGCCCYCCCAGCATATGGCACCACTCTTGAAGTACTGTGTATGTTGGGTATCTATCAGTGTTAAATCAAAATAATTCAGTACTGTATGTATCAGATAGTGCTGTACCTGATCAATAAGTGGTTTTGAGCTTGGTTTGGCAGCTGGCAAAATAAAGGCAATACTACTGCAAACTGAGTAATGCTTGCATTTCTTGCTCTTTCTGTTTCTTTAAGTCAGAGATTTTTGTTTTCTTTTAAGTGAAGTCATTGCTTTTCACAAATAGTTCTGGGATTCAGAACTAATCTGAGTTCTGAATAACTCAGATTAGTAACTGAATAACTCAGTAATCTAAGTAGATTACTTAGATGAAATCTGCGGTAAGGTGAGGCAGTAGAGATTAAATAGAGCCTCCCAGTTGCGTATGTCCTTACCATTCACTTGGTATTTTATCCTCCAGTTATGTTTAAATTTTATTACACACTGTTGGAAAGGCCCAAATTCAATGAAATAAGGCAAAACAAAAGTCTGAAACCTGAGTTTTTAATAGTGGATGTTGCTAAAAGGTATAAGCCCTTAGAAATGGCTGACAGAAAGAACTTTGGCAAATGGTTGGTAAAGTGGGGGTTTTAGTCTTGGTTTTTTTTTTTTTTACTTTATTTTTTCAGGGGGGCAATGTTGTATATTTTTAGGTAGCCTCAAGGGTCATTGCTTATCAATACAGCTTCATCATAATATGTTCTCTCCACTCTGTCACTCCTTTAAAATATAGTCCTGTTGCAGTAATTTTGACTTAGGAGAAGTTTATGCAATATATTTGTGAATTACTTTGATATTTTAGCAGCACTCTCAGGTCCAAGATGTTGAAGGCAGAAATTATTCTTAAAACTAGTTTCAGCAAGTTTGTGCTCTAGAATGTCTCCTTCCTGCTATTTTCCATACATTGCTCTAGGTATCTTTGTTTATTTTACACCTTTGAATGTAAAGAGGGAAAGAAACAACACTTCATTCTCTAGACTGAAAGCAGTGGATTGTGTGAAGAAAACAGTATCCAATGAAAAAGGATATTAGCTAAAAAAATTTGTGCAAATCTTAAAATAGTCCATCAGATTGGAATAATAGGACTCAAATTGCCTAGAGCCTTGAAGACTTGATACTTCTGATAATGAAGCATATTTGAGTGGGAAAACAATCTGGATAATAAGTTTAATGCAGAAAGGTATGATTATACAGCCTTCGTATTGTAACTCTAATTTAGTATGAATTTACTAGTGGCAAGTTAACCTAGGGTCTCTTTATTGAAGGAGGGCTAAGCAGTCTATGGATTTTTCTTAATCCTCTCAGTTTGTCAGCTTCCCTGTCCTTTCCCCATTAAAGTAGAATAAATAATTTTATGGATGTTGTGTTACTCTGACAAAGCTTGATATCAGACTGAAGGGTGGATCTTGAATTGACAAGAAAAAACACATACTGAGATGCAAAATAGGAGATAAATGTTATCCCAGACCTGTCTAGACCGAGAATGAAAAGAAGATTGAGTTCTTGTGTGTCTACAAATCCTACRTACCTTACAAGTTCCAATGAACATACTTGGGAAATACCTATATAATAAAAATGATGTAAAACAGTTGTCCTTAGAAGGATTGGTTAGGTGTGCAGAAAGACAAATCTGGTATTGACCATAATATTTTTGAACTTGCCTGATTATGATCTGATTGCTTTATGTCACAGCTATTCATTCATGTTTGTCTCTTCTAAGGGAGTGTTACTTAAACCTAAAGAAGGTCAAATGCTAGCCAACACAGACAGGAGTGAGGAGTCAGCACAGAGGGCAGCTGGTAGGAACATCAGATGTGAGCAGAGCAAACAGCACCTCTTCCTTCTTGCCGTGGTGTGAGCTGTATGATGTCAGTGCAGCAGAGACCMTCAGAAACCCATGTGTTCTCCTGAGCAGTTACCTGTTCTTACCTTCACCAAGAAACATTTCMGCTGTTACATACCCTGTCGTGCTGGGGGTGAGGGGAAGTCAATGTTTATTTTTCATTTCCATGGTTACATTAGTATTAAACAGCAGGGGGAGGAAAAAGGTCTCCAATGGCTTTTTTTCCTCCAGTGCTATGGAAGCCATCCTTATAATTTAATATAGTTTTGAAAAGATTTGGATACTTCTCAAAGCAGTCTTCTGATGTCTTTTTTCTATTCATATTTTGTAATATTGAATTTTATATTTCTCTGTGCATGGGGAAAAGTGCTTTTTTTAAAAAAGCTCCTTTAAGGAAAATCTTGAAGTGACTGCAGATCAGTAATTAACTGATGAAGCTGCACAATTTTTTCTCTTGGAGGACAAAAAAAAATGCAGTGTTGTCTGCATTATAATGTTAGTGTATTTATTCAGAGTGAGTGTAAATTTAATACATTGGTATTTTACATCAAGGGTGGTTTCTTTATCCTGCTTTATTCAGAGTGAGTGTAAATTTAATACATTGGTATTTTACGTCAAGGGTGGTTTCTTTATCCTGCTTTCACACTTAACAGATCTTTCATGTCTATTATGTTGTCCCAAATAAACACACTTGAGTATGTGGAAATACCACAGAAGGACAGGTTTTTATTGCGTGGTTTTTTAAGTTAAATAAAATACAGGCATGTAAAAGACAGAAATGTGATTGGGTTTGTAATACTGGGTGTAACAAAAGGACCTTAGCAGAAGAGGAGCAAAAGATCTTCTCATTTACTGTAACTTAATCACTTCTGACAGATGTTTGCCTAGGCTGTTTTTAAAACCTTCCAGTGATGGATATTCCACAGCCTCCAAAGGCAGCCTGTTCAGTCTATTACTCTTACTTGAAAGTTTTCCAAAACTTAAATCTTGCTTTCTTTTTCATGTCTACATCAGACCTGGTGAACAGTTTAGTCCCATTCTCGTACCAACTTGCTTTGTCTTTGAAGAACAAGACTAGGTCTCCCATTTATCTTCTCTTCTGTAGACTAAACAACTGCACTTCTTTCAAGCTTTTTGATCTTCTTTGAAGTGTCTTGAAAAAGTTGAGAGACAGGAAAGGGGAATCTGAACAAAGGCATATCTCTGTGCCAGTTGTAGGGGGTCTTGAGTATGTATGAGTTCAATGTGAGTATTGCTTGGGCAGCCTCTTGAGCAGCTGAGGCAGTTTACCTATTTACCTATAAAAAAGTGTGGCTGGTCAGGCCTTTCCTGACTTGCTTCTCCCTTATTCCATCCTGTGTCACTCAGACTTGTTTTCTAGAGAAATTAGAAGTTTGAAAAGTTTGAACTTTTTTTTTTCTTTAAACTGGAGTAGACAAGTGTGGCAGGGTAGTAGACTCCCAGGTGAGTTGTTCTCTATAGTTTTTGTCATATAGTGTTGTGTTAATTGATTGAGTTGTTGGTTGCCTTTATGCCTTTTGGGCCATAGAGTTTTCTAATGGGAAGGCCATTGTAAGCTTGAAACGTTGCAAGAATGTATTTTCCTCCTGAAAATACAGCCCCTGTGGTTACAGTCAGTTGAAAAGATTTGATAGATGAAACAAGAGAAGGTGATTTTTTGAGCATAATAAAAATGTGCTAGTTTGCTCAGGTAGCATGATGGCTTCAAATGTTTTGAGATTGTCACCATGTCCATTTGAGTATTCCTAAACTTTCCAAACATCCGTGTTTACATTTAAATAGGAAAAGTTTCTTACCTGAGCATGCTCTGTGCTTCTAGCAAATGCTTTTAAGTTCAGTAGTGTTAGAAATTTCTAGGCAGTTATAACTGGTTTTAGGCATGGCAATCGCTGTAAGTCTTGATTACAAAGTTCAGTGTGCCAGATTGCTGTTCTTTCTAGGGAACAGTTGCTTATGATGCGAATCTCTGGGCAGCCTCAACCAGTGCCTCACCACTCTCAGTTCTTAGGTTCTTATGTCACTTAATATGAATTAACAGCCTAGAAAACTGTTCTTTGACTTCCAGAACTGCAGAGAGGGAAGATTAAACTAGCATTCCTRTTAGAAAGCAACATGTACTGTATTTAATCATCATCTGCTAAACACAATTCATGTAGAACTCATTCTTTCCTCAGAATTCTTAAATGCTAACAGAGATTCTATTCAGGATTAGGAGAAAATTGAATTCCTTGCAGCTGGTAATGCATTAAATATCATCAAAAATTGCCTCAAGTTAACGTATGTATTCTTGAGGTAATTTGCTTCAATCTTCTGGCATAAAACCACCTATTAAGGAAGACTTCTATTTCCATTTCCTTCTCATCAGGAGCTTTTCCAACATAGCTGAGTATGAATTAATAGTGTAAAGCTTAGTTTGTGACTTCAGGATCCTCTCTCAGAAACGATTATCCATTGCTATTGGGTCTGATTTCTATCCCAAAGTGTTTCTCAGTTACAGTTTAATATACAGCTTTGTAGTGGCATCTTGTTTCAGACTCTCAAGATAAGTGGACAGATCATTTCAGCAGCTCATTTGTCCACAGTAGCTGGGGACTGCTGTTCCCCCAGGAGTGCAGGAGCTGGTGCATGGCATGCAAGAGGCATTGCATTTGGCTTGCTGGCAGCTGCTCTGGAGGCAAGGCCCTGAGTTTACCTCTGTGAGCACATCTGCTAGTCCTACTGTAAGGTTTGAAACCTTCTGTGTCAAGGGCTCTCATAATTGGTAACAGTCGCACACTGAGGAAGTCACTGTTGCCAGCTAGGATATGACACTGAATCGTACCCCAGGGAAATTAATCCTTTCTTAGGGTTCAGTTACCCCTGCTGCATCACAGTGGGTAAGTAATTTCACATCCAAATGACCTTCTATAAAATAATGCTTGTGATAAGACCTAGGCACACACAGATCTTTTCTTTTCCTTTGCAATTTACTGAAAAGTTACCTGCAAATTAGCACTTTTGAAGATGTTAAAACAACATATGTCAATTGAAAAGAATTGCTTAAAAATAATTGGATTTTTAATAGAAGAATTTGGAACAGAGCAAAATTGGAATTTGGCTAACTTAAAACTTCTTTTGTTTTTATAGTTTGAATCCATAAATGAAAAATGGCTATTCCCTAAAAGCTGCTTGGAGGATTCTTCTGTCAGAGACTATCAGTCTTAATAGCTGACATCAGCCCTCTCAACATCCAAGATGAGTGCACAGGGAGTTTGTTTGCTTTTGTGAATTTTTATTTCCCGCTGCACAGATCAGCATTAAAAGAGGGGAAATAATTTTCATCCTGGAAGTTTTAAAAGCTGTGAACCCCAAGTGCTTCTCAGTGCATACAACTACAAAGACGTGGTAGATACTGCTGGAACGTGGTTTTGAAGTGACTTTTCATTCCACAGCTGAATAAATTATTTTCTCTGCACAGGGTTAGTATCTTTATAGGTTTTCATTAAAATATCATCCTATTATGTGAGTAAATTCAGCATTGGAAAGTACAATTATTTGTGTTGTGTGGGTTTTTTTGGGTTTTTTTGTGTAAATAAGGTGCTGCAGCTGCAGGCTCCAAGTTCATTGAGGACTGCTGTTACCCTGAAAATTTTGTTTGACAGCTTTGTTGTTCCCTATTAAAAGATGTTTGCCATTATTCTTGCATTGGTTACACACAGATGTGCGCACAAAAATGCACACTTTCAGTTTTTTCTTCAGGTGTTATTTGGCCCACATAAAGAATGCTTCAAGGTTCTGCCTCAGCAGCTGCTAATGTGTCTGAAGTTAGAGGACACTGATTCTTTCAAAATACATCTGCATGGGGTCTGCTCAGTGCTTTTGTGAGTAAATAATGGTTATTTTTAACCTGAGCACTTGTTATAATTGAATTGTTAAATCCTGTTTTCCTTTAGCTGTGCTACAAGATGCTCCTTTTACATGTAGAAAAGTGATATTAATGTAAAAGTAGTAAATTTCAAGGTTCTTTTTTAACACACTTGTACTATGTAAGATAACTAGCAGACAGGTTTCAGGTATTAAGAGCATTAGGAACTGAAATGTTCCTGTGAACTACCTAACCAATACCATTATTTTGCAGACAATTGCAGACATAAAATACATTGTTTAATGACATTCTTATTCTCAAACTTCAAGTTTCTAAGGAAAAGATATTTTTGAAGTATCTTCTTAGCAGCTAGGGTTTTTGACAAAGATTTTTATCCTTATTGCTATAACAGACCCAAAAGTTGAATACCAGATTTTGAGGGGTATTTTAAAAATACRTCTTTGTTCTCAACTGAGACTTCTCTTAGGGAAAGAGTGTAAACAGCTCTTTTGTTCTTTCCCTTTCTGTAACTGCTTTACTTGCTCTAAATTAAGGAARTAGTGTTAATGTTCTCTTTTTTTAGGATAAAGTTACAGAATGCCTAAGAAGCTGTTCTACTTGGCATCAACAGGTAGATTTCAGTGCAGTTCTGATTCTTCTCTCTGATTTATGAGTAGTTTACTCTGTAGTTACAACAGTAATCTAAAGCTTTCACTTTACTTTCCCAGTAAAACCCTAGAGGGTGAACCACAGTACAGATTCTTTGAGTTYCTGTGACATATGCTGACCTTGCAGACTTGTCCAGATGTAGCTGAGTCCTCTTAAATTTCTGAATTTATAGGCATATGTGTGTGTTGGTAATTGTGAAGTTCATCACCTGTCAGGGAAGTTTTATGAGGATATTTTGAGACACGAATAGCAAATGCTTCTTAATATATGTATATTTATTTGTATATGCACACATATCTATATATAACCACAAAAACCCCCAACAAAATGAAAGAAAAACRAAATGAACAAAAAACCTTGTCAGTTTTTGGTGTAAGGTTTCTGTTCCAAAGACATGGATGTATTTTGTGTTTGGCAATCGGTGATTACAGTTAAAGAAATGAGGCAGCATGTCGTGGGCGTTGCATCTTTTCCGTCGTGGGATTTATTGTGGGAATTTCTTGTGCACATGATGATCATTTACTGAAAGATTTTGATATTATTATTAAAATATTAATGCAGTGGGATTCGAAAGATAAACATTGTTGAAAAATGCATARGACTGTCCAACTGTTTTGGCATATGAGCTGCTACTTAAACTGCAGCCTGCACTACAAAGCACAGCCAGATGAATCTCTAGGGCACTTGCAGGGACCTGGCAGATGCTGTGGGTGTGGAACCTGCTGAGACTTCAGTCGAGTGGTTCAAAGAAATTGCTTTCCTTGAGCTGTGTTGTGAGCCATCCTTGGCTGCTCAATTACCGGGCAGACTGCTCAGGTTAATAAATTAAGGTGTAAATTTTGTTACAGACCACATCCAAATGCTTGACTGCTGTCTTAACCTGGGCAGAACTCCTTAAGGGTGATAATGTCTCTGCTTTCTTTAGTCCTTGGAGTCTCTCCTCAGAAGTGGGGAAGAGCACAAAGTTGATTCAGAATTGGGCTGAGGCAAGCATTAGTAGGAATTTCTCCCTGGATTGACATTTAGCACAAGTTTACATCAGGAATGTGAATAAAGCTGAAAGTACTCTTAACCTTTTGAGTGTTGCATCTGTAGTGTGTTAAGGTATGATGCAGTTAATTAATACAATGTGGCATCTACTAAAGTCTTGAAATAGAAATGGAATGAAAATTATTTTTACTCCTCACTATTGAGTTTCTAATGAGCTCTACCATATCAATCCCAGACATCAATTTTAATGCAAATTAGGCCAGTCAATTTCATTCATTATATGTTGTAATATATGCCTTACTTCCTCATTCATTGCTTCTCATAGATCTCATTTTTGCCTGTCTCATTAATGCTACGACTTGCTTGTAACTTCAGTGCATCATTCCCTTTCAAGGCAGTCTTGTCTTCACGTTTAAAAATAGTCATTACTAAGTAACTTCTGTTATCTCAAAATTGGTACCAGTGGATGGGCCTTTTGTTGTGTGATGTTCCATCATATGTTTAAAAAATCTCTTTCATGCTGCTGTGTTTTTCAATATGAAAAAGTTCAGTTTTCTGTGTTTTTACTATTTACAGCCCTTTAAAATTGGGAGGGGTAGGCTCTTAGGACTACTAAAAGGACCTGTCTGCAGCTGGGATTGAGCCTGATTTATCTGGCAGCCAGAAGGGTTGGACTGTAGTCTCCAGAGCTAGCAAATCATTCCACAGAGCTGACATTCCTTCTTGGATGGACTGTATTAGACATTTTGGTGTTTGAAAATCTGCAAAGCAGTTATTCTGACTTTCTCAGTGCCAAAGATGTGAGTTGAAATAACATACAGCAAAAATGTGCTGCTTTGCCTACTAATTTGGTGCTTGGCAAATTCCTTTCGATACTGACCACACTGAAGCTTATAGACAGGGAATGCATAATAAATTGTAGTTAAGAGCTAAATGAAAAAAACCCAACAAACCAAGTTGTTTGACGGTTTAAAGCCCCAGTTGCAGCAATCACAGTCTGGGAGAAAGGATGACAAGATCTGATGTCTTTCTGCAATTTTGAATCTTTAAAGCTGTGCTTAAGTATTTTGTAACATCCTCTTGACATTTTAGGCTGTAACTTCATTTTGTTCGTATTCAAAAGACCTTCTTTTTTTTAGAAAAATAGAATTTTTCTAATAAAATTTAGAAAAAAAAAATTTTTAGAAAAATACCAGGATAGTATTTAGAAATTCATATCATCTTTTGTAGTACCCATATCTCTAAGACCTGGCAGGGAATTGCTGGTCTAGTACTGCAAGTCAAAAATCAGGTTCCATGATGATTCATTTGATAATTTCTAGGTGTCAGCTTTTTATACTGCAATCTACCAATACTGCTCAAATGTTGGAAAAAAAACCCCAAAACCAGACCAGTTKTGGAGTTGTGGTTTGGGTTTGGGATTAGGAGTTTTGTTTAGTTGATTTATTTCTTGACTTAAAAAAAATTTTTGTGGGTTGTTTTTGTTTCTTTTGGGAGTGATTTTTGTTTGTATGTTTTCTGGGGCTTGTTTTTTTTTGTTTGTCTGGTTTTTGTTTGTTTTTTTTTAATTTTGCTGTTGCTTTTCAAGTGTTAGCCATTGTTCTGCCAAAAAATGTTTTGATAGGTCTCCTTTGCCATATGTGGAGAAGGACCTGGGTGAGCATCTACATTTTGAATACTTAACACACATTTGCTTAAGGCCTTGGATTGTACTTTTAGATGTGTGAACTTTGTGCTATTCAGGAAACATACATTCTCCCCTTACAGTGCTAGCAATAAACTTAATTTTGAAAGAGAGTTGAGCTGGTAATTAAATCTTCACTGATATGTGCATGCCTAAAGTGCGCTTGAAATGGTATTTAAGTGTAAGTGCAGTATGTCTTTTWTTTTGGTCCATTATAACAAGGAAATGGTGGGTTTGATAGCAATGCAATGCAGAAGTACCTAATACTTAAAATTCTTCTGTTTTCTTTCTCAGCATTATATTGGTCGTTCTTGATAACTTTGCCTATTTGTATATGGATTTAAAAGGCACATTTTTTTGAAACTGTTTGTGAATAGCTCTATATTTGACTTTTTTTATTGAGGATTTTTTTTTTTGTAATTGAGGAAGTTTTTTATTGAGGAATTATATTTTTCCGCATGAAACTGTGGAAAACCTACATTTCCAATATGTAAATATGATTGTTTTCTGTCTGTTAAGGGTGGAATCACATGATCTTTTGGAACTTCATTTCCTGAGAAGGGATATATGGGTATAAAAGCCATGATTGTGTTTTACAACATATAACAGGTATAAAGCCAGTGAAATACCAATTTTTTTGTGGTAGTGATGAAACTTACTAAATGTACCTGATTCCCAAAATGTCCTAGCAACAGAACTGTTTAACTGAAAATTTGTAACAAAGTGTTTCAGGCTATTGCTTCCCTAAGACAAGTGGGGAGTTGCTGCTGATTTTCTTTGCATTACTTAGAGTGAGGTGTGAGGGTGATCAAGTCAAAACTAAGATTTGATCTCAGAACTAATTAGTTGTAGCTCTCCTGTGTTTTGGCTTGGATTTTTTTATATAACTTAAATTTTCAGAGGTTTGAAAAGTAAAAACCGTCTTAAGTTTTCCTTCCAAAAATGCRAACTCATCAAATCAGGTATTCTAAATCTTAGCAAAAGGTGCTGACAGCATCAGGCTAGAATATTTTATCAGAAGTTAGAAGGAACCTTTAAGAAAGAATTGATTTATAAAGCGTGAATCTCTGTTTTCCAAGATGAGAAAATATGGGATGAGTTACAACAGTTGCCTAGTTGCAGTGATACTTTGGTTCAGCCAAAGAAAACATACTTCTGGTCTGCTTTCTTCTGTTTTGATCTGCTAACTGTTGCTCCTTACCTTGCAGAATAAAAAGGTGTGATGTGAGATTCTCAAATCTGGTTCACTGTATCTTCACAGTTCATAGAAGTGCAAAGCACAGGAAAGCAGAGTCTGGGAAACAGCTGGCACATTCTGTTATGTTTATGGGTTTTTGTAAGATTGTGTGCCAGAAAGGACCATACTCAGAAAAGATGCTCAGATGGAAGGCTTTGAACACACTTCTTGTAGAAAAAAAGTGATGGTACTTGGTCTTTTTACAGAGAGTAGCATACTTTGCTATAAAATTTGGCCACAATTTTTCAAAGGAAGAAAAAGGGTTTAATTTGAGATCTCTTTAGGATTTAAGAGCAAAAGCTTAGGAAGAGGAATTAAGTATTTTTATATAGTTTAAATTATTGAACTTTAGTTAGCATTGGAGAAATTACCTTTGTGATGTTGATTACTTTTAGAATATACCACTGATTCTGTTTGATTTGATCATCTCAATTGAAAAGACAGCATGTCATTTTGCAGATCTTTATTTTTTTCCTCTTGTGAGAAAATCTTAGGTCTTGGTTGCCACTCATTAGCATACCATAAACATGTGCCTCGAAGAAAATGCCACCTGGGCCATTGTGTGGTTGTTTCCTGCTCTTTGTTAAAGGTGAGTAGAATTAGCTTTGCTCTCCGAGTACTTGATTCCTCCATGGCAAGCACAGAGCAGCGATGGGTGAGAGCAAAGCTCCATGCAGAGGAGAATGCTGTCCAGGTGTGGTGGGCTGTCAAAGTTTACCCTCTTACTGTGATGGAATTTACGTGTACATGGGAGAGGATGAGGAGAAGGAGGCACTTGTGGTTAAATCTGCAGTTGTAATCTTTTTGTGTTGATATTAGCAGAGCATTGCAAGAAAAAGCTGAGAGCTTCAAAGTGCTGAGCTTTTTAAAACTTCCAGCTGGAAAAAGGAATGCTTGGAGTTAATTGTTTTAGGCTTTAGCAGTCAGTTAGTTGTTTTCCAGTTTCAGGTGTTGCTTTTTATTTTGCTTGTTTGTTTGTGGTTTTGTTTTGGTTTTTTTTCTGTTTAGTGGTTGCTTTTCCAATAGTGGAAGGTAATTGGTTCTATGTTAAGACTATGGATAGATTCCAAAACTAATTTTTAGAGTTTTAAGTTTTAAATTTTGTCATTAATTTTCTAGGGATATTGGCTTTTTCTTTTTTTTGTAACAATCGACAGCACTGAAAAGTAATWTTTACATTTACATTTTTAGCATCTTTTGTGTGTTCCGTTTCTGATTTGGATATATTTTAAAGTTGAGGCCAACGTTGATAAAGTATTTGTAAAACATGTTAAAATTTGGGGATAATTTGTACTTATATGAGAAGGTTTGATTTGTTATAGAGAGTTTGCCACTTTGGGGACACTTCCACACTACTTGATTTTGAGCAGCAAAGTGAGATAGTGCCTGTTTTCTCCTGCAAGGGAAGGGAACTGCAGCTACTTAGAAGATGGCATCAGGCAGTGCTTTCAGTTTAAGAAGAACATGGGCAAATCTCTTAATCAGCARGTAGAATGATGAGAAATGAAACAGCTCTCATGTGTTGATGTGCAGTGTAAGGAATAACTGTACAGCTTGAGTCCTTCATTTCAAGATTGAGTTCCATTGAGTGGAGCAAGTGGGGTTTGGAGTGGTCCTGAGTGTCTTGCAAATAACACTGCATTCCCCAGTGGTCTGAGATAAAACAGTTTCCCTTAGCTAAGCAAGCAGGTAGCTTAAGGACTTTTCCAGAATGTCTGAATGTAAATACACCATACCTGTTTTTCAAAGCAAGGGAAGGGAGCTCATTAGGCACAATTGGATGTGGTGTCTTTACTTTCAGTTGCTCTTTGGGACATTTTTTCCTAAGCAGATCAGAATATGTCTGCAGTAAGCTGTGATCTGGTTTTTAAGCTACATTATTTCTGGTTTTCTTTCTAATTTTTAGTTTGTGTATCACCAATAAGGGTTGGTTGTTGTGGGATTTTTTTTTGTGTTAGGGTAATAGGATAGTGGAAGACAAAGAAAATAGAGTAAAGGTGAAAAAAGAAAAAAAGAAAATTGACTGTAACCTTTGATTGTTGCAGTTCTCATGTTTTTAATGTGTTTTGTATTCTATAATAAAGGGTGGATCTTACTTTTTTTCCTTCATGTGCCCTTTTTGGATACAGTTTTATCACTCTGCTGTATGGGTTCCTGTGCTTGTTCCTGCAGCAGTTCATTTCAGCCTGTTGCCTTTTTATATTAGCATCGGAAATACCTATTCCTTTGTGTTATTGTTACAATCCTAGCTTTAGAGAAATTTATTTGACAAGTGGGAAAATTGTAATCATGTAACTTCATTTCCAGATCTTCAGTTCATTAGCCAACTTGGCTAAAATCTATAAAATGTACCAGTTCTATTCACTTTGAAGTTTTAGTAGCATTTTTGTTGTTGTTGGAAAAGTTTCCACTGTTAGTATTGTGTTCCCCTGAGAGAATTTGTAGTTTGCAAGAAATCTTACTGGTATGCAGACTGTAATATCCCAGGCTTTGTATTATGCTGTGTTGTGCCATAATAGTTTTATGTCTGTTTCCATTTGACATCTCAATTAGGAGCTTATTGGAATCCCTTGTTTCCTTTTTGAAACTCTGTTTTCAGTCTGCCCATGAAAACAAAATTATTTTCTTGTTAGCAGACATTAATTTGAATATAAAATTAATATAGTTGTCCTGGAGAGATTTTTCTGCTCTTTGCTCCAAGAGAATTTCTTTCTTTTAAAAGAAAAATCTGTTGTGGATGAGTGGAAGGTGTGATGGCCATAATACTCTCGCATCTTTAAGTGAAACAGTGTGTGTAGAACAGACTTTGTATTGCATTGCAAAGAAGGCAGGATTTTGGTTCATGCAYCTCATTTCAAGATACCCCATGCATCATCTGTCTATTACACCTCTCTCTGCCTTTGTGAATTTTACTCTGGGAACTTTTAAATACRCTATTCCTTTTAAATACACTATTCCAGAATAATTGTAGTTAATTTTCTGGGGGTTTTACTATTATTTTTTTAAATTTGAATATATTCSTGTGGACATTTGAGTTAGTTGTAATGTAAGATCAGATCTAACACGTGTGTCGATTTTTAGAGTGCAGCAGAGGCAGTATGTTAACCCTGGCATGAGTGTGATTGTAGCTGTTCACCTTTCAGTTATTCCTAATCTCTTTTTTCTTCAGCATGACTTTTGTTGCATATTCCAATAGGGAATATTACTTGTATGTTAAAACCAGATTTAGATCATAGTGTTACAATAGTCTTGGAAGAAAATAGGAAGTTATCTGCCAATTTGATATGAGAAAAGGCATTTTTGTATTTTGATAAAGTTGAGGAGCCAATACATGTGCCTGGATTGCCATTTTCTGACCAATTCTTTCATTTGTTGCCGTTCATGRACAAATTTACAGGAACTGAATCACCTCACAGGAATTAG
The DNA here is from genome assembly GCA_014549065.1 of Cardinalis cardinalis. Classification (NCBI taxonomy): domain Eukaryota; kingdom Metazoa; phylum Chordata; class Aves; order Passeriformes; family Cardinalidae; genus Cardinalis; species Cardinalis cardinalis. The sequence continues at coordinate 194,321 of JACDOX010000070.1, forward strand.
ATCACCATTGCTTGTAAAGATCTTTTCTTCCCACCTGTAACCAGTTTTCTTGATTTACAGAAGGGGCAGCTGTTAGTACAGATTCTTTTCTCATWTAGATACTGAGTGGGAGGGAAAAAGCACTCTGCTGCAGATATGAGTGATTGTAAGTGTTTTTCATCATTCTGTTGCCATTATTTGAGCTCTTGTGTGTAGACACAAATGTTCATGAGAAGGTAGGTAGGCCAGATTTGGTAGCTTTCAAAAAATAAAGGCTGTACACAAGGCATAACTACTTTCTGGAACATTAGTGAAACATTAGTAAATAGTGAATACCATAAAAGGTTAGACAGCATTTATTTGTGCTCTTTGCTGGTCTATTGTGTTCCCTGCTTCTTTGTTATCTGTGTGCTGGCCTTTCCAATTCAGTGGGTGCAAAATCAAATAGTCAAAATTGGTGCTAAAATAACTCTGAAGTGTAAACCTCTAATAAAAGTTGTTTTTATCTGGGATAAGTAAAAATACTCATGAATTATGACTATTAAAAGTAAACCAGTAAAATCTTAATATATGCCCAAGCACAATGTATGAAGTATTCAGTATATTTTGAATAAATTTATTGGAAACATTTGGAAATTTTTGTGGCATGATTCCATTTTCTTAGTCTCAATAAAATTTGATATACACTTAATTTTTTTTTTTAGTTAAGCCCAGGATACAGTGTTTTCCTGTCCAATCTTTCTCCTTTTATTTCCTTCCACATCCCCCCCACCCCCGCTGCCCCCCCCCCCACCTTTTCCATGTTCCATGAAGGAAGAACACATTTTCTGCTGCTGGGAAGAAAAACAGCTTTTCTTTCAAAACACTTGAAAGCAGCTGTCAAACATCAGATTCTGTTTAACGTTGCTTTTTGTTTGGACTTTGTGCTAGGAGGTAGGAGCCTAGCTTTTCACATAGCAAATTTTTTGTTCAGCAGCTGATTTGAGAACTGCTTGACTTGGTAAGAGATAATAGTGTTRTTACATTAAGAAGTCATTAATTTTAGGCTGTTCTTTGTCTAGGTTTTTATCCCGTTTTTTGGTAAAGATGGCAGCCAACAATGCAGTGCTGAGCAGACTGGAGCAGAAGGGTGCAGAGGCCGATCAAGTTATTGAGTACCTCAAGCAGCARCTTGCCCTGCTCAAGGAAAAAGCCAGTAAGGATTTATCTATATTATGCTAAACCTATTAACCAGGGGGTTAACAGTAAATGCACGTAGGAGAAAATGAGAATATTTGGTGTGTCAGCCTTTAAAGTGTTTCAAGTTCTCCAAGATAAACCTTGCAATCGTAGCCCCACTTGACTGTCATGTGGGCTGTGGGGGTTTTGTTCTCGTTTGGTTTGGTTTTTTTTGAAGCTGCTTRTTCTGAAATAGAAGAGCTGTGGATGAGGAAGAATTAATACACAAATTATGGAAATTTGATAGAACATTATTCCATTTGAAGAGAGAAAAGGAGTTGGAAAGAATAGGAGATTATGCCTTATCCTGAATTTAGTACTGATTTTTCACAACTRTGGCATTCTCTGAAGAGTGTCATAGCTTCAGTTTTGATATTTTTTACTCAACTGTATCTGTGAACAAAGGTGCTCTGTATTACAAACATCATCAAGGTTTTTCTGTAGGTTTCTCAGAGTTTTTTCTTATGATTCTTTTTAGGGGACTGAGAAGATAGTATATTGAGAGGCAATTTGATTCTATAACTATTGTAAAAATGTCTATTTCAGCAACAAAGAAAATAATTCCTAGGTATTTCTGATTATATACTCCTTGAAATTTTTCACTTTTGTGCTGTTTGGCTCACCACATTTCACTTTTCTTTAAAAACAAACCTCTGTGTCCAAAGTGACGAATGCTAGTTACTGAAACCTGTTTTTTTTTTTTAATGTGTCACCTCTAGTCTTGCAAGCATCTCTCCGAGAAGAAAAGAAGCTCCGTGTAGAAAATGCTAAACTGAAGAAAGAAATTGAAGGGCTGAAACAGGAGCTGATTCAGGCTGAAATTCGAAATGGAGGTGGGGGAAAAAAGTGCTATTCTCATACAAATTTATGTAGTTAGCACAAAACTATCTTAATTCTTCTTGATTTTTTTGTTCTGCATGTGACTCCATGGTATTTCTTTCAAATTCTGGATTTTCCCTGATTCCATGCCTATGAAAAGTTACTTGATTCCAACATTTTAATAAGCTGCAGGCCTGACAGATCTATATACTAAAATTAATCAGACATGGAACTAATTCTTTGTATTTTTTTGTTCAGTGCCTTGCATAGTAGGACATGAACCTCACTGATGACAATAACTCCTTGTAATTCTGTAGAAATTGCTACATRTCTAACTCTTCTTGCTACTTTGAATATTTAATCTAGCATGACTGAAAAATCACTATGGAAAGATCAAGCCATGGTGCAAAGTACAGATGGTCAGGGACTTACTAGGAAAGCTGCGGTTATGTAAATTATAAACAATGTGTTCTGAATTTATGATTCTGTGCATTATTCCAGCCTTCCATTGGACTTATTCTTTCTTTGCTCTCCTCTATGTAGTTCTATTCAGTTTATACCATCATGATATATGCTTCATAGTAAAAAAAAAAAGAAAATAGGAAAAAACCCCAAAACTGAAGTGTTTCAGATACACTGTGTTGTCTTTTAAGATTATTGCCAAAAAATCCTCTTCTGCCCTCAACAGTTATTGCTATTAACCCATGCTATCAGAATTCTAAATTTTTTAAGATAGTATCCAGTGTATCTGGATGCTGGCATTTAACTTCACTGAATGTTTAACTGGTGTAAAAGCACGTTCAGTCTTCAAAAAGATTAACATGTTGTCAATACAGAGAATTCTTTTTCTCCTTTGGACATGAATAAAGTCTTTTCAAGTACTAAACCAAACCATTACTTGTATTTCTCTATCGTCTTTTAGTCTGCAGCAATTCTTGACAAGTGTGGGATATTTCACAGAATCTGTTGTACTTGAGAAAGGTCTGAAGGTATATTGGTCTAAGATGGCAGAGGAAATACTTGGTGTGCATCTTCCTTTAGTTAGTTAGTTCATCTAAGTGGTAGTAGGACTAAATTCAGATCTTATCTTTTGAAGGGAGTAGGTGTTTGTTAGACCTGAAGGGACTAAGTAGTTAAGCACAGAAATTAGATGGACACGGAAGATCAAAAATATCACAAGATGTTTTTTCAAAAACATGAGAAACAAAGACTTTCCCCAACTAGCAAGCAAGTGGTTGTTGATACAACAAATTTCATATTCAAATTATTTTAGAAAGCTGTTTATAAGAATATAATTTGTGCAAATCACTTGTGTGTTGAAGAGGACAGGCATCAGCTAACAAAGTGTAGTTCTTCAGGAAAGTTAGATGTCTGAAATGAAAAACAAAACATGTATTCAGTTTATGCATTCAGAATGGAGAATTCTGTCATGGTGACGCCAGAAGGATGTATCAGTTGTTAATGATAAAACATTGAAAGGAACTTGAAAAGATCCTCTGATCTATCCTTGCTTGGGAAAGGGAACCTTGGTGGTACTGCCTAGTGCACTGATGATGCTTACCCTGTACAATTATTGGGTTAAAAGCCTTGATGAGATTCTTGAAGAGCACAATGTAGAAGAGAGGTGCTTCTTACGCTTCCGTCTGGTGAGACTGGTAGAGCAATGTCCAGAATTATGTATCAGCAGTTTAAAAAGACCTGTTAAAGGTAATGTGGAGAATTTAGGGAAAAGAGAAATCAACAGATCACATTAGGGCTGCAGGTAATTTTGTTTTATTCAGGCTCAGTTTCTTAAGTTAATCATAAGAGTTGATGGATGATCTGAATATGCTATAAAAATGCTTTTGTGCATAACTCATTTATGGAATAGTCTCCAGTATGACAAGAGCTAGTAGTTATAAACTGAAACAAAACAAATGGGAAATAGGGAATTGGTAGAAAAAATAACTAGATGTTGAAATCAGCTACAAAAAGAGATGTTGTTTGCTTATATATTTTCTTGTATTTAGGACTTTTTTGCATTTAAAAATGTGTAATCAAACACTTTGTTTTTATTGATCATAATAATCATATATAGATTAAGTTCTGAAACATGTTTTGTAATGTGGTTCGCTACTCAGTGGTTGTGGTTTGGTATATTAAGCAAAATTTTCAGTTCTCTCTGCTTTTTCATCTACGTTTGTACATTTAAAAATGTCAGTGTTCCAAGTTCTGGTGCTGCCTGTAACTTTTGTGGTTTTGATTTTAGTAAAGCAGGTTGCAGTTCCTACTGGTACAACCCTTTCTACAGCTTCGTTTTCAGAGAATGTTCCACAACCTACAGCAGTTACGGCATCTTCGGGATCAAAGGATCAAATTAAAGGTGAAGATGAAGAAAAGAAAAAGAAAGAAAAAGTAGAAAAAAAAGGTACTTTTCTTCTATCTGATAAGACAGTTGAAGTATTTAATTTATGCAAGTGCTTTTGCACAATTYTGAGGAAAAAAAAATCTTTCATACAGCTACAGTAGGAAGAGTCCTGTGCTWGCTCTTAAACCTTGAAAATACTTGAAACTAATGACAGTTGTCAGGTAAGCTATCCCATTCATTGCATGGGATACATGCCAAATTCTGTTTAATGTGACTGCATTTCCTCATTTAAAAAACCACCACCAACAAAAAACAAGGCGTGTCTGTTGGATGYCTGTACTTCTGTGCAAGTGTATCTTGTAACTTATTATGTTTTGCAATCATTCTCTTATGCAGATTATTAATAATTTGCTATGATTAGATTTGTACAGGTTTGCAGAATTTGGATATTATGATAGTGCACAGTCTCTTTTTCTCCTGGTGAGCTGTACAGCTACTTACAAGCTATTATATATTTTTTAATGTATTTCAGCCTTTGACAYATTAATATTCCACAGAGCTGTAAATACAAAAGCAGAGGCCACATGTCATAGCAGGCAATTAAGTTTTTTTCCCTCAAGTATTCAGCAGCTACAGAGCAAATACTCAGTTAGTAAGGAAAAATAAAATTTTCTATATATGATGAGGGGAAGTACAATACAAGTAGCTTAAGTTCAGTCAGACAAACACAGATCACAGAATATTCTGAGTTGAAAGGGACCCACAAGGATTATCAATTCCACCTCTTAAGCGAATGGCCCATACAGGGGTTGAGCCCACAAATTTGGTGTTACTAGCACCAAGCTTTGACTAACTCAGCTCATCTCATATGGAAAGCAGTGTTAGTCTTGTCTTAAGCTGAAATATAGCACAAACATTAAATAGTAGTCCTGCACAGGCTGTTTCTGTGGAGTTCAGCATCTGTTGTAGGTATTGCATTTAACAGTTGAAGTAACCAATATGTAAAATTGGTTTTTAAGTCTAGAAATTGATGAAATGATGGACTATCTCAAATCTCTTTGCTTTCTGTCACCTATGTCATCTCTTTTCTCTCTGGTTATTTTCATCTTCTTTGTTGTACTTCTTGCAAACCTTATCTGTATGATTGCTCTGTATATGGATTCTGGACTGACTCTGACACTGGCCAGAGGAGTGCATTTTTCTCCTTAGCCTGTGGCATTGAAATGGATATTTTCTATGTATCTGTATGTATACACACCATGTACACATTTGCTGTGTTCTCTTTTGAGGAAAGACTTCATTTCTCTTGTAGAGGAATGTCATGGAGAACAGTGTGGAATTATAACAAGGATAAACGTAGCAGGTCTTTGAAATGATCTTAGGTATTATACGTTAGCTATTTTGATTGGGATTTTTTATCCAGTTTCTCTTATATTATTGTATATACAACTGATTTTATTAATCAAATTGTCAATTACATTAAAAACCCAACTCACTAGAGCTTTTAATCATAAATGAGCAAGTATTTTTGAAAAGCTGTTGCTTATATTAAAAAAATTGCATTTTTATTATTGAATGTATAATTTAATTTCATGCCTGTACTAGAAGAATGATGAATGAAATCAAATTGCACATTGTGTCCACTTTACCTTTTTTGCTCCCTTAAGAAGGGAGTTTAGTTTACATTAATATGTAAGTTATCTTGGATGAAAGAATAACAGAATATGCTTACTTAAGGTAAGCACATCTTAGACTTTTTTAATCTCCCAGAGATAATAGCTGTTAAACAAGTTTCTAATGTCTCCAAAACAGCACAGTCTTATCTATAAGCTGCATATAACTTGCTCATATTGAAAGGAATACTGCATATTTTATGATTCCATGATTTATATAAGCAGCTGAGTATGGGGAGTGTTGCTTCACCGTTGTTTTATACTATGCAGTCTGTGTGTGTGATGATCATGGGGTAAAGACACCACACCAGGGGAATCTCGTAAGCCATGAGCATTTTCATGCGCTCTTGTGTTTGGGAAGTGCAGAATGTTGGCTGATGGCATCTTGAAGGGTTGCATTGCAGCTGTGCCAGTGCAGCTGCAGTGACCTCACAGCTCCTGGCTGTGTACCACACTGATAAGCACTCATAACCCATTGGACTGTGATTCCCTAGTTTCCTATTGCTGCTGAAACACCATGGCAAGGCTTACTGGTAATTGCTAATCATTCAAACGGGATGATCAGGTAATTGATGTGGCCTTTGTCAGAGTATGTGTGTCACACGTTAGCTGCACTTAAATTCAGGGTGACTTTGCAAACAGGAGGTAGTAAGAAGTTTAGGTAATGACATAAATTGAAGTGTGAATGACAGTTCACCACTGGAAACTGGTAACAGAGGTGCTAAGTCTTTACTCTTTWGTGTTTTGGACAGAATTTATGCTTATTTCTGAGACTGTAGCTAACTTTTCCCTTGCAGTAGTCATATACGTTAGTTGTGCTTTTTTTAATGTTTATTTCATGGAACAAAATGTTCTCCAATAGGTGAAAGGAAGGAGAAGAAACAGCAGCCAGCTGCTGGAAGTAGCGATGCGAAACCTGTRGATGTTTCTCGTCTGGATCTTCGTGTTGGCTGCATTATTACTGCTGAAAAGCATCCAGATGCAGACACTCTGTATGTTGAACAAGTGGATGTTGGTGAAGCAAGCCCAAGGACTGTTGTCAGTGGTTTAGTGAAACATGTTCCTCTGGATAAGGTATTGACAAAATTATTTACTGATAGCTTTTCCTTTCCTAAAGTATCTTAAGGCATTCATCTGTTTATAGGATATGTTTTTATTCTGCTTAAAGATTTGTACAGTCATGAAAACAAAAATAAAATGCAGATGGAAGTAATACTTAACAACATTTGCCAGAAACCAGAGAAGTACCCTTACCCCAAATCAGTTTCTGATTGCAGAAACTTCTATCTTGGGATCTTACTCCAATTCCTCTGCCATCAGTGCACACTGAACTCCTAAACTAAACAGATGTTACTCTTCCTTTAGGTTTCCTACTATGTAGTAGAGAAGTCATAGTAACCTTTTTGGTATGATCCAAACTTTTGAAACCTTTGCCTTCCAATTCTCTTTTATAGCCTGTTGAAATACTTGGCATGAAGTAAAGCAGAGAGCATGTAAATTCAACTTAGCTGGCAATGAATAGCTTAAACAACAGTGGAATACAAAATGCATACTTTTACTTCCTTGTGCAGAATAGAATCTCTGTCCGTGCTTTTTTCAGTTGATATGCTTTGGTGTTTGACACAGATGGTTTATGGGTGCCTTTGAACAACCTGAGACTTCAAGATTTAGATATCCTTTCACACCTCTTCTAGAGGGTGAGAGGAGTTTACTGAAGATTGTTCCTAAATTCAAATGCAAGCTTGGCATTTAGAACAGTGTTGTGTAGAGCAACTGCAAAATGGATCATGAAGAAATTGATCTTAGCATGGAAAAAGCTCCATTTTCTTAAATGTCTTTTCAATCCTTATTTGCACACTGTCCCCATGGAAGACTGGAAGCATAAGAAACAATTAAAATTGTGATTTTTTTTTATGCTACAGAAAGTTACTGAACCAAAAAAACCTACCTGAATAGCATAACTATTCTGCACTGATCAGCTGATGGTGTCYTCTTGCTGGATTTGCACTGGGCAAAATCTCAACTTGCTTGCTTTTTAGCAGTCTGCTTTCAAGAAAGCATGTAGAGGAAAACATTAAAAGCCATTCTAAATATACTTAGAAACATCAAGTGTACAGAATGAAATGGCAGCAGGAGTCTTTTCTTTTTAACCTTCTTTCTGAGTGGAAAAATAATCTGAAGTATTCATTAACARAGAGTTAGGGATCATCCTTGCACGTTCTTTGAGAGCATTTTTGTTTGCGTATCTGGTTTCGGTTTTGGCAAGTCTCTATTAAGACAGTAAATTTTTAGGGGCAAGCTTCCATCTTTTTGTGTTTTTTGAAGTGTTCAAAAATGTGAAGGCCTGGCATGTGTCTACTGCCATATATTGAAATAAAAATATATACATCAGATCAAGGACCATAGCCATAAATTTCTTCACAAAAAATTCAGCTGTTTATGATTTTGGTGTTTGATGTGGTAATTTAGCAGTGTTTGAGCCTGTMGTATTTGTATCATCTGATTTTACTTTTGGTTAGGAAACACAGTATGGATCTTCACTAACATTTCAGTATGYAGTGCAAGTTATTTATGGGTGTGAAAACTTCTGGCATGCCCACTTTATATGTGAAATGCTGTGGGTTTTTTGTTCACGTGGTGGTGAAGCCATGTCAGAAGTTGCACCCTCTATTGTCATGAGCAGTTGTGTCGCAAGTAACAGGAATGTGGAAGGATCTTGGCACAAGGTGCACCATGCCATTGCTGAGCTCTTCYGGCAGCCGGGACAATGGGGAAATTTCTGAAATGTCAGAAGGAATTGACAGCTTTTCTGCCACTGCATTTGGCTTTTTGAAGTGGATCTCTGTGTGTTCCTAGCATCAMTACCTGTTTCAGGCAATTGTTCTTGAAATTCAGGCAGTTCTCCAGTCTCACTTTTTGTMACCTCATCCTCTTTAACCTAAGAGAACCTCATGTGAGTGATCAGAAGTGACGAATAGGAATATAGGGAGTGTGTCTTAAACGTAACAAGAAGAGAAAAGGCCGCCATCATCCTCCAGAAATGCTATTCTCCAACCATTCATTGTAAGAGGATACATTACAGTTACATCTGTTGTGAACTACATACTCTGATTTTTGTAGCAGAAACTTTTCCTCCACTTAGATGCCTTGAAATCTTTTCTTTCTAGATCATTGTGATGTCCACCCAGTAATTAGCTTTTCATTCATTAATTGTTATTCAGTGCTTGATAATGCTACAACTGGCATTTTAGTCACTGACATGTTACAACTGTTTTTTATCTTTTCTGCTACTTATTTCCATAGCAATAACTTGAGAAATTTTCAGTCAGTGGGCTGGCTTGAAACTGATGCAAGATAACTTTTTCTTATAACTGCTTCATTTTGGCTATTTATAATTTTGCTTTTTAAGGTGTTGTCCTTGATAAATATGCAGTGTTTGAAATAGTTGATCATACGAGTTTCATTAATTATTAATCCTGCCAGTTTTGTTCACAGTCTGTACTGTGATGCACAAAGACCAAAATCTAGAAATATTAAATATTTATATATAATGTGCACTAGTAGCATGGGAGTTAAGACATCCTTACTTTGTCTCTTAAGAATGTTCAGGGTTCAATTTTTATTCCATTTGAAAGTGTGGTTTGTTTTAGAGTCTAAACTGTGGCAGTTTTTCTGAACAAAAAGTATTTTCTCTGTTTTACTATTGTAATTATTAAAATAAAACAACAAACAGAGAAATGTTTTACAGGTTTGCACTAAAAAATTTAGTGTTCAGTATATACAGCCATTTTCAGTGGCTAAAAAACACTGAAGGCATTTGGGTTAACTAAGATAAAATTTCAGATTCAAGTGAGCTCATTATGTAAAAGACCTCTAAGCTTCCAGGATACACTTTGAAATTTTTACGTACGGACCTAATTTGTAGACTTGTTACTTTTAGTAGTATTATCGTTAAATTATTATTATCATTAAATAGAAATTGTTTAGTTAATAGTGCTACGTTGAAAGTGGATTAAAGCGATTGTCAGTAATGCATAAAGATGGAATGCGAGTGAAATGCCTTGTCTGGTTTTTAATTTAATAAATTGAATATTTTATATTTCCATGATAAATATGTCACATTTCAGCATTTAATCCCTTATTCACTGGTCAKCTCTTACGGGGTTTAGATGTTATGTTACTGGTGTCCAGCCATTAAAATTGTGAATCTGTTGGTACGTGCTTCTCTTACACTTCAGTTGTCGTGGTAAGATCTCATCACTGTAATTCTTTCATTGTAATGAAATAATGGGAGTCTTCAAAGCCATGTGCCATTTTAAGTACTCACATCCTTCTGTTTTCCTCCCCCAAGATGCAGAATCGGATGGCAGTGCTACTCTGTAACTTGAAGCCTGCAAAGATGAGAGGAGTAGTATCTCAAGCAATGGTGATGTGTGCCAGCTCCCCAGAAAAAGTGGAAATTCTGGCTCCTCCACCTGGAGCAGTGCCTGGGGACAGAATCACTTTTGAAGGTTTTCCTGGTAAGTAGTTATTTGGGAAAATAATAGAAACAAGTATGCCAAGGTAACCTCAGTGCTGAAGCACATAAAACAGCATTTTTTTAAAGCTCATTGGGTTTTTTGTTGAAATTTTCTGAATTAATTCTTGTTTTTAATTTTTTTTTTTTACTGCCATGCTAATATTGTGTAAATAAAGGATTGAAAATACATTATCATCWGTCAAAAAATTGTAATTTGATAAAGTTGTATAGAACTTAAATGAAAAATACTCCATTATTTAAGTGTCAGTAAGTATTTCAGTTTTGAAATATATGGATATACGTACGTGGCAAATTACAACAAATAAGTGTAAAGCATCTTTCAGAGTGTCTCGGTGTACTTTATCACTTAAGTATTAAATTCCCAATTCCAGCTCCTCCCTGTAATGGAAGTGTCAGAACTTTGGGTACTTTTTCTTTTTTGAGGAAGAAGGGATGGAGGGRGTAGAAGGGGTTGGAACAACATCTCCTATTGATGTAATATTCAAAATGCTAGGGTTTTTTGTTTGTTTGTMTGGGACAAAATATCTTTTTAGGTTTCCAAAGAAAGACATTGGACTTTTTCCCACTAAATTAAATTAGTGAATCCATCTTTTTTCAGAATATATATTAGAATTTTACCAAATTAAACTTTATCGAAAGATGACTTTTCATCCATTTTTCCATTTCTTCCACCTCAATGAAAATTATTAACTTTTGACTGCATATTGGGAACTCAAAGCATCACAGGTTTATCATGTTGATTTAAAATGCTGTTTATTAAGAGCTGTGTCTGAAAAGAGAGACTAGTATAAATAATCTTACATGTCACAGATTATGGGAATGCACCTGCAGCACACTGTGCAAAAGGAGAGTTTCTTCCCTTTYCATTGTTTGAGTTATTGCTGAATCTTTTTACTCATTGTGGCTGTCAGTCATAAAGGAAGTTTGTGTGAGAACTTGATGCTGCCCTGTCCCAAATAGGTGAGGACACGCAGGTGGCTCAGTTGCTGGTGCCACATGGGAGCTGCCTGTAGACTCCTCTCTTACAATCAGTTGCCTAGGTTTATCCTACACTCTAGGAATTTAGGAATTTCTGCAGCACAGCCCAAGACCAGAGCTACTCAGGTCAGCTGTTAAGTGGATCACAGAGGTCTTGGTGAACAGTGCTCTTCTGGTCAGGATCACTCCATGCCTTAAACTTGAAAGAACATGCTCCAAATCCCAGTATTTCCCATACTGGGGGAAAGTGTATGTGTGTGCATTTATCAATGAAGTATGCATCTCCAGAAGGAGTTTATTGTTCAAAAGTTGGCTTTCACATGTGAGAAAATGGTGTAACTTTTATTTTCTGCATAGAGCCATATGAACCTTTATAAACTATTGCACTTCTGACAATTTCTAGCTGTACAGCAGAGTTTTGATTTATGAACCACTTGGAAAGCTCCATGGTTAAACATATTCGCATGAAATAYCTTTCAGAAATACATATGTATGTATATTTGTACTTCTCAAAAGTGAAATTGTGATGCTTAAAAAAAAGATATATTTTGGTTAGAATATGATAAAGGAAGCAATGCTCTATCTAGGTGTTTTATGAAATTGAAAAATACCTCAGCTTGCTGTGATTTAATGCTCCAATTGAAAATACTTTAAAATGATACTGTTTTAAAAGGAAATCAGTCAGGCAGCAATTTTTTTTCCGTTTTAGTTTCCTGTATTAAAAATATACCAAGCTTGCTAGTTGAGATGCAGAATTCATTAGCTGCACTGAAATCTTAAATGCTTCAGCAATCAATTGCATTGATTAAATTGTAGGAATACTCATTCATGGCTTCTAGTTGTTATCACATCTAGTGAGTAAAGATGGATTAAATGTTGAGCCTTTGTTACCTGCAAGAATCATAGGTACAAATACACTCACACTGTTATCTGTTGTTGTGGAAATGGATGTGCAAGAGAACATCAAGTTGTAGAGTAAATACTTCCAGTGCATAAGCCCTGGAAAATGATGTACAGGTTCAGCCCTCAAAAATGCTACGCTCTTTGCCCAGGTTGAGGGGGTTTTTCTGTTTGCTTTTGTGTAAGATACAGCCTTCCTCCAAACTTACATCTCAAGTAGCATTATATATATATATATATATATATATATATGTATGTATGTATGTATGTATGTATATATTACAATATACCTGGCATTTGAAAATGTGAGAGCTGGTAGTAGCACTGTTTTGTCTTCACCAGCAAATCTGTTCTTGCTCATGACTGATGAAGTGAGTTCCATCAAAATTATTGAACTATTTGACTCCAGTTGTTTAGGTTTTCTGGTGGAGAGCCAAAGACCTGGGGCTCTGATAAGTGCCAAATGAAGGTTTTTGCAATTCCTTTGCAAGGTGTATATATCCAGGGCTATAGATTGTAGTTTGAAATGTGGCACTGTTTTCTACTGCTTCATAAAGAGCTGCTTTGAAAATTTTGTAGGTATGAGATTTAAGCTAATCATTGACTTTGAAAATTTACCTAATGCTTAATAGTACAAAGTAGAGTGATCTATCTTCTTCTTACATAAAACTTATTTAAAAGAATTTTCAGACTTGTGATTTTTATCTTGAKTAGGAAGATGCAAAAAAACCCATGGGTAGATGGAGACCTACAAAATCATGGTGACATCTGTTTCTGTAAATTTCTTTGTTGGGTATTTGTCTTTTCAATGTTGCTTGTTGTAAACTAAATTAGGGGRAAACTCATTGGGGGATGGGGAAGCTCACTGGAGACTGGAAAACTGTTTCTCAGTTTTTGACGGGGTTGAACATCTATCTTCTACTCACCTTTTTTGTGTTTAAACCTTCTGCTTCTTGGCTGCTGTGTCTCCTCAAAGACCATCTGGTACTTGCCTGATGCTGTTTCCAGGAGGATAGACTCCTTGTTGCATCAGATGTCATTTAATTTCACTGCTTAATTGTAACCATTTATATTCTGATCAATTTTTTGTTTTAAAAAGTAATTGTAAAGCATAAAGATTCAGTTGGAGCCCTTGAAGTTAAAATAGAAAGGACAGCTGGGTCTTATTTAAGTTTGAAGTATGAAAGTCTGTGAAGCAACAGAAGCACCACCAGCAACAATAAAGCAATTCTAAAATGCACACAGCTGTCTATCAAGCAGCTTGGAATCGAGCTAATTTAAGTCTTCTCTCTCCATTATACAAAATAGTCATGAGATACAGACTAATTTTCTTTGGCCATTTTAGTCAAAGTAAACAAATGGTATCTTGCCTCAAAACAATTAAATTTTTTTCTGTAGCTAGTGGAGTGCTTACCTAGAAATATCTTGAATGTTATTGAGGAGTGATTTGGTAAGGAATGCTGTTGCCTGGAGTACTGTTCTGTTTTGTTTATTTAATTGATGTCTTTGCCCTCAGTGGAATTTTTAATACTGAAGTGTTTTATACTTCAGTGCATGAATCTTCAAGGTCTGTTAAGCCTTTTTTTGCATTAAGAAATTGATCAAATTTTTATCCATCTTCACTAGAAAAGGTCTGATTTTTAAACTGTATAAGAATTCTTCTATCATGTGTATGTAAATTCTACAACCTCCTGCACGGTAATTGCCTTAAGAGGGCAATAATACTTGAAGATTTATAGCTTACTGKGAAATCTCTTTTCTCACAGCAGCATGAGATACTTTGATGCCACAGGAACCAAAAATCTGTTACTTAGATAATTAAATTATCATTCAGGTCTAAGAATCACTAGCAATTTAATGAATTACTATCTCTTTAAAAGAATGAAAAGTGGTAAAGCTGGAGTGCAGTGGTTAGCCTCTAGTTAGCAGGTTTTTTTAATCAAAGCTAGAGTGTATGCATGCTTTCCTTCAGCTGCATGGTTACAATCCACTGTGGGGCAAGTGGCAGTAAGTGAAGTCACACATTACTCTTGTCCTTTTGCCCCTTGCTGTGCTGAGATATATTCTTTCAGCAGTTTTTGAACTGTTACAAAGTGGAGAGGTTTCTTGCTTATTATGAAAGTTTTTTGTAATAAAGCTGTGAGATGGAATCATATGTTTAACAAAATTTGGGACCTCTTATTTGGCCCACTTTTGRTAAAAAGAATGGAAAACTGATTAAACCATTAAAAGCTTCAATTTATTTTGTTTATAGAAACTCTTCTAAAGAATATTTTCTGGGAAGAAGGAATGCAGTGAGGAGAAGGCATAGGAAAATGCACAGCCTAAAACTCTGGTAGTATTTAAAATTGGTGCCTRTGCTAATCTAATATGAGCTCACCACAGATCCCAAGGGAGCTTGACGCAGGATTCCAGAGAAGCTTATTAACATCCAAAGCCTGTTTTTTATAATAAAAGTCAGGAGGTTTTCTTACTGAAAAAAAGAAATTATGTGCTTTTTATTTTTGAGGAGGGGAAGGAAAATGTACAATGGATCACTTAACACTCTATTTAATGATTTTATTAGTTTGTATGCATGCACTGTGGTCTAAATCAAAGTGTGCCTTTGTTCATSAACCTGAGCATTAAGCTGATTTATCTTTGTGAAAATGCACAATTAGCTCTAAACATTTAATAATTTTTTTTTAGTAGTGCAATTATTTAAGTAATTAGAGCATTCAAATTTCTTCCTCTGTTTAATATTAATTGCAAATATTAAAATTATTAAWGTTGTGACTGATTTTTCTTTGAAATACTAAATGCATTCTGGATGTGAAATAACTTGACTGCATTGTTAKGTACTGCTCTGATAAGGCTAGCTTCCTTCACAGAGAAATCTGGCCTAGTCTACTTCTCTTGCATATATAGAAACTACAGAATACAGACACCCAGACACTGCAGAATACCCATACAGACAGAAATAGCTCAGGTTTACAGGCATTGAGAATGTGAGTAGACTGAACTATGGAAAACATTTACAGGAGAATACCAATAAGGCATAAGACAGGCTGGAATGAGAATAGTGGATTTAACCACTGGTTGGTCAGTCAGTCAGGACTTAGCAAGCAGTGATGAATTTCAACCAACTACTAGAAAAAGATATGTTAAAATCCCTGTATTTAGTTTGGTTTGTGTCTGTACTTTGAATTTCATGCTTATTTAAAAATGGGAAAAATATCCTTTACTATGCTATCTAATTTGTTGACAAAATTTCAAAACATTAGTAGTAAAAGCCTGCACTTTGTGGTCATTAGAGATCCTTAAATAATCAGACTTGCTAATGTAGTTAGTTACTGTCAATGCCACTAGGGTATAGGTATCTTATTATGATGTGTCCGTGGAAGCAGGAAACTGAGGCTTATCAAGACTGAGGCCATAATTGCTGAAACTCTAGCTAATTTCTGCTGCCTCTGTTGTTTTGKGCACCAGAGCTTGTCATCAAACAATACAAAGCATAGCAGAACAGTGTGTAACTCGGGGCTGAAATTATATGTCAGTATTCTACCTCTGGACTATTGTCTAAGTTCAGTACTCCACAACTGTAACAGCATCTGCTAAGTGCATTTAATTTCTTATAAAAACATCATTCATTTCTAAAGTTAAGATGCTGACAAACCTGTCTTGGTGAGCAGTGTACTTCTGTGGTCCATATGTACTTAATTCTTGGGAATTCTTTTGGTCTGTAGTATAAACTAACAGCAATGGTGTAATTTCTTCCTTTTGACAGTGCTTGTTGTCTGATACAACCTTTTTACCTTGAAAGATCCTCTTTTTCAGAGAAGTTCTCGAGACATTTCTTAGACAGTTCCTAATTCCAATTAAAGTTTTCATTTTGAGAATCAAAAGGAATGTTAGGGTTTTTATCCCTTAAAAGTGTGTGCAGTGATGCTGTGTGGGCTGTCATAGATGTGTAAGTACTTGGTGCTCTTGTTCTGAGTTGTGTGCTATGAGGTTATTCTTTGTTTTGAAACAGGAGATCCTGAGAAGGAACTTAATCCAAAGAAGAAGATTTGGGAGCAAATCCAACCTGATCTTCATACCAATGACCAGTGTGTTGCTACATACAAAGGAGTTCCATTTGAAGTGAAAGGGAAAGGAGTGTGCAGGGCAGAGACCATGGCAAACAGCGGAATTAAATAAATAAATAAATGGTTATTAGAAACTTGTACAGATGTTGAAATGGAAAGTGATGCARGCAGAATAAAAAACATGAAATGCATGGCTAAGACCTGGTTTTTTTGACTTCTTTTCCATAATATGTTACATCTCCAACATTTTGACAATTCACTCATTCACTTGGCTTGTTGTCTTTGAGGTTGTGTGCTGTCAGCAGTTATTAACCACTCAGTGCTCATAACTTAATTTCCAAGGCTTGTTTGTGGTGGGACCACAGGCAGGCAAAYACATTTTCTGGACAGCTTGAAGGTGTAGAGCTTCTATTTAGCAAGAGCTAAATGAAATAAGGGAAATATTCTGCCGTGTTCCTTGTGTGCTAATAGCAGCTGGTTAGTGAAGATCACAATTGTCTTTATTCTTCTAGTCACTTTGTAATAGTTTTTCTCCTCTTCTTCCAAGCAGTTTTCAGGTGTATTGTTCTGCACCTTTGTTCTTGCCTATGTTCTCTCTGTAGTCTGCAGTCAGTTGTAGCTGGAAGATTAAACTATGGTGGTTTATGCCCTAGGATGTTCAAGTGGACACATTTTCATGTCCCCAGAACTAAACTGTTATAATTTCATTAAGATYGAAGCTGCCACTTCGCTAGAATAGTTCTTTATCTAGTCCACCAAGGTATATCCTTCCAAACCAATAGGTAGGACTAAGAAATAATTATTAACAGATTCCTGGAACTAATAAAAAATAAAAAACCCCTCAAACCCCGAAAGACCAGCCTGCAAGAAAACCCAAAAAGCAACCAAACAAAAAAAAAATTCTGTTTCCAGCACTCAAAAAGGTATAAAGTGAATTGATTTTTTGGTTTTGTTTTAATGTGCTTTTATGCAATGATGTTTTGTACAAAAAGTGCTTTGGTTTTAACAGAAATAGCTTCAATTTTTAGAATTAGAATTATTTCATAGTAATGTTGTACAAGTARTCATGTTGCTAGACTATTAGCTTCAAAATCATTCTTTTAAATCCTTACTTTCAGTAATATGAAAAGAAATATTTTGGATCCATTTTCAATAACTCTTTTAGGTAGCTATATAGAGATAATTCAGATATTTTTGCATATAATATTAAATTAAATTGTTGCTGTATAAGCATGGAAACAGTAAATACTATTTTAAATACTAAAATTAAAAACAAACTTGAGMCTTTCTAAATTTTGCAGGCTTTGAACTTTATCCAGTAAGTGGAGAGAAAACAAAATGACAGTGATATAAAATTATAAGGAACATGCATAAAGAGCATATGAACAGATTTTCTTTTTGAATGAGTTTTGTTTGTGCCTGTAAACTGTTAGTTTTTCATGCATCTGGCAATAAGWAATAGTAATTAGGTCTTTTAAATGTGCTGAATAATATTAAGCACATGGGAGCCATTTTATCTGCCTTGTAAACTGTATATGCTATGATGTCTTATTAAATAAAATCATTGTAGTTCAAGAACTCGGTTATAACTAATCTTGAATCATCGTAGGGAATACTTTTACAACAGATAAATCTTAGCTTTTAATACCGGAAAGCTCTTTTTAGAAATGGAAGTTCAGAGGAACTTCTGAAGGCTTGAAGAATTGAGCAAAGAGGCCTCCTGAGTCTGAACTCATGCATTTTTTGCTTCTTTTTTTACTTTTTTTTTCTTTTAAAATTTTATTTTATTTTTCTGGGCCTGTATTCTGTGTGAACTGGAATATACAGAAAGTCCTATTTGTAACTACACACACATGAGGAACATGATTTTGGATCACTAGCTTGTTCTGATTTTATGGCCGAATCTAGATTCTGAATGCAGTAGTGTGAGTTCCTCTGTGGAAGGCAAGTAGTTTGATAAGCTGAAGAGATATTTCTAATTGTGTGTTCAAAGATGTTTGGTATGGRTGTGGAGTTTTTCAGTTGATGGCTTTTACTCTTTTATTTCTGTTAGATGCTACCTCCTGTAGAAAATAGGCAAGTGAGCGCCTTAAAGCTAATTTTATTCCTTGCTGTGTTTAAGTAGTACTTGATAATTATTTCTTTGTATGAAATTCAAGAGCTTTCTTAAGACAGTATTTCTTTCCTCTCTAATTATGCTGTTGTGGTTGTCTAGGAAGATGTATTTATGCTGTACTGAGCTCAAAAGTGACAACAGGGTACTTGAGGCRCTCTGCAAATATGTTTCCTCACTGTATCCAGCCTCTTGTGCTTTGTCTGCGTGAGTAAGTAGGACTACAGTGAAATTCTTCCACGTGGGACCCAGAAGTTCCTATAATGAAAAGCAAATTTTAACTAGTTATCTCTTATTTCTTTTCCCCACTCCCATTTCATATGCTTAGTACATTACCAGACCATGTACTTGTATGTTTTTTTTTTTCCCTGGCAGTAATCCAGTTCATGTTATCAGAGTTGCTGAAATTTCTGGGTCTTTTTTTACCTTTCTGAGACATTGACATCCACTTTCAGTGGAAATATGTGTTCATGCTGTACTAGCAGTTCTCTGTTCCCTGGCTACAGATGTTAACAGAATGTCTCCAGTTAAAAAATGTTCATGTAAGTAAGGAAAAATGGTTGTTTGGCCATGTCACACATTAGTTTGAAATCGGTAGTTGCCACATATTACCACACTGTTWAGAGCTCTTCAAAAAAATGTTTTTGAAAACACTGAAGCACCTTTTGTTGAAAAAGTAGATTATGAATTTCTATGTAACATCAACTTCAGTTCCAACTGTGATCCATAAAACTCAACTATTCTCAGCAATTCAGGAAAAACACAAACCAAATGCAACACCTGAAATAATGGGCCAGAGAGCTTTTCTTCAACTTCTGTGATTTATCTGATGGAGGAGAATGGAGAGAACAAGCTGCTTTTCTTTCAGAAAGTACAGAAAATTTTAATAGGAATAAGAGAGGTTGGGCTTTAATTTACAGGTGGAAATGGAATTACGACTTCGAGGCAATCCTGCTAACTCCTGTATATGACAAGAAGCCAACCTTCGTGATAAAGGACACTGCCGTGATCTTAACCCTGTAACCTAAATGCTGAGGTATATAAAACTACTTTAAAGGATGTCTGCTTACTTCCAAGGTAAGTCAGGTGTCAAAAACACCTGGTGTATTGATAGTGATTAATCTGTTTTAGACCCTAGGGATGAAAAATACCAAGCACATAGAAAATTTTCCTTTAAGCTGCCCARGGAAGTCTTGAGTTACCAGTTTCAGAGAGAGAGGAGAGAGCTTTGATTTGCTGAGGACTCAAAATTGATTACAATCTTTGTTCTGAAATTAGTGTCTGCCGCTCGCAATTCATTAGGCTGTTGGAAAAAAATATTTCACTTTTCTTTTATGGAAGAGTCAACTCTTCCATAGCTATTGTCACCTGAAGATAAAAGAGTTGCCATTAGGGCAATGACTTCTTTATTATGTTTTGGTTACCTGGATGAGCTGAGCTGTGTCATGGCTTTCATCTGGACACAGAGGCAGGTCAGCCCTGAGGACCAAGAGGGCCAAGTGCAGGCCTTCCTCCCCGAAGTGCTGAGCCAGGGCTGCTCTCACGGTGTCCCTCACTTGCTGTTTGCTCAGAGCACTGTGAGGGTAGCTGGGGGTGTCCAGCACTCGGACRCGCAGAGCTGACTCGCAGCCGTTCCTCCGGATGAGCCCTGAAATGCGGCCGCTGCGTCCCAGGCTGCAGCACGTGGTCACAGAGCTGGGGCAGAGACGGCTTTCAAAGTCTTCACTGCCCAGCAAGCTGTTCCCAGCAGCACTTTTGCCAGTCTGAGTCTTTCCAAGCACAACAAGGTTGATGGTCATCTCATTGCTGTCTGTCATTGTCAGTGTTTTTATCCACAAACCTGTCACTAATTACAAATAACATTAGCTGCTTGAGATAGCTTGGGGTGGGGTGGGGGGGGAGGAAGAGGCAAGAATTTCCAATATTCAATGTCTTTTGAGTGTTTTTCCCTGCCTGAAATGTGAAAAGAGTTTTAGGAAGAAGCAATAATATTGTGGAGAGGCAACAGAGAGAGGAGGAGTTGGGGAACACCTGTGGAAAACAGTTGCCATTCTGGGACAGTAGTAGGTTAGGAGAAGGACGCAAACTAGGGAAGGAAGAAAAGAATGGTGATAAATAGCTGCTGCTGTTATTAAATGACCGTGTTTCAGAATGTAGCTATTTACTTGCTTTAGGAAAAAGAATAATCAAGGAGAAGTAGATTTTAAGGGACCACTTTTTCACAGCTTAAAATACGTTTTTCATCAGCTACTACTGACGTTGAACTAGACAGTAGTCTTAAAGGGCTTTCTGATGCAGAAAAATACATCAATTAAAAAAAAAAAAGGAGAGCTGAAATAGCCAATCTCATGAAAATGAGATTTTGGAACCAACCAACTAATTAGCGCAGTAAGTGGAAAAGAAAAATGTAGACTGGTGGATAGAGAGAGGGATCATTTCCAGTTACTCTATTYGTTCATAAACAAGACCTGTTGTTCTCTTTGTACTTTTCTGTAACCCAGTATCTGAAGGGGTTTTGGTGTGTGCTAATCATCTAACAGGAAAACTTCTTATTTAAATAAATTGAGACATGTTTGAGAAGGTAAAACCATAGTGGCATGTAGTGGATTTTAAGTTTCTGTGACTTGTGAACTTCAGAAAGAATTTTTTTTTAGTTTAAGATACTATGTTTAGGTACTCATAGAGAGGCCATGGATAATTTCAGACAAGGATTTCCTCCGATTAATTATTTAGATTCTTGTTGTTCAGTTTAAGCTTTCTCTCTCATGTAAATTCCATGCCTAAATGAATATTTTGAAATAACTTCAACACCAAAGTACAACACCAAAGATGCAAGAGCTAATAACATACTAATTTTGTTATAGTCAGCATTGAATATCTATGTGATAATCTTCCTTACTGGATTCACAGTGAGGGGGTTTTTTTGATTTTTCAATGATCAATTTCCTTTTAAGAAATATATCTTACGGAATGGTTGTCTTCAGTTATTTATCAGTCTAGATATGCATTGTACACTTGTAGCATAATAATAGGAAGTAGTGGACATGGATTCATCCATTCCTTTTTTAAATCATAATCAAAGATTTRGTGGTTTTCCCTGTAAGCAGTCTACGCTTAAATACTTAGATTAGTTTCATTTTGGGTCACTTACCTTATTTTCCCTGAATTTCTTCTTTCATTCAGACTTCATTCATAAGCCACATGTGCAGTATAGAAAGAAGTTCATATGTGAACTTTGAAACTAACAGCAGCCCTGTACCATGCTGAGACTGTTACGTACACGTCAATCTGGTTAATTTATTACTGATAGATCCTCRTTCAGCTGCATATGTTTGGTCAGTAATTGGCGTGGTTGAATTTTTGTAACTCAGCTGCAAATACTGTTTTTGAAGTCACTTAAGTGATTGCATGATGTTGATATTTTTMAAAGTAAATTAATTCCACCAACAGTTAAATGTGCAAATGATAAATGTAATAGTGGGATTCCTTTGTATTGCAAGTTTTTGAATGTGTCTTCATATGTGCTTGCGAATAGGAAATGCACTCTCTTATTTTTGCAATGAATTACTAATTGCATTATTTTCATAGCACAGCGTAAATCATTTGCAGATATAAAGATGTTTGCTTAACAAAGATGGATTAAAATAATAACAAATATATTAAAATACAGAAATTATTTGTGAACCAGGAAGAAAACTGAAGACTTCTTGCAGAACTGCCAGTGGTATGCATTAGCTAATAATTAGCCTAATAATTTTTCTTGCAAGCATCATTATTTGCCATGCTGTAGTAGCATTCAAACTAGAAATAGAAGTTTGTCCAGAAGGACCTATCACTTGTTTTTTTCCAATTTTCCACAATGGGAAAGTAACTGGTTAGAAAATAAATGCAATTTGTGCTTTAATGACAAGGCTGTAGTTTTAGAATGGGAGAGTGGATGAGCCTGTCCTGTCTGTTTACAGTAATCAGCCATCTCTCTGTAAATCCCAGGGGTGCAGGCAGAAGTTTACTCCAAGGGTATTGAGATACTTGTCAGTAAGAACATGAATCTGGTGTGTAAGCTGTATGTGGTGGCAGAAAAAACCAATGTGCTTTCCAGAGCCCAGTCCTGGCTGGGGATGTTGTGATCCAAGGTGTAGCTCAGCGTGGGAGCTTGTAAGTGTTGGTTTACCACGTTACCAGGGCTGTTCCTCCCAGCCACAGCAGTGAAGGGGGGCTGCAGTTCCCCTAGAAGACTGTTGTGTCCTGCTGTGGAGCCATGAGCACAGCCAGTGCTCTGGCAGAAGGTGRGAGCTCCTCCTGTCAATTCACATTGTGAGTCATGACTGAGTTCATCGTTTGGGTTACTTGGCTGAAGGTGACCATGGAAAAAATTTTGTTACTGAATGTTTTTCAAGTGTTCTTGGGCCTGCCTCTTATAGTGAGAAGCCAGACATGAAAGTTGTCCCTATACTGCGAGTACCTGAGGCAACTTTTCATGGTTCCCACTGCCTTAGAGCTCTGTGCTGTGCACAGCCTCTGTGTCTCAAGGCACATTTATGTAGAAAATGTATGGTAAGGTCCTTCATGTGCTGGTGAATAAAAACTCAAAGAAGTATTGTATTGGATGAGGGGTCACTCAATTGCAAAGCAAAAGGGTAGATGAGTCTCATAAAGTTATGGATCTTGACTTTGGTTAAATTGCCAGTCTAGATCTATGTTTTTCATTGGACTGCTCCTTTGCACAGTTATGCCCCTTATGACATCTGAGGTCATWTATGTCCTAGCAGTCACATCCAACCAGATAATTTTAGCTGGCAGGGACAAGGATTTAGGCTACCAAAACAACTAGAATACCAGAAGCAGGGGAGTGTTGTATGCAAAATACAGCTTGCCCAACTGGATGGGCTTTTATAATGGCAAGATGGCTGTAAAGTTAAGAGTGGCGAAAAAGATGCACTACCTGAATGAGCTCTAAAACTTGGCTAAATTWAAAAAAAGCATTTATTTCCAGTATTATTGTGAATGGAATACAATCCAAGTTGGAACACATTTGAAAGGTCTTAAAACTGCACAGACAGAGGATTTTAAAAAGTTGTCTTCTTGGGAGGATTATGACAGGGAAAAATCAAACTGATTTACATGACACTTGCATGGGCTYCTCAAACGTGGAAAAAGTCCTCCCCAAGGTGGCAGTATCGGCCTGCTCCACAGGTACTGTAAAACAGCTGGAGTCCCCTTGCTCTGCAGTCCTATGCTGAAATAAAATACCAGATCAGAAATGAGCTACAGCATTAGAAAACATGGGGTAATTACAGGACTCTTCAAGCATCTCCTGAGATAARAAATGTAAAAAGCATTTTTCTCTCTTCTATCAGAAGAAACATTTTGAATTTACATGTAAAATACAAAAGTAGCATCTTAATTAAGGAATTTGAACACCAGTAATGGAAAGGTAGCAGTTAAGAAAAGAGAAATGTTATTCACTGTTCCCTACATGACTCTTGAAAATCAAGGTCTTTTGTTTTCTCTAGCTTTTAAGTTGAGTCAGTGACAATTATGAGGCTCTAGATATAAGATCATAAAATCTACTGTCAGAACATCATCTTGTACAGAGTACAATTAAGCTGCCTAGGATGCTCTTTAGCACTGCTTACTTCCAGTGAGTGCCCTATCTTGTTTGCTTTGTTTTTGTATTTCTTTATTTTTGAAATGGCAAAAAGAAAATCAAAACTGGGCCTGTTACAGATTGGCAGGCAGAAAGGATTCTTGCAACTGATAAAGGAAGCCTTGTACTGCTCCCATGGAAATACCAAGTCTAGTAAGAAATTATCAGGAATCTAAGGAAATAAATTCCTTAATCTAATTGAACATAAGGATCATTTGTGTATCTAGCATCTTTATTTGACTTTGAGTAAAGCAAGGCTAAAATACTTTGCAAGTAGCCATTAGTTTTGTATCTATAGTTAACTAGAGTTGCATTTTAATCACATTAGTGTGTCAGCTGCTGTTCTGTTGTAGTCCCTGTGATCACCCAGTTGGTTTGCACACACCCTAAACAAGCTCTCCATGATGCTTGTTAGGGTATACCAAGCAGGCTAGATCTTGTAAAACCAAAAGAGCAGTTTCTCTTTAGGCGCATGGTATCTCTTACCATGTGTCATCTTTCAGTTCCCACGCCTTCCCATCYCTTACAGCTTCTTTCCTGATGTGGGCTCTCATTTTAGCCTAAGATGATGCCATAATAAGTAATTTAAGATGTGCTTTGATGAATTTCTCTTACTTAGAGGAAACCCAGTGAGGCCATTTTATGGATTGCCACACACAAAGACAGGCTATTAGCCTGCCCAAACAACATGAGAAATCCAGGAAGGTATGCAGTCCACATAGTCAGTGTGGTTTCAATTCTGTTGGATGTGTAAATGCTAAGAAACAGCAARCACATCACTGCTGAGAGAGAAATAGGACAGTTTTAGTGGTGTTCTTCTTCTTTTGGACTTCATTCACACAAAAATCTTCTGATTCCAAAGGAAGACACATACGAAATACACTAAAGGTTCCTTAAAACAGATGATTGGTTTTTTCCCTTGCTTAATGCAGTCCTTAAGTATTCTTGATATTTTTTAACATAAGTAATCAATTATTAGCAGTCTACAAGATCATGTTTCTTTTTGCAGTGTTGGTGGCTATATTGGTTGTGTGCCTCTACATTGGCATTGCTAAGGGGAAAGGAGGTGGGATGTAGCTGCAGGCTAAAGTTGAAATTGCACCAGCTTTTGGGTGCTGTCTGTTTGTACAACTGTGGAAGCAGCTCCTGGAGTTCCCGCTGTACTTCTTACAGTGGATTATGGGTTCAGGGCAAAAACTGCTGGCAGAAAGGCAGATCAAGGAGTCACTTTGGGTTTGAAAAAAAAAAAACAAAGGGACGGCCAGAAAAAGAAAAAAAAACAGGCGGGGGCCCCCCCCCCCCCCCCCCCATTCTCCAAAAGAATCACTAAGATCCACAAGGTATCTTTATCTTTCTGTTGCAAGTAACAGGCAACTTCATATTAGAATGCAGTGTATTTGACATGCTCATCTGGTAAGACTCTGCTGTGGAAGTAGTGCAGGAATTCCTTGTGCTGGCAGGATGATAATCCTCTAAGCACTCTGCTTCTCCACGTGGTCAGAACAGCACTGGAACAAGCCACAGGAACAGAGTCGCTTCTTGTTAGTATGGTTTGGTGTGACATGGCTTTTCAAAATGTGCGGAATGCAGTGTAAAGTAGGGCATGTCACTTACTGCTGCAGGCTGCCAGCTTCTTAATTCTCTTAACAAATCCCACCCTCTCCATAATTTAAGTGATGATTTTCCCCACGGCACCATATCAATTTGTTTTTTAATATGCAAGGAATGTTTTTAATACACCATATTGTGCTATGCTGTCTCTTGATCAGGTTACTTAGAGATACTCAACTACTCTGTTTTCACCTGTGTTGCCACAAAGTGCTTTCCACAATATAAAGGTTGGTCATAAGTCCCTAGTGCACAGTTGTGGCTACAAGACTGTGCCACAAGGCTGGCATGTTTGTGTCTGTTCCTGACTTCATGAGAAAAATGGAAAATAGGCCAAGAAATTAAGGTGATATTGAAAGGAAGACTACACACAAATAAATAATATTTAAAGGCAACAACAATAAAATCRCCACCAACAAACCAAATTAATAAACTGTTGATTTAAAAGGCACATATTTGGGAAAGAAGCAATAATCAGAAAACATGAAAATACAGACTTAAGAATCCTTTTTCTCCTTTTCCCTCGTACATACTTAGTTGGGTGAATTCTGTGACTTGCCTCATACATCTCCTGTTGAGACCACATGAGTCAGGATACCAGACTCATTAACTTTCTTGTGCTTAGCCTCAAAATGTATCCATGTGCAAAAGCATTTTGCCCCTGAGACAAAAGTCCTGTGAACAGTGAACAGATTTGGAAGCTCAGGAAACCCAGATCTGGCTGTTATTTCTGTAACACTCATGCCCTAATTCTGAGAAGCTGCACAGTTTCTCAGTTTCCTCGTCTAAATAATACAGGGAGTATCCACCTCTTTTGAAAATGTGTATTGGGAGTGATTTAGCTGATGGGAACAGATTTCTGTACAGCAATAACAGCATTTCTTGCATTAAAAAGGAAAAAAAAAGGGTTTTTATCATATTGTATGATGCTCTATAGGGACTGAAGACATACTTTCCAAAAAAATTCTCATGATGCCTGGAAAGGCTATAATCATTGTAACATGAGTATGCACAGAAGTTGTACTGATGMACAGAGTTGAACTGGTCACACTGTTACTCTTATGCACTCTAATCCTTAAGAGGTATTTCACAGAGTGCCAGTAATATGAATCTTACAAAGTTTCAACTTAAGGATGTGTAAAAATGACATATTTCTACTAAATAACGTGGGTATCTGTGTGTATTCAGGACAGATTCATTACTCAGTTCCTTTATTTAAGGAATAAATTTTCCAGGTTTTCTAGGGTGTTAGTATTTCTATAKATACAACATTGGTTGAGGGGTTCTCTTAAAATACACAATAGATAGCAACTTGGTATTTTTATATTTTATGCTGATTCCAAATCTCTCCTGTCTTCTCTTTGTATACCTGCCCTTTGGAGGCAATGTGCTGAGTAGCAAAGAGCATTTCTTAGAAATACAAGTCTAAGAAAGTGGATTATTAATTAGAAATACTTCACTTCTTGATTTTTATAATCATGATACTTGTGGACATCAAACCTGCACAGATGCTTTTTTTCCTATTTTAAAACATTTCAAACAAGCTGAATCTGAGATCAACTTTCAGTATATTTCATGCTGTCAAGCCACTGGACATGTAATGTCAGAACTATCCTTTAAAAATCGTCTTAGAAGACAATGTGGCTTGCTTTGGCAACAGACTTGTTTGGAAAAGTGAAATTGCTGTAGATACATTATTCTAATCAGGAAGGAGCACAAAGCACATGGCTACAGACCTGGTATGTGGTTTGGGACTGAGACTGCCACGCTTGGTAATTAACTTCAATGCTTGTAACTTGCTAATATTAACTGTCACAAAATACTGTGAAGTTGCAGCTTTTCAAATTGATGTGTTTTCTGCGTGAGGAAACAAAAGGAATAAAAATCCCTACCTACCTTTCACAGTGGAAAGAATATAAGAAATCAGAATGCTTCCTCTCTTATATGCTGTGTGTGTTGAAGCATCTGTAATGTGCTGTATTCAGGAATGTGTTACCTCTATAAATTGTGGAATGTGTCTAGGATCTTTCAGTCCTTGAAATGTGACAGACCATTACCTTATTCAGTGGCTGGAATTTGCTGTTGATGGAAAACACAGAGCTGCATCACAGCTCACTCCCCTGAAATTAAGGTTTTGTAGGTATAGAGAAATAAAATGAATCTGTGCAAACGCTGCAGACCTGAAGCCTATGTACAGAGAGCACTGGCACAACTAGGAGCAATGGAAGTCACATCTGAGCTTCAGATACAGCAGAGGCCTCAGAAGTTGCAGGATGATTGGACTTTTCCCTGAGTTTCTCCATGGTTTTATATCAGTGCTTGACAGACTTCATCTGATCTGCACGCAGGGGAGGCCTTCTGCTCAGTATCCTCAGATAAGGTAGCCTAGGTCCAGCACTCCACATGGCATGCAGAAAATGTGAATCCAGATCCTCCTGACATCCTACACCTTTTGTTAAGTCACCAAAACTTAGACTGGAAATTTTAAAGGTAAAACTGGTACACAAAGAAACAAATATGGATTAGAAGAAAGTTTTCAGAAGTCTGACATAGTTTATTTTATTTTGGTGGGTATTTTTTGTGGTTTTTCCAGTGTTTTTTGTTGTTGTTGTTGCTTGTTTGTTGTATTTTTTTTCTTGAGGTCTACAAACCAGTTTGCCACTACAAATTAATGGATTCAGGTCCTCAAAGTCTTGCTATGGCCCCCTTCTCCTTTCACCTGCTTCCCTTCGCATCTAGACTTGGCTTATTTCCTTCTTCATGTGATGGTCTTTCCTGTCAGAAAGAGATGGGTGCAACTTTTGTGCATTTGATTCTATAGCTGACAGCAGCCTCTCCACCTCAAAAGAAAATTTTTAGGTTGTTGGTTTTTTCTTTCTTTTTTTCCCCCCACTATCAGGCATCTGGCATCCTGGAAAAAGTCTTCTTGCTGGCGCTTCCAGTCCTGATGCAAACCTGGGCTCCCTGTACAGAGTGGGTTAAAGGGTCAGAAGGGAAGACTGGTGATTACATGGCCTCTCTAACCAACAATCAGGTTCATGCACTCTGGTAAAGTAAGTGAAAGTATTTTGTCCCCTTCCAGTTCTCAGCTTTGTTTTTTATCTGAAGAGTTAAGCCTCTGATGTATTTTACAATGAAACTACACAAAACCATGAGATGAGTTTAAGACGTGGCGTCACGCTGTGAATAACGTCTGTGGCAGAGATGAGAGTGTTCCATCTGCAGTGCAATGCAAGAGAAGCACTGCTGGTGGAAATTCAGCAATAAAATCCTGTCATGCAATGTTCCGGAGCCTTTTCTCAGAACAGAGGTGTACAGGGGACAGCTGTATAGCAGAGACCAAAGTGTGAGTCCCAAGAAGTTSTGTCTCTCAGTTAAGTGAAACAGCAAGAATAATTCAGGGCTGCAAGCGAAGCTCAGTTTTGAATTGGAAAAATAAAATTATGTAGTGAGTTTATATTTTTGCATTATCTCCCCTGTAGCTCAAACAGGGCTTGTTCATTGTCGCAGCTATGATTATACAAAACTTCTTTTTAGAGTCAGCATAAAATCATCAAAGGCCCGTGAAGAAAAAAACAAGTAGTAATTTTTTACACCCACATTTCTTTCTTCAGAAATGGCATTTGTCTCAAATGAGAAAAAGGCTTCATAAAAAAAAAAAAAAGAAGAAGAAACTGTAATGCTGGAACAAAAACTTTCAGCCAGTAGCATTTCCGTGACCTCACAACATCCAATTATCATGTCTTAATTTATAATCCTGGAGTAAAGAGAAAATACGGTTTTGTTTTTCTTGTTTTATACTTGAATAATGGAAGGATAATATATATAAATTTACTGCATTTACGTAGAAGATGTGTTGGTTTTAACATCTGTCAGAGAGCTGCATCTTAAATTGCTTTTTGTGATCTTTGTTTGGCTGTTATTTTCTGGAGGGTTGGGGACTTCAGACTGATTTTGAGAATTCTTATTCTAGCAAGAGGACAAATTCAGCCTGATTTTAAAAAGTGCTCTCCATTTACCATGCACACAACTGGAATTCAGTGGTGAAATTATCCAGGGAATGTGTCAGGAAAGGGGGTCATGCATGACAGCATGCAGAGAAAGCTGAGAAATCATAAAATGGAAAGAGCTTGCAAAAAAGGAGTCAGCTTTAGTAGGTGGGAGATTAAGGGACTGTCTGAAATATGGACTATATCCTACTGGCTGGTGCTGCAGTGTTCAATATTAGCCCACAAAATTTGTCATGCTGTCTCTCCCCATGATATTCACTGTTATGGCTTGTGGAGCCTGGCAGCAGAAAAGAGGAGTTACCCAGATGACTACATACTGTTTAGAATTTCTGCATTTGGGGGATGTTATGGAATTGCTAACAAATTAGTCTATTTTAATTATAGTGGCATGTATGCATTTCCTGTCCCAACATATCCATGCCTATTCTTAGCACACCAAAAGAGTTGCAGATTTTTTTTTTTGCCCTTGAATACAAAGAGCATGAAGAAAAGTTATTTTCTAGGCATCAAAGAGAATGAAGTCAAAATGACCAAACACAGAAAATTGAACAGAAATCTAAATATTGGCTTCTTCTATGACATTTAATGATATCAAGACCAGCTACTAGAGAAAGAAAAAAGAAAGTAAGATTTCCCCAGAGTTCGCATTTAATCATAGACAAAAGTAAACTGTAATTTGGACTGTAATGTGGTGAAAATAGCCTATTAGGACCTTAGTACWAGGATAATGTGGTAATTCAGACTGTCATTTCAGTAAGACATATTAGGTACTTAAGTCTGCACTTGCATGAGTGATTTTTACTTCTAGCATTTCACCTTTCAGATTTCTTGTATCTGAAGTTATCTAACCTTACTGAAAGACAAATTTAGACATAGGGGTCCCTTAACTGCAGCTATGTCATCAGTGCAACACAGGAAACCAACAGTTTAGAGTCAGAAGTTAAATATGTCAGAGGAAACTGGAGGAGTGTACAGACTCCTGTAGTACACTTCTACTCCGATGGAAGCCTTAGGAAACCTGTGTGTCTGTTTGCATCTGATACCAGAAATGTAAGTTCATATTCACTGCAAGATTAGGAAAAGGTATTTTCCTTAGGTTCAGATTACGGTGGGCTCTCTGAAAAGAGTATTGGTCCTGGGGCAAAAAGCAGCTGCAATCCCCGAGGCTTAGTACCAGAACATTACAGGGATGCTCCAARGAGTCTGCTTCTTCATTGTCTTTGTACTAAATAACATCTCTAATTTTCAGAAGTGCTCAGCCTCATTTGTGTCTATAGGAAGAGAGAAAAGTAGCAGTTTTCAATTAGAATTTAGAATTTAGGTGCTTAAACATGGATTTAAGAAACAAATGTTTTTGTCYTTTTCTTAAAAAAAATTAATAGGAAAAGAAAAGAAAGTCCCATGTCTCTATTCTTAACTGGTCCCAGTTACCTGTGCAGGGGTGGTCTCTTGGAATCTTCTGACACCTCCAGCAAATCCTGCAGCATTCCTGCTGGAAGCCTTTGCAGAAGTGTATTTAGAAGGCGAGGCTTGCTTGGAGTGTAAGGCCATATGTYAGAGGAACTTTGGTCCAGCTTCCACAGGCATAGATGACAATTTTAGTGCTGAATTAGTGCTGAATTCAACTTCTCCTCCAAATCACAGAATTTTTCTCCTTCTCTTGTACATACGGGTTTTTCTTTTCTTTGGCAAGGCCCTAGATACAAAGAGCATACACTGATTTCCAAACTGTGCCATTGTTCACCTCTTTCCTGTGTTTTTCAGATGCTCTTGAGTTTGCTTTGAACCTTGTAGACTCTAGTCTGTAAGTTTTCACATTCACTGACTGAAAAGAATTTGAGAAGGGTTAGAAGCATAAAATTTTGACCGTGGCAGTAGCTGAAGAACAGACTTTAATGTATGAAGGCATTGAACAAATGGATGGAAGACTTGTGGGTAGGCACTGTTAGGTTTATTGATGGAAGAAAAAGAGTACATTGCTCTTCCACTGAACCAGTGGAACRTGGAAATGGTAAAATGTGATTAAGATTAGTTTGATTTCCATGCAAAACAGTAACTTCGGGCTCTTTCAGATATGGCAGATCCAATTCCTTTCTGCTGTATCCCCAGATAACTTTGTTGGGTTTGTTTGCTTTAACTATTATAGTGTTTTCTTGGTGGGGTGTGCTGATAAATCATTGGAGTAGTGCTGGTTAAAACTGAAATAACATTGATGTAAGTGACACCTTTCACTTCAAATTGAGATGGCAAAATATGTTCAGCCTCTTGAGAGGAAATGACAAAGAGTTATGGCATACTAAAGGAAAGCTGAGCATTGTAACTCTTGGGATCACATTGAGGAACTCTTTGTAAGGCCATGGCCTCTCACTTCATATTTTCAAGTGTCCAAACTGACTTTAATTCTGTTCAAAAGGAGGACAGTCAGACTTTTATTTTCCCTGCAAGTTTGCGTTCTCATTTCTCTCACTTTCACAAAGAATGTTACCTCAGAAACGTTAAATGGGAAACATGTGCTTCAGGGCTAATGGCATTGCTTCTTTGTAAGGTCAGCTCCAAAGTCTCAACATAAAGGCTTTGTTAATCTAAAGTGAAATAAAAGCAGCTGTCATAAAGCATGTGATATATAAACTCTCATTTAAAGTTGTATTATATTCCTCATATTATTTTTAATAGTTTGACTAGAGAGAGAGAAAAATATTTATTGAAAGGATGAAAAGCAGCACTCTTCTAAACTTCTCAAGAAAGGGGAGACAAATATTTTGTCACTGATAAAAAGCCACTATCTTTAAGTGCCTTTTCTCCCTCTTTGGTTCTCATTTCTCTTAGATTATATGTTCTGCCTACAGAAGAAGAAGGAGTGTTGGTATTCTGTAACTGAGAAGAGCAGACAAGAAAGAACATTTTACAGCTTTCTAAACCAAAGAAAGAACATTTTGTCTTTTATTTATTAAGTTCTCATTTCATGACTCCTCCACTCAAGGGTTTAATTTTGGTTGGTGGTCCCAAGGAAAGGATTTCTCCCATGTTGCTACTTTGCCTGTCTGAAAGTTGCCATTAATATTGACCAGAAGCAAGTGTTGCTGTTCAGGTCATGAGACCTCTGTGTGCTGATGAATGCAGTTTTTTCCTCTCAATGCAAATAGAAGTCTCTTCTGTCTGCTCCTGACTCCTCCAATCCCTACCTCATATCTCATTAAGATTAATGCAATTTGTGAGGTTGAGTCATTCCCTGCTACAAATGATCATTTGCTCTTTTTTTGGAATAACTTTGGGTGTTGTACATCRAGTCACAAAGAAAACAGTTCACATCACAGGAGCTTCATCTTGGATATGCACTGGGGAAAATCACTGGCCTTGCTGGGTTTCTTGACTGACAGTTCCAGCTAAGAAATCCATGGATTCTTACCGGCCAGGACACATGAACATCAGTTGCTAGATATGAAGAGTTATCCTCATGCTGTTCATTTTGTGATAGTATCTATAGTGCTTTTACAATGTTTTTAGTTATAAGTWATATGTAGGTGCCAAGAAAAAAATGCTACCATTTTAAAAACCATGAATCCCTATGTCTGTCTGATTCTTCCCTCTAAAGATTCTTTTGCGAGGACAGGTATTAAAAATCAGAACCCATAGACAACTTGGAGGCCAAACTATTTCATTAAGAAAATTAGAGACTTTTTGACAAAGTTTCAGCTGTCTTTTCATTTTTTCTAACTTCAAAATTAATTTCTGGGTTTATTTTATTTAACATCTGTTTAATAAATTTCATATTTTTGCTCCCCCACCCTCAGAAAATCTTTCTGCATTCATTGTAGATATTTTTATTTAAGTGTAGTTTTATGATAGAATAAAAAAGCCTTTGTTTTCAGTGTATAATTATAGCTATTCTTTATAAAGCCTATATCCATTTCATAACATATATATTGAGATACTTCTTTTTGTGAACTTTAACTGGAATATCCTAAAATCTCTTTTATAACTCTTTTGGATATTTTCTTTTGTTTTTATTCTTTATTTTCTTCTCTGGAAAAATCACAGTTTCTCTTTTTACAGTTCTTCAAGAAATCAGAAACCTTATTAAAAACTGTCAAAATTAAAAAGGCATGTTCTGTGAAACCAGAATATCTGTCTAAGTGTTTTTATTGTCCATTCTTCCTTTTACACAAGATCAAAGCATCAAGGGACAAGAAAATAGGGTGAGAAAAGTCAATTCAAGCTTGCAGAGTTCATGCTCTTGCCAAATATTTATCCAGTGATTCATCAAAAATGTTGCAAAAYGTAGTACTGGATTTTTAATGATCACAGGTTTCACTGCCAGTTCTTGTAAGACATCCTGGTTTCGTGCAGTGCTTTAAACAGAAGAAAAAATCAATACATTATCTTGAACGGTAATTCAGGGGCAACTAGAAGCCACTAATTGGATGGACATCGCTCATTATGAAGTSGTTTTTAAAGGAATGTAAATACTTCATTTGCTAGTGCTAGAAAACTCACATTTAATTTGGCTGTAGAGGAATGTCTTGTAACAGAACCAGTTCCTGTTTCTGCTCACAGAATGAAGAGATTCCTCCAGAGTGAGATGAACTCTAAAAAAGAAGTGGCACAGGCATGGCAAGAGTAATTTCTCTCATTTCAGTTAGCTGAAATAAAAGGTGAAATTTCAGAACTACAAGCCATGAGATAGCAACAAACAAGGAATTTCAGAACTACWAGCCATGAGATAGCATGAGATAGCAAACAAGGCTGCCTGTTAAAGAGCACAGATGTGGTTGATAGGAATCCTTGTTGTGTGAAATGAATGGACACACAGGAGGTGCAAACAGACCCTGATCTCTGTTGGCAAATTAGGCATTGATTAAGCAAGACAGTGAAAGTAGAGTTGAGCAGAGGAAACAAGGTGAAACAGAAAGATATGAGTCAATATCATAGAAGGTCAAGGACAAAATAATTGTGAATGTAGTCAGGGTAAAATATAACTTATCAGGGTAATAATATATAACTTATTATTCAAGATAATACAGAACTCATCAATTAAAACTGAAACTTGTCTGCATGAAATCTGTCATTTTGTTGACCATGTACAAACTGCAAATAGAAAAGGGTTTGTTTCAGCAATTTCTAACTACTGGGAATTGCTGCATTCCAGCTGCTGGCTTTGTTCCCTCTATAGGTGGCTCAGATACTGGCCTATTCTACTTCCTGTTTTATGAGGAGCAACACTGTAAGAGGAGCTCAGTCTATGAAGAAGAGGAGAGGCCTTGAGAGGCTTCAGCTCCTGAAGCATTTTCCTGAGTGCCCTTTCCATGGTACTCTGCACAAAAGTGAAGCCAGTCCAAATACCTCTCTTTTTCAGCCTAACCACAGGTACTTTCCACCATGTTTCCTACCATATCATATGAAATATACTTGAAAAAAAAAATAAAAGTACGAACAGCAGAATTAATGTACAACCATATAACCTATATATTAATGACATCAGCTTATAGATAGCAAGAAAAGAGAAGCAGATGCTGAGAGGTAACTCTAGAAACTAAATTTTAAGGAGCAGAACTGCTACCAAAGATAAGTTTTGCTGACAAAGCATATTATGCCAGCTATTCAAGCTGCATAGCATGTGTCTATATGAGCAGCTTACTCTAAAATTTATTTTAAGACTGACCCATGACCTTCTTTTTCATATGATATTCTTAAAAGTGAGAATGCATAGTTCAGTGCAATGAACTGTGGTGTACGACCACATATAACCACAAAGGTTATATATATAYTAATGAAGGTATAAGATAGAGAACAAAGTTGGAATGAAATGCATGGGAAAACTTTGGCTCTCATACTACACAGAAAAAGGCAGGCAGATTTTTCTCTTGAGAAACATGAAGGAAGACACATAACTAAAATTTTAAACATACAAGCTTTTTGGCTTCTCTTCCATCCAGGATTACTGAGGTAATGAAGATGGGATTCTACTTGTACTTTTAGAAATGTTATTAATGACATTCCTGATTGCCAATGGAAATAGCTTTGCTGACTCCTGACGGACTGTATTCATTTCTTTTGGAGCTGTAAAACACTGACTGTTCCAAATCATCTTCAAGATGCCCCTTCTCAGTCACTCCAGGAGAAAATTTCCAGCAAAAAATCCATCAAGCTTAACATATGTAAGCAAGGAGAGGTGTCCAGCCTTTTTAAAAGGAACAGCAGAGAACTGAGCACATGCTGCTCCATTGCACTCAAACCCTTCTCTAGTGCTGCTGCTTTGGCAGTGTTTTAACAATTATCATATGGCAGCAAAGAATATTAAAACATGGAATCTTCACCCTGCTGTTAAAAGCATCACTGACAACAAAATATGCATTTTAAGGAATTGTCAGGTTCTAACTTGACCATGGTTTTCCACATCAGAAAGTAAGGAAGAGTGTAAGCAAAGTGGCTCAGACGAAACTGAATAGGAATTAGAGTGCAAGAGGAAGAGGGATAAATGGCTTTGCTCTCTTGCACAAATCTGTTAGACTGAACAGACAATAGAAGAGACAATTGTGGCAGACAATAGAAGAGAAGATTTGCTGGAGAAAGGAACCTGAAGCCCAAAAAGAAATCTATAGTCTTCTTGCAGTGTTTTTCTTTAGATTACACACCAAGTGGTTTCAAGGAAAGGTGTTAGAGTTTAGAAACCTGTGAGGAAAGTCTCCCTCTCTTCCCTTCTGAAATAAAAGATTTTCCTAATTCTCTAGCAAATAAAACAATACAAAGAAAATAGYGGTTTGTTTTGAGACACACACAGAAGCATTTATGGCAGCTTTAAGGTATTGTTGATATGATGCTGTTATCTTTTTTAGCCAGCAAAGGTGTGGCTTTGATCCTTACCATCTGTGTAACACAGGGGACGCAATACAAATGGGGGTGCTGTTGGCATGCCATGGAAAGGTTTTGCTCCCTTTTTTGAGTATGGGTGTAGGTGAGTATGGATCTGCTCTCTGCAAGGTGTTTTTTCTCTAAAGAATTGCAGTAATGCCTGATGTGCAGTTACTTATTTTAATTCTTTTACACTGCAAAACAAAAAGAGAAGCTGACTTCTGCTGAGCAGCAGCCTCTGGTTTTCTGTATTGAATAATGGAGGTGAGTGGCTGGGTGCTGAAGCAAAGTTGCTGTTGAGGTGTGGAAATTATTTATTAAGGTACAGAATGAAGGAGTGATCTAGATGTACGCTGGGGCGGAAGAGAAAATAGACTGGCATAGTGGAGAAGTTGTGGAGTTTCATAGGTTAAGTGGAGGATATGTGAATGAAATCCTGTTTGCTGCTTATAGGTGCACAAAAGGATGTGGATCCCCATAAATATCTTGATATTTTATGGTACTTGTTGCCTGTGGAAGATGCATTTKTCCCTGTTTATCTTAATATGTCAGTGCCTTTTTGCTTCTCTGCTGGATGAATTGAAGTTTAGAGGCTCTAAATCTCATTAAAAAAGCTTTTTTGGTCCAGGCTTGGGTGAGTTTCAATGTAGCTGTTTCTGTGCATGTCTAAGAAGTTCATCCACTCTCTGATTGCTCCCAAATAGCCCCAGTCTCTGGAGATTTGTTCTAACGTGTGAGCTTTCTGGGGAAGCAGTTGACAACTCAGTTGTCAGTCGGGCTGTTATGGAGAGATGGATGTCATTTGGATATGGATCCAGTGTATACCTGCCCTGTGTTCTGGGCGAAAGCTGGAGGAGAGGAAAGCATCAGCCTCCCTGCTTCTGGAGCCTTTCTTGAAAGGCCAGTTTGTGTGAGGGCCTGGCTGCCATAATATTGAACTGAAACCTGGCAGAGAGACTGATTTGGGTCTGCATGGGGAATAGTGGTTTGTTTTTCAAGCTCCGCTCTGAGGTAAGTTCTATGYGCTGCATGGCTTTAAATCATGTGTGTGTTTTGGTATATGGACTGTCAGAATATGAATATGTGTCAGATTATCTTCCAATATAGCTACATGCCTCCCCCTGAGCCTTGGTGACAGTGAATCCAGTCCTGGAGGTACTGAGTTGAAAGGGCTTTGTGTTTACAGGTATGTRAAGCTCTGCAGTGTGTTTTGTATCTGCTGATGTGTAGGGAAGAGAAAGCCAGTGATGCTGTGGTGGAGCTGTTAGAGGGAAGTAGTTATTGTCTGCCACTATAGTCCTCACTGTTCACCATGGACATCTCTGGTGAAGGAGGTGATGCAGCTCAAAACCAAAAGGAACCTCTTCTGGTGTGTGTGAAAGTTGGTGCTTCTCAAAGAATTACTCCTTGTCTACTCATGCTCAACTTAGGATGCCACATATGGATGTGAAATATTGAAGTAATGTATTTTTAAACTCCTGTATTCACTTCATTTTGATTTATGCAAATAGGCCAACCCTGTAAGTAGTTTCTTTTCTTTTGTTCCTTCTCACAAAGAAGAGTTTCACCAACTTTAAAGGAAAAAGGGAAGTTTGTATGGAAAATCTGAGGCTGGAGTCAATTAGTCTAACTTTTGAAACAATCTTTATTCTGGGTGAAGTTGCACCAGCTTGAAGGCCAGTGCTGAACTGGCATAGCACAGGTGTGCTCAGGATTAATGTGTGGAGGTGTGGGGAGGTTCAGCAGCCGCAGTGGATCACACTGACTCCAGGAGGCAGGAATCAGCTGGTACCTGTTAGCCAGCAGGACAGATGCCTCTGGCTGCCTGCCTGCCTGCCTGCCTGGCACACGCCTGTGCAGTAACCAGAGCCAGGCAGGACTTGGGAGCACATTAGGAGACAATTTGACACAGGAGCGAGCGGGCGGCACGGAAGATGAAACAGGGAGTTTTAGAGGTAGGCGTAGAGTAAATTACCAAAGTGTTTCTCTTTTCCATCTGTTTAATTTGAAGTCTGATTTCCTAATAAGTGATCCCATGTGGTGCTTCCTGAAAGTAATACTTACCTATTGTAAGCCTTTAAACATTCTGAGATGCCTGAGGTATGAAGTAATTTTCATCTATTAGCTGGAATGTACTAATCTCACTTAACAAATTTTTTGACTTCTATTGAATATTTGAATGCCATTTTTCCTCCTTGTTCTGCTCCCTCCCCATCCTGCCAGGGACAGGGATGTTGCTGCTCCTGCAGCAACCCTGGCACAGACATAGCTGCATCACGTATGGTTGAGTTGGTGGTGAATGGTGGTTGAGTAGAATGTTTTAGCTGAGTGTGTGTGTTTAGACAATATAAATCAACGGTCTAGTGTAGTAATATAGTGAGTCACTTTCTCCCCAGTTCAACTGTAGGTTTTAGGAAAAGCATTACTACAGGAGTGGTAACTTCCTTTTCTTTTTTCTTTCATTTTTTCCTTTCTTTTTCCTTTTATTTTCTTTTTTTTTTCCGTTTCCCTTTTTTTTCCCCTTTCCATCAGAATTACGATAAATGTGGTGATGGCTCCCTTTCACAAGACAATCTGGCTTGACTCTTGATAAGTCTTAATCTCACTCACTTGATTGTACTCATTCTGGTGATGTGAAACAAAAGAAACAACATTCTGTGCTTGTAGGTTTTGTTGCAAGGAACAGCACTGAGAATCTGTGGAATGCAAGAGTTTTCCAATAACAACATCACAGTAATTGCTTTAAAGGAATGATTCATATATGCAATCTTTCAAATATGCTGGCATGGATTTTGTTAAGACAGATTGACTTGGCTAGCTTGATAGGTGCTATTCTTCAGAGATGATACCTAATGATAATAAAGATATCTTGCCTGATCTCAAGGCAAGGTAGGGCCAAGTAAGGCTAAATCTTGGATGTGAAACTTTCTGGACACAAAGGTTTGCAGAAGCAGATGCTTTTTATTTTGAGAGATGCTGCACTGGTAGACATGAYCTCTTTAATTACCATCCTGACAATCTGGTGGCACTAATGTAAATCATTCAGGTTGGGAGGAGCCTTAGGAGGTTGCCCAACAATGAATTCAGAGACAGTCTGAAGTTCCCTAGTTAAGGAAACTTGATAATTTAGTTAGAAAAGGATAGCTCTTGGGTTGGTAGAGCCACATGTGCTGTCAGCCTTTGCTGCTGGGAGATCACAAGTCACTGATGTTTAGAGTCCTGTCCAGCAAGACCCCAGGGGCTTTGCAGTGGAGCTGCTCACTCACAGGGCCTGCATAGCCTTCCTTGTGAGAAGAGAACCAGGTTGCTTGAGAGATTAAGTTCCTGCTCTAACTCCCCAGCTGATCTGTGATTTGCATTATTAGTCCACTGCCCTTTTCTGGTTGTAATTGTCTGTAAAGGATTGCTGCTGCATGCTGGTTAAAAAGGTGCCATGTCCACCTTCAAAAGGATTGGATTTAGGTCAGAAGCAATGTCTGTATGGTCTAAACCTGCGAAAACATGACTAAAGTCCAGATAATCTTGGG
The DNA here is from genome assembly GCA_014549065.1 of Cardinalis cardinalis. Lineage (NCBI taxonomy): Eukaryota > Metazoa > Chordata > Aves > Passeriformes > Cardinalidae > Cardinalis > Cardinalis cardinalis. Next base: position 234,596 of record JACDOX010000070.1, read on the forward strand.
GAATGCTCTGAAACTTTCTAAATGAAGAACAAATATGCAGGATCTGTTTGACTGGTGTCTCCAGTGCTACTGTTAGTAGTAAATCCTTTTCTCAGTTTTCAATGAACAGGTCTTGATCAGGAGTAACCCTGCTAAAGTAATGTCACACTGATGTGTTTGAACTTATTTAGAAGCTTTTTCACCTTACCTTTTGTTTTTTGTGTTTCTATTTTACCCTAATTTTTCTAAGATTCATGGTTATGGGATTCTCTGCATCTTAACTAAAATGATTAAAATTTTCATTTGAATACAGTATTACTCACCAAAATTGATCATGAAAGGAGATGTACTTGCACTGAATAAAAAATAAATAAGAGCTTAATTAATCCTAGGATCAGAACGTAGGTTAACAGTGACATACTAGTTATTCTATATATTTGTATATACATATTGTTATACTATATCCTATGACCTGTTCAATGCATAAAGATTACTAAACTGAATATGATGAGCTTCAAACTTAGTGTTGCTACAGGGTACAGCATGTGATTCCCACCAAGTGAAGTTGAAATGCCATCAAAATATGGAAATTCATTTTTTTGTTTGCCACATGCATCCAGTGATGTTGTAATTGTGGAAATATTTTTGGGTTTTTCTTTCTTCCAATTAAAATAACACAGAAACTATGCTATTTCATCTTCCTGTCTCTTTTAGGAATGTATTTAATGTAAATTCGAATATGTATTTCTTATTTAGCACTTCATACTGAGGGACAGGTGTAGGCTGATTCTCCAGGAAAAATCAGGAAGTTTTCTGGCTTTTACTTTGTGTATGACTGTAGAGAAATATTGAGGTGGTAAGGGCTCACAGTTGTTTACAGGAAGCTTCTGCCTGTGAAACTGTGCTTAATCATATTCAATTTCTTTGAAACAAGAAAGAATTTTTAAAATGTGTTATTTTTGGATGGTTCTTTTCTTGTAGTATTGAGGGCAGCTTATGAACTTCAGTCCTCAGTTTATGCCACTGAAATAATCTCTAAACGTAGACATAATGCACGTGGAAAATTGATACCTTCAAGGACTTTTTTCAATTAAAAAGTAAAAAGCATTACAAAACTGTCTYCTTTCAAGGTTTCACAGAAGGCCCAAGTATGATAAAATCTCAGGCCCTGCAATTTTCTGGAATTTGAGCATTTATTAAAGTGCATTTATCAAAGGTAATTTACTTCTGTTCTTCTCTGCCTATGGATCTAGAACTAGTTTTCCAAATCTGTTCTTCCTCTTTTCCTCTTTAACCCCACCTTTTGCTCTAGGTGGTTTTGATTTAGCTAGACACAGCAAATGGTCCTACTGGTGGCACTTGTGTCAGAGGGGACAGTTATCTCAATAGTTATCCTGTCAATTGAAGGCTGTATTTTGCCTGTATTGAAGGCTTCTTCACAGTAAATCCCCTAATGTATCCTGAGTCTTTATGAACAAGACATCTGTGTAGACACTTCATGGCTGTGATACAAGCTGAAGGATGTCTTTATCAGCTAAGGATATACTTCTGAAAGAATATGCTGCTAGATTATAGCTTTGGCTGCCTTTGTCCCTTAAAAAGTAAATATTTGCAGGGTAAGGCACATTGAATCGTGACAGTTTTTGCTGGTTTTTTTTCAAYATAAATTGGTATTTAGAGTAACTTACAGACTGTTTAAAATGGCAGAGAATGTATTTCTTCTTGCACCTTTTTGAGACCAAGTGCTTTGTATGGGGGCTTAGTTTTGGAAATGGCTGCTATTACCGATTTAGGTGTACCATAGTAGAGTAGTTCAAACAAGGGAGAATTTTCTGTGAGCTATATGTTAATGCTTGGTTCATGCAAGTGCTAATTAATACTTCCTCAGTTCATGCAGTTCCCTGCTCTATGAATAGCTCAAAAAACCTCAATGCCTCTAAATTGGCTTAAAGACTGCTGGGAAAAAGCACCCCTTGTCAAAATCTGATGTTCACTTCATTATCTTTGTCTCCATTTGACATTGTTTTACATTGTTTTATAGTGATCCAAATAACTAGTTGGTGTTTAGAGAGGGAAAAAAGTAATGGGAGATGTTAACATGACTTCAGTGTTCAGAAAAACTGAAGTTTAAATATTTGTCCCAGCTCTGCAATGACAATCCTGCATTCCAGCAGACTGTACAGTAACATTTTCCTTATGGTCTTTTAGAGTAACAAACTTTATTAGATTTTTAAAAATTTTGTAAATATACACAGGATATTTTTAGATATTTCTCTAGTTATCTTATTAAAAAAAGTTGGTGGGAGTGGAGGAGAAGAAAGTAAAAAGCCCAAACCATTACCATCCCCATGCTCTCCTGAACTGCCCATGCCTTTGTTTGTATTGCATAATAAAAACAGAATGTTGACTTTTTATAGGAAATTAGGAAAGCAATCGATGAATAATATGACAGTTTGCCTCCAGGCATGTTGAGAAATGCCTCAAGAATGGCTGAAATACAATGTTACTCTTGGAAAGCAAACAAAAGATCAGTCCCCTCTTACTACAGAGGACCAACGCAGTCACTTGCTGAACAAGGGAGAGTGAGGATTTTTGTAAATTTTGAATTCACTAAAGAGCAGGGGTCTATACAGCTGGGAAGTAGAGCAGGACTGTGACAGCCTCATGAATCCAGTGTGAGACTGAGAATTACAGAGCTGGTGCAGCCACAAACAAGACATACAGGAGCAGGACTGCGATTTCCTTGCTGGCTAGACTGGCTCCAGAGCACTTTGGGGTTTATTATGTGGTACATTGAAAGTCCTGGCAGACAAGCACCCATTAGCAGAAGTGGTAGCCTGTCCTAATGGGAGTGTGGGTAACAGTTCCATCTACTCCATCTGGGACCACTAATTGCATTTGTTTAGTAATAATTGAGAGAAGGGGAGAAATCCCCAAGCCCATACACTCTTTTTTCTTTTGTATTTTATTTGTGGATTACTGAAGCAGCCAAATCTCACCCCCAGAAATGTACATACATCCAGTTCCTGAAAGTTGAGTTCCTGCAGAATGTTATATAATTGGAAGGAAAGAGGCTGGTCGTACTTAATTTTGATGAGTGATTCATGAATCAAAGTCTGGCCGCCATTGAGCTCTTTCTTTCAAGTTGCTGAATTTCAAATAAAAAATMGCTTTTAAACTATGCCAGCTGCAGTATGAAGTTGTCTTACCAGTATAGTTGAAAACCTGAAATATCTTAAGTAACATTAAATATTTATTTATTTATTTATGTATTAAAGCAATGGAAGAGTCTTGTAAGAGTGTGTTCTTAGCAGGGATACAATGGGCTGCCAAGTATTTTCTGAGGAAAAGTTGCTTGTTAACTTTTTCTGTTAACTGGTGTATAATGAAAGTTTCGTAATGAATAGATTAATTAGCTGTTTTATCAGAGTAAAAATGCTTTTCTGTTTAATTTTATTTCTTCTTTTAAGTAAGAGAAGGATTTAACTGATGTTTGTTTGCTAAGCAAAGCACTGCCAGCCAACGAGCCAACATTTAGGGAAGGAAACTGAGCAGGGAAGTTGCAGGCAGTAGAAAGCAGCATCCCATAAAGCTAGTGGTCATTTAGCTAGGCTGGCATAGGAACCAGTTTGCAAGAGCACAGCTTAAGTGCAGACATATCTTAGTATTTTAAAGTCTCTTTCATCTGGAATCCTCAAAAGAGCAAATGCATGAGCTCTTCCAGTATCTTTGTCTTTTATGGCAATGTTATGAGCCACAGTGAAATAGAATGTTACCGCTTGATCTGTCTAAAAACCAGAAGAGAGTTGTGTTGTTACATGACAGGAATAATTCCTGAACTTCCACCAAATTCTTGGTAACTGCCACCAGCAAATCCTTCACGTCACTTCACACGCTTTGAAGAAAGCTCTGATTGTGACAAAGGTAAGACCAGAATTGGAACAGTYGGAGCTTCAGTGCTGATTGACCCCCTTCATTTGCATTGGCTGCATCCCAGCCACAGGTGGGATTTCTTGACAGAAAGAAGAGTAGCTCCTAGAAGAAAAGGGTAACAGCCTGTGAAAGAGATGTTTGGAGTTACTGTAGAAACAAAAACAATGACCAATGCTGTTTCAGCAAACTAGTAAAGTAGGAGCACGAAAGTGATCTCTACCGCAAATAAAAGATCTCTGTGACCTCTCATCTTGCTCTGATGCAAACACAAGGTGCATCAGAGCAAGAAAAATCAATGATATTTATAATGCAATTAAAGCAACTTTGTGTCAGCTTAAATGTTTACTAWTAAAAAAACCCCAAATATCATCACTGGGAGTAATATTTTTTCTTCATGTTGATAATGAGACAGATTAACAAATTAATATAGAATTTAACTGTGGTGGCTGGACAGCATCACCTACAGTTCATTTAGGCTCTTTAGTGGTATGACCAAAAGATCTGCTTTGGCAGCATATTACCTGTAAGTGAAAAAAGCTGAAGTAGTGACCTAAATGTTGTTGCAAACTCTTAAAAACTACTGGAGCTACTCATATCCAAATTTCCCAAGAAATGTTTTTGCAAGTAATGCTAAACAAGGGAGATGCAGCCTCTAGGAGTTTCATCTGAGTTTGAAAAAAATGAACCAAACAAAATGACCACTAAAACTACATTTTGATTTCCAAAAGTGTGAAAAATTTCATGTTACTCAGGAGAAGAAAAAGCAAGATGCCAACTGCTTCCAAAAAGACATCTCACAAAGACTTGAGGTTTAGTGAATACACTGAGTGTTTTCAGTCATGCCTTTGAGGTTCACCCACTAACAGTAGTGCTGAAAAATGTCTTTAAAGTCTGCGTCTTGTTCTTTTGATGGATTACCAGAATCTCCAGCTCATGCCTCAATGTAGTGCAACATAAACTGCAGATAAAGCAGAGAAGGAGAAAATTAGATGAAAATGCCTGAAGAAACTTTGAATGTCCTTGCTTTGATGTATTTCACAATCTAGCATGATTTCATAGCTGGCAGTATACAATACATATAATACTCAGCCAGCCAGCGCAGCATGGCAGCCTGAAACAGCAGAATGTATTATATATCAAGTGAAAAGTGAACTTAATATGTCAGGAATAACTGCAAAGTTCAAACAGAGCTGTTATGAAAGTGCTGATTGCGGCTCTATCATTTTGGATTGACCTGCTAGGGGGTTTTCATTTCTGAAGAAGGTATTTTATCCTGTGATGCCTAGAAAGTATTCAAGCATTTTCACTCTCAGATTATAGCAAAGAATGAATAAAAGTTATGTTGTTTTTCTGTATAGTGAACGTACCTTGTAATTAGATCTAAGAGTAACTGGGTACTTCACTAGACAAACTTGCTGTGAATAGAGATTGTAAGACAACCTAAATATTAAAGAAAGAAGAGCAGTGAGCTGCAATGCATCTTGCAAAGGGAAAAAGTGAGGGTTGCTATGAAATGAGTATTAAACATGTGGTATAGTATCACTTCAAGTGCTTCTTTCAGGTATAGGTTACTGTGATGGATGCCTCCACCAGGGTTTTGCTAACAAAGTTGCTCATCAATGTGCAGTAGTAATGTCTTGAATTTTTTATATAGCCACCTAACCCTGGGATGGTGTTGGACATTTGTGCATCAGAGACTGTTTTTTCTGCCATTGGTAAACCTGGGCTAGTCATGCAAAGTGCTTAGAAAGATTTATTCACAACTTGCCTGAAGGGGGAAGCACAGACAAAGGCGTCAGTGTGTCTGTCCCAGAATTCAGATCTTCTCAGAGTTCAGGGCTTCTGAAATGCACTTCTGTCACATCATAGAGATTTTGGGGGTTTTTTGTACTTAGATCTGTTTGCTTCAGTGACAAAAATGTTGGCKTTTTAACCACATTTTAAAAACTCTTGCAAACACTGGAGAACTGCATTCTTAAAATGGCAAGAAGGAGCATCTTGACAATCAGTGGCAATTGTTACAAAATCTATTTGTTTGCTTGTGTGATAGAATGTATTCTGGGAACTTTGGAAGTGAAATGAGAAGAAAGGCAGTCATTTAACTAGCAGAATTATGATTTGGGTGGTGGATGACTGTCCTGTTCTTCTTGCTTTCAGATCAGGTAGAAAATACAACTTTATTTGGCAGCTTTAGAAATCTGATCTATGGCTCCTCTCGTTTCTTTTTCACTTGTGTATTTGTGTGTACTAAAATAGGTGTTGGCAACCTAACCACCAAGCAGAGTGCAGTCTTTTAGCGGCCAAGGCAAAGTAAGGTCTGTCCTGGTGACTTAAATGGATATTTGCATTATACTGAAAGACAAAGGACCAAGATCTCTGCTGGTTTCACTTTACAGACAATTGTTTTATTTCATCTGTAGAGAACTGTAGCAGTAGACAAGGCCCAAGGGCATCCTGGCCTGTGTCAGCAGTGGTGTGGCCAGCAGGAGCAGTGACTGTCCCCCTGCACTGGGCAGCGGTGAGGCCACAGCTCAAGAGCTGTGTCCAGTTCTGGGCCCCTCACTGCAAGAAGGACAGTGAGGTGCTGGAGCGCATCCAGAGAAGGGCAATGGAGCTGGGAAAGGGTCTGGAGCACAGGTCCTGTGAGAATGGATAGTAGGAAAAATTTATTTCCCAAAATGGGAATGGACATTGGAACAGGCTGCCCAGGGAAGTGGTGGAGTCACCATCCCTGGACATATAAAAGATGGGTAGAGGCAGCACTTGGGGGCTTGGCAGTGCTTGGTTAATGGTTGTGCTAGATGATCTTGAACATTTTTCCAATCTAAATGATTTTGATTCTAATTTGGCTTCAGGAAGAAATGAGTGGTCCTGAAGCAGTACAATACCTGCACAAAGGATGAGAAGTGATCTCAGAGACAGGTCTACTATTGCACTCTAAAGCTGGAATCCTTTTTTGTTGAAAGATTATGATGTTGTCTGTAACCCCTTGCAGTAGTACTTACAGTTTGATTTTCAGCTTCTCAGCCAAGTATCTGTTGTCAAAAGCATTCATGACGAAGGTAAAAGAATGAAGGATTTTGCCAAACAAACAGTAGAAAATGAAAGGCTATTCATGTTCATTGTTGTTCCAGATGAATATTATATTGAAGACATGCCTAGGTAACATAGTTAAACTTGGCTTGGGTATTTTATTTTTATTTGAAGTGTGTTGCATTTATAATACAGCTTTTTTAATTTGCAGGTCACAGTCCATTGTCATTGTTTGAGAAACAGCATATGATAATTTGAAACAACTACATATAACAACTTGAATGTAGGCTTTAGCTCCCTTACATGACATCATCAGGAATTACAGTATCATTCTGACAGTGGGGGTGATACTGAGAGATGCAATGTCGAGCAATGAGCTTTCTCTCCCGGCTGTCATCTTATCCATTTTATTTGTAGTTTTAAATTTATAGCAAAGATAGGGTAAATAGTAGTAAGGTAAAAATGGAATCAGCTGTACAAAGACTGAAGCCTAATACAAGTGAGCATGGGCAGACAGAATAGAGTCTAGGTCTTGGCCAGGGACTGTCATCCAAAGGATTCCCTTGATGGAACTGGGACATGTCTTCCTCATTTCTGCTTTTGCATACYCGTGTAGGACTTAAAATACAATTGTTTAGATAATAGAAACTCATGACCAGCTGGCATCTGAGACTGAAGTAAAGGGTTTAAGGGGTCTGACATGGACTTAGGTTGCAGTAATTTTATTTTTAGCACAGATTCTTTGGATTCAGTCCTTGTTTTGTTAGTATTCATCCCTGCAAGTAATTTCTCATAAATTGTCATCAACTCCTTTACAAAACTTTAAGATAAATTAAAATAATACCAAACAATAGGGGCTAATTTTTAGTTCTTCTAACATTGTGCATGTGCTATACTACTTTAGGATTTCCAAACTAAATCAACATCATTTGACAAAAAAATGCCATCTTGATAAACAAGGATCAAATCAAACCAACTATTCTTCTATTTGAACATTCTCTGTTAAATCATTGACACTGAAGTAAAATTTTTTCCTCGGTAAGAGTAAACAGAATGTGCTCAAATGAGAGGAAATAATTTTTGATTATTTAATTATTATTATTATTTTGGATTAAGTCAATGAGGAACTCTTCAGAAAGTGTTGCATCACCTGACACAGGGATATGCGATGACTGCAAAATAATTACAGAAGAGATTAATAAAGAGCATTTGTGCTATGAATGAATCAAATGTCAGCGTCCAGTCCAGAGAAGTAGAGAAGATGGTTTGCATGTATTCAGAGAACCATGCCAAAGGTAGTTTACAGCTGTCTCTGTGGACAGCAAAGAGCTCAGCTTATTTCAGAGTGCCCCTGTAGGTCCCTTTTCAGTGATGTGTGTGAGATCTGGACAGATTGTTGAGCAGATGGTGCTCATGTGAGGTGGTGTACTTCTTCCAAAGCACTGTTTGGTGGGAATGGCATGCTGGCAGAGAGGGTGTGCTGTGACCTGCCTGCTAGAGAAGGCAACAATGTGAAAGCTCAGTTTGGAAAGAGGGAGCATTTGAGCCCTCTGAAGAGTTTGCTGTAAAACACAGATTAAAATACACAACAAATTTGGAAACTCATATTACTATTAAACTCCCAGCTACCACTGTAATGGGTCTGTTTTGTGTACCTAAAATGTCTTGTATAATTTCATATGGCTATTCAGTGTATGTGCCTTTGGTTCATACCATGCTGCTGCTAAAAAAACCCAAAGATTTCTTTTTCTCTTGATTTCCTCCTCCCCCCATGCTCCTTCTGTGTGGTGTCTTAATGTTGCATTCTTTCTCTATCAAAATGTAAAATCTCTGCTGGAAGAAAACATGCTGGAAATTTGAATGATGCATTGTCTCACCCCACAGGCAGTGTTTGGCAGCCTCAGAGTGACTGTAATCACAGCTGCTTTCAAACCTACTTGCTGTCAGAGGATCTCCCACAGGCCCTTGTGAAACCAACATTAAGATCAGAGCTGGAGCTATAAACTCCTGTCTTCTATGGTTATAGACATCCCAAATCCTACTCCAAGGTGTGCTTAAACTGCAGCCAAAATCATCACTTTTCAGTTTGAGTTGCAGAGGTAAAAAAACCCCAAACCTTTCTCTTGATACTGTTAAAGGGTCAGTGTTGAAGAAATACAGAATGTAGTGATTTACTTACTATATTTAGCATCTGTCTTCAAAATTCTTGTAGTGGGCAATTATTGATTACAGTTAAGACCCTTTCTCAGTAGGTGCAACAAAAGAACTTTTTTGCGGGGGAGGAGATTATAGATTTGTCTGTAAATGTTGGACCCTGTATTCCCATCCTCATACTTGCAAAATTTTTGGTGTTGTATTGTCACCATTTAGTAATTTTGCCCCCAGGAATGTCATGATCAGACCCATGACTAAGTGAGACTCTTACAACAGATTGAAAGTACAAACCAAACAGTTACTCCTTCGGAAGAGCTTGTGAAGTTCAGACTGGGTCTTGAGAAATCCACACAAATATTCCTCTTTTTTTATTTTTATTTTTTAAATGTGTTTAGTTTTATAGTTGTTCTCTTTAAATAAATTCAAAAAAATAATGAAAAGGGATCTCTTTTTTACAAGCAGTTTAATCCCAATGCTAGAGAGGATGTAATCCAGATGATGCTCTCAGGGGATAGTAAAGACTTTTGCCAATATTCCTATATTGCTGAAAGATTCACCAGGCAGCATTCCTAGCTGGGACAAAATGCATCACAATTAGTTTTACCTCCAATTTCCACCCAAAAGCTCCCTTTCCTCAATCTTTTGAGAATCAAAAAGGCAGCAAGGGTTTAAGTGAAGACTCCAAATGTAATTCCCCATTAGTTTAAAGGGTAGCTTTGCAAACTTGTGGTAAAGTAGTTAACTGAAGCTTGACATTATACAGCTTATTTTAATTTAGTAGTGTAATGATGTGGTGATAGAGTATTGCTATCTGCCCAGGATGTATCTTTAGGAGAATTCCAGGAGTTTTGATTCGAAGAAATAAAAGTTGTTCCAACTTAACAGCTAATAATGTAGATTTTGAATAGCGAGCTGATGTCTTCATGTAGAGTTACTTTTTTCTCCTAAGTATTTTTCCCAGATTTTTTTTTGGCATTATTTGTTCTGTAGATTATTCTAGAGGTTAGGAGGGCCTTGTGTCTTCAGAAAATTCTACCAGATGTTGCATCTTTCAAAAATTCACACTTTCTGAATCCTTTTTATGGTTACATAAATGCCTCTTCGAAGCATTGTGATTAGTGTCTACCTACCGCTCATAAATTACACTTTCCCTATCAGGCATATCTCTGCTTACATTTTATTTATTCATCCTGGAGTGTTACAAAATACTAGCAACATACTGATATTGTACCCTACTAAAACTTTGTTAATGTGAACTATTTTGAAACATAGACTTTAGACTACTAGAATAAAATGTGAATTAATATATAGCAAATTCCAGTTTCTTACCAAATCCTTGCCTTCAGAATGCCTTCACAGTTGACAAAAAACAGCCAAACAAAAAAAAAAGTTTCTGATACCATTCAGCTAAAAATGGATTAATTTTTTTGTTCCCTGTGGGAGTACATAGCTGAAAGGACCCTGTTCTAGCTCCCTGCCGGCATAACGGCTGACACACCTACAGCTACAACATCAGAGATTCATCCAGAATCTCTTTCCTAGAAGAACTGGTCTTTCTAGATCTCTTGCACCCTTGGATACTGTGCTTTAAATCACTGATTTTATTTCATTCATATCTCTTGCTGTGGCGCATTTGCTTTCTCCCCTTGCACAGGGTTCTGTGCTGAGAGGTAATCCCTTGGTTAGCAATACATAAAATGAACATTCTCATGAATGAGTGCTCAAAAACCTGTCCTCTATGAATCCAGGGGTGAGATTAGCGCAGATATATATATATTCATCAAGCCCATCTCTCCATAGTGAGGCATTACATGAAGTATAGTAAATAAAGGCAGATTTCGGGTTCTTCTCAGTAGACATCAAAATAAAGTAGCTGGAAGAGCATAGGCAAATATCTGATTTCATTCTGGCATTACCTCACACAGTTCATGGGCTATTTTAAGAACTCCTTTTTGTATAGTTGGAGCTGAGTTGCAAACAGTGCTTCAAAGTAATGAGCGATCTTGGCAGACAGAAAAATTCCGCCAAATTAGAAGTGAAATTAAACCAGTATAGTGTTACAACAATAAGGTTAATCGGTTAAGGGAATAATTTGTGGGAGAGGATCATTAAAATGTCAGTGCCAGAGATGTTCCTGGACTGCACATAGTGTAGAAGATGCTTCACTGAAAAGGGAGGAATAGGAAAGTCTGTTCTTCCTCAGTAACCGTAACACAAAGCGCTTCTGCTTTTGTGCTCGTACATTCTTTTTCATTTAGCAGCTAAGTTCTTGGTAAAGATCAGAAAACTCTTTAAATAACCACTTCCTGGTACATCCTTGAGCTGCTGATAGGTCAAAGGAGAAACTTCTTTTTCAAGTGTGAGAATTCTGTTCCTGATCATGGCTTTTGCTGGGACTGTTTGTTACTGATTAATGTATATATAAAGTGCAAGTAAAAATCTTCGTGATTTGTATATGTACAAAGCTATGACCAATTGCCTTTTTCTGTTGTTGAAAGTTGTCACAAAGGAGCACTTAGAAATGGCCACCTGGGTTAGAAATTGACCTTGGATCTTTTTATTCTGGTACTCTGTATTTGCTTGTGACTAATACTGGACTGAGAGGGAGATGCACAAAATTTTTGTGTATGTTAAAGTAGAGCAGTTTCAATTTCCTCTAGTAACTGCATTACTTTTACTGAAACCTATTCTAAATATATTGTATTATTTCAATATATAATACAAATATTTTGCACAAAGTTGCATCACTATTTTATAAGGAGAAATTAAACCAACTTGTCTTAAAGAGGCGAACTTTCCTGGTTAAAACTGGCAGGAACTGATTGGGTATGTGACGAATTCCCAGCAGCACTTCAGCTGGAAAGTCAAAGCACTGAGTTGATAATTTTATCAGCTTTTGCCTATGTCTTTTCACGTCTCTGGATGAACAGCTGAGGAAGAACTGTACCTGTAGTATCCCTAGCCACTCCTGAATATATGGCTAAGGCTGCTGAGTTTCACAGTGAAATTGTTCTTCTATATTGTTAAAGGTATGTCTAAACTGCACATCTTTGGAAGGCCTACCATGCTACCATGTCACACCATGTAGCTGGCTGATTTCAAGCTTCTTTGGGCTAGAATGGGCATGGTAGAATTCTTCCTCCCTCTTTTTCATCCAAAGGAGTCCAGGCATATGGGACTGACATACAAAGTATGTCCAGATTTGGCCTGGTCAGGAAAAAAAGGAAAAAAAAAGAATATCCCCTTCAACACGTGGTATTTGTGTAATAGATAAGTGAACAATAATTTTTAAAAAGCCAATTGTTTTGAACTTCTAGTGATTCTGAAAATGAATGTCAGTTGCTAACAAGCATTTCTGTTGTTAGCTTACTAGGATCCCTGATTGCTCTTGCACATCCATGTTAGGACTCTCAAAATGGCCTAGCAAAATTGTTTAATTTTTCATGGTTATTAGGAGGCAGAGGAAGATTAGAAAGGGCCATTTTCTTTTGGAAAAGTCTTTTAACTACTGATTGTCCTAGAGGGGCTCCAACAGTCCTTCTGGCAATAAAGCAGGGAGAGAGTACACTGTAACTAGGGAGCTCTAAAATAAAAGTTGAAGATAAGAGTATTTTTTTCATTAGTGTTTTATCTTCTTGTTTTTTAATTTTGTGCTGTAACTGTGCAAATGGAATATGGTAGTGATAGGGATTTATGTTCTCTGGTAGTGTGAACTGCAGTTAAACCCTCACAAGAGCTGAAGAACAGATAAAAGGGAATCAAACAAACCAGGAGCTCATTTGTTTTCATAACACAATGGGTCATGGTAGTACCTTAAATAGGACAAAGGAGAAGGAAATAGAAAACTAGGACTACTTTCAAATTGCTGGGGGTGGAGAGGGCAGAAAGCTGCAGGTAAAATTGCATTCGGTTGTTTTATATGAAATTTGTACCTTGGCCAGAATCTCTTACACAAATTCTTCACACTGGAAAAATGTTACTCAGGGGAATCCATCTTATTACTTTTTTTCCATTTTGATGAAAAAAGTAATGATATGAAGTGGAAAATGTCAAGTAAAATTAATCTAAATATTGGCTTAGTGCAACACAATAGAAAACACATTTTACTGTGTAGTGGTGCTATTCACTGAAGTCCTTAACTACAGGTGTGCCAAACTGTCAGGACATTTTTATACAACTGATGGATTTTCCTCTGCTAGAAAATGCTACAATCTCCAGGGTTTGTTCTCCCCTTGGACCGTGACCTAGAAAAGTTTCTAAATACCTGCTGCACAAGACTCTCCAGTCCTTTCCCTCGGTGGCTATATCCCAAATGGGGATATTTTCCATCTGTGCAGTGTGACCCTATTCCTGCAGCGCTTGAGGATCTCATCTGGACCTTTCTGCTTTCTCCAAGACAGTGGTGTGGAAGCGCAAGGCAGACCCCACAGAGCTGGTGTGGCAACTGCAATTTAGGCAGCACAGGTACAGTTTACTTTTGTTGCGTGTGTGCAGGAAGTCTGTCTGTCTGTCTGTCTGTCTGTGTCCCACCCTATTGTACGGAAGAAGAGCAGGAATGGGAGCACCACTGGAGTAGGTGATGGAAGCGCGCTGCCATGGCTCCCAGAGGCCGTCCCTTGGGGGTGCCCCTAGAAGGTAGCTGTCCCTCTGTGGTAGGGCTAAGATGTCATTGTTTCACTCTAAACCAGAGAGTTTTATTAATTGGAAGCTAGGAAGAATATATGCTGATGGTCTTGGGTGCTTCCAAGTCAAGCAAATACTCTTTGATGAATATTTGATGCTAAATTTGTTACCAAGTCTGATTTTTAGATTTTTGGAATCCCTTTGGTAACGTAAGCCAAGATACACTGGAAATCCTTGTGAGAGCAAGAAATCAATCCCATATTTGCAAGCCTTGGCCAGTTTCCTGAAAGTTTGAATGTCTTCCTTTTTGGAGTCTAGTTTTCTGAAACACAGCACTCCTGATTATGTGCTGTTTGGATGATAGCTTGAGAAATTTGAAAGAGTGAAGGGTGACCTACTTGCATCTTAATTTTTTCTGTGTGTTTAATGAAGATTTTCCAGTTTAGAAGTTGATTTTATTTTAATTACAGCTCTTTGTGCACCCCAAATAGATATTTTCCAAGTAGAAATAAAATAATTATTTAAGAAGAATATGTTTATATCAAAACAATTGAGGCTGGTGTGTTAGTAACACTGCTACTTAGTTACTGCTGTTTATACACACTTCCCATTGTTTTGAAAAGCCATATTGTCTCAGGTCACCTACAATTCTTGCTAAAGAATATTTTGGACCCCTCTCTTATGGAAACCCATCCTCTTTACTCTTAAGTGTTTTTTTCTTCTTAAATTTTAGACTTTAGTCATGTCTATACACACATGTATTAATTGTGGTCAATGTTGTATTTTAAGAATTAAAAATTTCATGTGGCCACTCCATTTAGCACTTGGTTATTTCAAGGTTAGAAGGATATGTAGCGCCTGTCAGCAATGTTCTCTGAGGTATCTGTTTCAAAGACCATACATTTGTTCATAAATAAACATTTTAATGCTTATTTATTTATGTCTGTAGACTTTGTATCCCACTGGTGAGAATAGCTGGCTTGCTTTCAATACACAACAAAAAGTCAATTTAAATACAACTTAAGTTTGCTTCTGTTTCTCTTAGCTAATGAGTAGCAAGTGATTTGCCAGCCCTAATTATAATGTTATTGTGTTTCCAAGAGGCACATTGATGTTAAATTCTACAGTGGCTTAAAGCAGCTTGGTGTAACTGTGTCTAAACAGAGCAAAACACAGCCTCTCCTTATTACAAGCAGCCAGCGACAGCAGCTGAGGCTTTTTTGTATGACACAATACAGGCAAACTAAATGTCAGATTACAACTGTTCTGCAGAAACCCCCAAAAACTAGTTAATTTTTTATTTGGGTTTTGGGGATTTTTTTTTTCCTCCACAAACTTATTCTCTTCAGAAATGCATATGTCAGCTCTGATGCCATATTCAAGATTGTGCAATGAACCGAGGGGTTGTTATAGAAAGTAGGTTTAAAAATTGAGGTTCTTTCCTATGCTCGAGTTGACTGCCACAAAGTAAGTGGACAAAGATAGGTGTGAGACTTTTTCATTTTAGTTGGTTGTTAATTTTGGGTTTTGGCATTTTCTTTAGTGCACTGATGCAAAATTGTAGTGACAATTCCATCACCTGGAGCTGGGTTGCATGGCATTTGAAGAACAGCCTGTGTAGAGCAAGTCCTTTCAGAGGGTACAGATGGCTTGAAATGAGGATTGTTGCATACAAAAATCTCCCCTCCTCTTTTTATCTCTCCTTTTATTGGAAACGTATTATAAGCACTGAGTTTGAGCTTTCCTTGAAAGCTTTAATAACTCTTACACTCATATAGAACAACTTATGTTTTCCTTATGTAGCTCCTGGTGCCAGAGGAATTTATAAAGTGCTTTTAGCAGCTTAAAAGCCTGCAAAGCGTAGGATAAACCTTCCCCTTCTTTAGCACAGTCCATTACACCTTCATTAGCTGTCCCAGTGGTATGGCTGGCTCCTTACTGTGGTGAAATGCCTTCTCCACTGTGGATGTGCTCAGGCTTCCAGGTGGATTGAGGCTTGTTCTGAAAAATATTTCTTATTTTTCATCTTGCTCTTGTCTCTAGAAGGTTGAGGTCATAAGAATTTGTAGAATCTTTCTGAGGATTACCTGGTAGTAACCTGGTGTGTTGAAGCCATTTGTTTATGCACAATGATCCAAAAATTCTCCTCACTTCTCCCTCAGTTTTGTCACCTCAGTTTACAACTTTTCAAATGTATGATCTGCTGACATGTACAAGTCTCAACCATTCTATGGTTCTTGAACCAAATTAAGAATCCATCGCCCCCTCCTTCTAGAGGGTGATTTTTGCTGCTGGTTCACATAATTTTCTTTCACCATTTGGATCTCTGTTCTCCTCCTGCAAATTCAAACAGAAAGCCTCATAATTGTGTTTTTTCGGTGCTGTGGTGTGAATGGCCAGGAAAGAAGCTAATGGTATGTCAGAGCCACATTTGAAGTTCTGTCTCTATAAGTTTAAAAAGAAACTAAGGCTGGAGTTGCACAGAAGGTATTCAGGCACTTCACTTAAGGCAACAACATGAGATTTTGGGAAATCTTATTCCCAATCTTGTAGGTATTTCTTTTGACCTTTTCTTGCAGTTTTCTGTCTGTTTTTGCAGACTGAAAGGAAGGCACATGAGTTGAAATCCTGATCTAGAAAGCCAAGTATGATACTATACAGTGCTTCTCTGGATTGGGATGTGAGCCCTAAAATCCATTGAAAGTTTGGTACTCAGACATCTTCTGAGGATCACTGCGTGAGTCACCTGTCTGAAGACGGTGCTATACAGCTCTAGGATCAGAAGTTCTGAGAGTCTGGTTCATCCTTGTCCATCAACAGTAAATACTGTTTCACTCCTTGTTTAAACTGAATAATTGTTGCGTTGTGTTTGTTATATTGCTCTGCTCCCCCCTGCCTGAGTTGGTTTGTTCTGTTTCCCCTTAAATTACAAGTGGTTCTGCCCTGGTTTTCCCCCCTCTCTCTGTTAAGTGCCTATCACCCCGCTTCCTATGGTACCCAATGTATCCAGTTATTCCCTTCCCCGGTTACCCTAGAAACCTAAGGTATCTTCCCCTCAGTCCCTCCCCTGTGCTGTGCCAGTCACTCCCTGCTGCCGCCTTTTTCTCCAGAACCTTCGGTCTTGGGCACGGCGGGATTGGCTCAGATGCTGGGGCCCTTCCAGTGGTTTTGATTGGTTCTTTTGGGGCGTCTGTCTCATGTACCCCACACCCCCCTGGATTCCCATTTGCTGCTGGGTTGGTTCCACCCCTACCTCTCACTCCTTTTGTAAGTTCGTGAAACGCCCGAGTCCCCCTTTTGGGTTGCTGGCTTCCCTGGGTTTTTCATTAAAGCGTGGACTTGCCCCAGTCGGAGTGCGTTCTTTGTTTCCCGTCGTCCGCAGCCTTTCTTCGGCTTCGTCCTGCACCTGCAGCGTCTCCCTTCATGTCTTGGGACGCTGCCTGAGGCGCTGACCCGAAGCGAGGCTGTCGGGTTGAGTGCCCCCCTGCTGCTAGTGATTGCTGACCGACTAGCCGGGACAGACCTATCTCAAGCCGAACCGCTGCAAATAATGGTGGTGACTTTTTCACTGCATATGGAAAATCCATTTCATGCTTTGCCTTGCCTTGTATTCCAGACAACGGCTGTGGAAGAACTTCAGAGCAGAAAATGCAGGAAAATTGGGTTCTGATACTGATCTGAGCTGAAACAACAGGAAATACCATATTCTAAGCTTAGTGGGCACTGACAAATTCTTTTTTTTTTTAAGAACCCTAGTCTTTAATATGACCCTAGTCTTTAATATGACCCACATTAAGAAAATATCCTGTTAAATTCATCAGCTTTTCCCCACATGGTTTTTAAAACACTCTCCAAAAAGGTATCTATGAATGTAACTTTTTTGGTCTCAGCAGATTAGTTAGTGTTTTCTTACTTTTGTATGTCTCAGAGTTCAATGTTTGTCTGGAAAGGAAAAAAATCTCTAGTAGCTGGTTATAGTCCCAGGTTCAGATAGCATCTCTTAATTGGAAACTTTTTTCATTAATGTAAAATAGAGGGACATTTATTAGCATCAGATTAAGTCGATGGAATATTATCTTTTTTTGACCTTAAAACAAATTATAATACTACATTTTAGACAAACGAATTTTCTGTGATTGCTTGAAAGTAGTGTGTTCTATTTTGGTTATCTTTAACAATTCAAAAAAACCCACTCACCGTTTCCTGAAATTAAAATCTAGTTTTATTTGAATATAATGTTGCATTTTTTATCTGGCTCAAAAAGCCTTTAGGCACCTGATGCATTTCAATGGGGTTGCCTCCAATTTACAAAGAAAGTACTGACTCAAGGCCAAACAAGTTATGTGGCTGCTTTTCTTACAGCTGTCAGTTGCTATAACTAGGAAAAAAGCCGAAATCTTGCAACTCTTGTGTGTGTCACTAAATCACCCTACTACTGTGTCATCTATAGCCTCTTCGCCAGCACCTCCGTTTTTGCTGAGCATGAACGATAACCTCTACCTGATATTCTGTTTGGGTGGTCCTTTTACATATGGCAGAGAGATAAACAATGTGAAAGTTTAGCTGGTTCAAGGAACTATATTACATTACAATGCTTGGTTAGTTTAACTTTGGCACATGATGGAATACAAGGGGTAATTATATTCTGGAGTTATTCAATATTTGAACAGCTTGGAAAGAACAATCCTTAGGGAGGTGGAGGGCTCAGTTTGACTGTAGAGCTGCCTTATTTATGCCTTATGAGACTACACTACTTGCTGTCTTGTCTCTGATTTGTGGTGCAAAAGAAGTAAAATACTGACACAAAGATTTGAATTAGAGTAACACCAATAACAGTACTTTGTTGAATGTTGCATTTGATGAAGTCTCATTGTTCTGCATTGTGCTGCTTCCTTTTCAGCATGTGTAAAGAGAGAAAAAGCCTTAAAAAAAAAAAGGCTGTTTTTATACTGAAAAATCAAATAAGCATTCATTCTAGGCTTATTGCCTGCCCCCCTACGTTAAGTTCTTATTTCAGTTACTACTGTCTGCTTATGACTATAATTTTCTTCCAATCTTAGTTACTACTGTCTGCTTATGACTATAATTTTCTTCCAATCTTAGCTATACAGCCCTTAAATTATCACTGGAAATTTATGGACAGCATTTGACCTGTCAAGCATATTTGAAAATTAATGAATATCGAAATCATCCAGGCAGTTCTGAAATCCCCATTTTTAATGTTTCTGCACTTTGACTATTTCAGATGTGGTAAGATGCTCTAATGATAAGTAATTGAGGGCCTAATACAGCCATCCATCATTATTTGTCTTTTGTTTTGTCTCCATAAGGGATGTTGCTCTGTCTTGGAGCTGTGTTTAATGTGTGTTAAAGTTCACTGCACGAGCCACAGCCTCTCTGGCTAACTCTAGAATAACATCTGTACTCATCACAAAAGGCTTTGAATAGCAACCACAAGTACAACTCCCTGCCCAGGGAGAAATATGCTGAAAGGTGGGAGTCTGTAAGAGGGCCTTGAGGATGAGGAGGGTAGCAGGGCCATGAGGAAGGAAGAAAAATCATCTTCTTTATTATTCCTGTACTACTACATAGGGATAATCTGATTTTGTGGGTATAAACCTGCCTGGGTTGTAGATTTCAGTGAAACCTAAGACTGTCCACTGGGAAAAACCTACGCAACTTTGTTCTGCACTTCACTGAAGCTATTCACAGCTTAACTGGCAGGCAGACAAAGCATTTAGGGTTCCTGATCACTCTCACCAGCTGGACATTCATAGCTTTTCTCTTAGTTGTTCTGACAACATATGATGGCAGAAAGCTTTCATTCTGCTGTGACTGTAAATTGGTTATACAAGAAGATAATCTATTCGATCCAGTTCCTAACTGCCCTGCAGAGTTTTTTAATTTTAGGAGAAAGAATTATCTTGTAAATGCTTCCAAGGATGCAATCAATGCTCCTGCCAGTCTCAGGCACAATTTTGCTGTAATACTAGTCTGTGTGCATATGAGTGACCTTAGGCTGCTGGAAATAGAGATGTGTTAGGCCAGTTGGTACAGCCCATTGTGTCCTTCCAGTTTCTGAGAACTAGCCATATGGGACTAGGCAGTAGATGAACCTTTTCCCTAAATCCAACAGCCAAGTCCCATCACTGACAGTGAGGACAACCCCTTTCCTCCCAGGTGATTCTTTGCTCTTTACACAGAGAATCCCATCCCACTGCAGGAGAACTTTTTGTGCTCCCTGAATAGCAGCAAGACTGAGCCATCAAAATCAGCTTAAAGCCCTTAAGCCCAAGATGTCACATCTGCTTTGCAGAAATTACAACAGGAAAACAACATGATTTAAAAAAGAATCATTTCAAAACAAACATTGTAAAAACTTAGTGGAAAAACATCTGCAGTTTTCAGACCATTACAGACGTTTGTCAGGGAGGTCATGGAGCATTTTTGCATTTTTCCTTTAATTTATTATTGTTGCTTTATATTTCTAACTAGCATCATTTCTCACCAAGGATATTATGCTGATGTCAGCAGCAGCATGTAGCAGCTAGGCAAGGTATACAGTGTGCCTGAAATACTGCAAATAATGGGATAATTATGAAAGCACAATAAATATGAGAGGCAATATTTACGAGGGATTGTTCTTGTAAATTGACTTAGAGAATGGAGATGCCTGGGAAAAAAAAGAAAAACCAACAACAAAACA
This sequence comes from Cardinalis cardinalis, assembly GCA_014549065.1. Taxonomy (NCBI): domain Eukaryota; kingdom Metazoa; phylum Chordata; class Aves; order Passeriformes; family Cardinalidae; genus Cardinalis; species Cardinalis cardinalis. The sequence goes on from JACDOX010000070.1 coordinate 255,024, forward strand.
AGCTAAAAATTCCTTTCCAAGCTGTTAGAGCAGTTAGCAGAAGAAGCCAAAATGCCTCTTTACGTGCAAATAAAAGAATGCTAACACAGTCACATTTTTGATCAGGAAAAACAGGGCTACAAGTATGGCTGCACTGGAAAGGGCAACATCACATAAGGAGGTATTATGCCTATATATTGTTGACCAGGTATCGGAGCTAAAACTGCATGGTGGTGGGAGAACTATCTGTGTGAGGTAGTGATGTCAAAAAGCAGAGCTGACCTGAGCTCACTGAACTTGGCTGGAAGTGCTCTCCCTACACTGTTTTTGCACTAGCTTGCAAAGCTCATGAAGTGTCTTACCAAAACCCCACTTTCCTAGAGAAATGGAGGCAAGAGCAAAGGCTCAGCAGGATCACCCAAGAGCTGACACAAGCCGACACACTATTCATGCTGTTAATATTTAACATGATCCCTGCGAGGACTTTGGTCCTGCAGGCCTTCCAAAATGCTTTATTCCTTTATGAACTCTTTCCCAACCCAGCAGGTATGACTGAAGGGCCAATAATTTTTGCCATTGTGACAGAAATGTTTGCTCTCTCCTTCTGTCATAGATTGGGGAAAGATGGAGGATAGCCAAGGTTCACAGAAAAGCCTAAAACAGAAGAGTAAAAGCATGAGTCACTTTAGTGAACTCTGGTGTATGTTCAAAATATGCTTTGTTGACATTAGCACTTGAATAGAAGTGCTGTTCCCGTAGGAGTTGAGTCAGTTCTTAAGAGACAGTTTTGTATAAAAGCCATATTTTGGAATTGTTACTCTTCTGCTGTGCTACCTCTGGAAGATAAACCAGCAGAGATTGTTATAAGTAATTGTGTTATTTGACCAGTGCAGACATCTATACCCATAGACTGAATAGAAGTGCTGTTCCTGTCAGAGTTGAGTCAGTTGTTAGAGACTCTTTTGTAGTGCCTGGCTTAAATCAAGTCTAAACTTCTGGTGTTATAGAACAAAGTCCTGTCTGTGATGAATATTAAGCAAACCTGTCTCTTCATTTGTGATGTCCTGAATATGTGGTGTAACCTATGAAAATACAAAACTTGTGTGCTTTCTAGTGCCCAGTGTCACATATGGCTTCCTGTAGCTGACAGAAGGCAGATGCTGTCAGGCTTAGACTACAAAACTAAACAAGGATTGATTGCAGTGTGAAGGATCAGCGTAAATTTTGCCCAGGGCTAGGTTATGGCAGCGTTCTTTGGGATTATTAGCTCAAGGCTCTTCCTCAGACTTCACATGGCAAGTGGAAGGCCTGTAACAAATCTAGTAGGATGCGCTTTAGTTGTTTTACAGCTGCAGAAAAGAGCTGAACCATCAAACAAGCAAGATGTCAGATGCTAGTGTTAGTGTTTTATTCTATTACCCAGTAATCTGGCTACACCCACTGATGCAAAGTTCCAAATAACTTGGCATGTACAGAATTCATTCAACATGGGTCTGAGAAATCCTCTGAAATTCCAGAGCAAGTGGGCTACTTAGGTTTGCCTAGAGTTACCCAGGTAATGCAGATACACTCTGCAAATAGTTTGCTATGGTCAGCTCTGTAGCAAGAAACGTAAATGAATGGGAAAATGTTAATAGCTCAGCCTTGATAACATTGCATAGCCACAAAGAATCTTTTCAGCTTTTAATGTAGCCAGGTTGAAGCAATTTCTGTGAGCTGTTTCTTGGTGGAGATGCCTAATTTCTCTGTGAGTGAGCAGGGGTAGTATTCTTTGTCTTTCATTCTCTCTCCCAAACAGATAGTGCAGTTCACAGTCAGTAGTAGACTATAATGTTTTCCCTTTTGTGGTTTGGAAGTTCCCCTTGAAGGGATGTTCTGAAAACAAACACCATCAAGGAAGAACTTGGAAAGAGTACTCAAGCAGAGTGTGTGCTCGTGGGAGTAGCACATGTAGTAAGCTACACTGCAGGTGATCTTTGCCTCTAGTGATCCATCTGGAGTTGTAGGTTGGAACTCCTGATTTCTTTGGAGAGAGTCAAAAATGCCCTCAGAGAGAGAAAAATCACAGAAACACTCCGCAAGTCAAAACTGGCGGAGTTTCCAACTTGTGGACTGCGATGTATTCCAAATGGAATGAAAATTCATAAAATTGCAGTTGTTCAGAGGTTTTTCACAGTTATCCAGGCCCTTCATGCTACATAAGAAGCTGAGACATCTGAGAGCATCTACTCAAAGTGAATAGATTGATTAATTTGAAAAAATGTGTACTGGAAAATAATACAGCTGCTCAATGTTTCCACAACTTGGCTTGTTAAATAAATAATTAAAACTTAACCTTTAAGATCTCATTTCTGGTATGGGGGTGATTTATCGGGAATAGCATTGGAAGGTTAATGTTGAGTAACAAAACTGTCTGAGATTCCACATAATGTCTTGGGAAAAATACTTTCCTGTACTGTGGATGTAGGAAAATGTGAACACGTTAAGGTGCTCTTGTGGGAACTGTGAATCTTCAATTACGTTCTCTCTTCAAGGCCTGATAGCTGGACCTGGCTTGCAGTAGGTGCTCAGAAAAATGTCAGTGGGTCCTGTTGAACTGGGGAATTCTTGGGACAGAGGTTATTGAAACCATAAATAACACACAAGTGATGAACTCTGCGGTGAGGGAGTTGTGGTTGTCTGGTTGGGTCTCAGAGCGTGAACAGGTCAGCAGAAACAACTTCAAAACCTTCCTTGCCTTGTGAATCCTGTTTGTCTCTGGCTGTAGAGCAGTTTCCACATCTGCACTTCTGCAACACTCGGTGCCAAGTCCTGTGCACTCTGTCCCTGTGAGACATCGCATTGACCTCAGCTGGATGGCTCCTGTGAGTAAAATGAACACAGTCTGGGCCACTGCCAACACAAAAACTAATAGCACTGTAGCCACTTCAGTTTCCCTGATATTTCAAGGTACCTTTTACAGCTGCCAAACATGGAGTGTCTGAAACCCTTGTGCATTGTTACTTGAAGGCCAACAAGCAGGCAGTCCCGAGGACTTGCACCATGATGGTTATCCCAGAAAATGTTCCATGTTACGCAAAGACCAAAGATTCCATGACTTCTGTTGTGGGCTCTCTTTCAAAATATGTTTTTTATTTCAAGAAGACAATGTTTCCTAAGAAAGCTTTTAGTGACATGTTTACTCATGTTGGTCAAATGAAAGTCATGTGGCACACCTCCCTTTCTGCTGCGGTGAGCCACAGTGTGTTTGATATAATCCCACTATCTTGTGTGAAAAAAGCCAGCTGAATATCAGATGTGCCTGGCTTGCATGTCAGTAAAACAGAAAGCATGTTACACAAGTCACCACACTTTGTAAACTCTATTTTTATATTGGAACAACCCTCCCTTTAACTTTTTCCAATCTCTTTTCTTAGTCACAGGGTGAACTCAGGGCTTTTCCTGAGCTAAGTGTATGAAGAGAAGATATAAGCATCAGGAAAGACACCAAAATACTCTGACTTTGATGTGGCTTCCTATGTTTCTGGAGTTAGTGTACTATAGTTGGTTTTTATACTCTGCAGTGGTATGAAAGTGATTTCAGTAAGGGACTGTTGAGTTTTCTGTTGACTGTTTTCTCCATTATCAGGAAATCGAAACTCAAAAGAAACATCATAGCTCCAAATAAGTATTTAAAAATCAATATATTTGTTTACCTTTAAAATACAAGTTTTACTTAATTAAAGTTATCTACTTCCTCTAAAACGAGGAATTCAAAGACTTTCACATTAGAACAGGTGAACTTGATAGAGTTATTCAACTTTACTTTCTTGCTTCCTTCAGAACAGGGAGAGAATGTAGGAACGAGAAAATAAGATCCTTTTTGTGTGCATGCAAATGCATACAAAGCTGGTATGGGCATCTAGTAGGCACATCTGCTATGATGAAAATGAAGAAAACTGTGATAATGCTGTGCAACTGAATAATTGCTGAGTGGAAACCATATTTATCAGTTTCGTCTTTTTTGCTTTTTTTCATATGCATATTTAATTAAATTAATTTTTGTAATTTTAGATATTTAGGAATTCCATTCATGGTGGCTGAACAGTCAAGTGGCACCAACTTGGAAACAGAAATTGTTGGATTAATAATGTTCACTTGTGCATGTGAAATGGGAGTATCCCAAAAGGATGGCTCAGGCAGATTACTAAAATGTAGAGTGAGAGGGGCTTTTTATGAGAACAGGGGAACACATGTCAGACATGAGAAGCATAAGGTCAGAGAAGTCCAGTTATGCAGAGGACACTGATGCATGTCCTTAAGGGGCACACAATGGCTGTACCACCTTTAATCTGAATTGCTTCACTGGAGACTGATTTGAAAGAAGGGCTGGAAAAGGCCTCTGTGTGACCCCACTGCCCAAGGTGTGCATTGAGTGAAGGACCTGTATGACCTGGTCAGGCAGGAGGGACATTTGTAGCAGTTCTGATTGCCCCAGAAATCTGCATCTTCCTCTCAGTTGTTTCAAAGCAAATTGCATCATATTTTAAGTGCTGTGCATCTACAGACGAGCTCATTTAATCTTGAGATGTTGCACAGTATTTCTTTTAATGCAGAATTTGTCCAATGATGAGTATTCCTGAAATATCTATTTCATACAAAATATTGCTGCCTTTTTGCAATGGATATCCAAGTCTAAATCAGCAGGTAAAAGTGCTTGGCAACATAGAATACAGATGAGGACTTCATTTGTTTCAGCCAGAGCAACAGTGATTTGCAGTTAACAAAATTAAAAAGCTGTGCTATCCTGTTAGTGGGAGCTTAGGAAAAATCAGATATAGAGAGAGAAACAGAAGAACAGCAAAGAGACAGCTCATGGGAACACCAAGATTCTTGTTCTGAATCAAGTCTGGTTTGCTTCCTTATTTATACCATGCCTGAAACTCACAAAGTTTCCTGAGAACAAGGAAATTAAGTGAACTTAAACACAGCTGGATGTCCCTCTAGGTTCATTTTGTTGTAATGTGTTAGTAAAAAGTGAAGGATGTTTTGTTTGACAGAAAACAGACAAAAAGAAGGAATTAACATAGTAAGTGAAAGAAACACGCTCCTTCTTAGTCATGGCATTGTGCTACTGCTCTCTGATGTGAGTGCTGCTGCTCATGATGTTCCCTGATCTGAGCGTGGCCTGGGCAAGGAGCACAGGAAAACACAGCTTCACAAATGCTGCCTCTGGTGAGCAGGGACCTGGAATAGCCTGTCCTGCCTTGAAGTGAGCTGCCCTGCACTTGACTTTGGAGCCTGGAGTGGCCTGAGTGGCCAGGTGACTGCTGCTGTTTGAACATGTTTTGTCATTATGTTATACCTGCTTAAGCTGGTTATGCAAAGAAATCTGAAATCACTTTTCTTTATGATGTTCTTGCTTTTCTGTCATCTAATCAATCTGTGCAGGCCACAGGAATTTTACCAGTTACAACCCATATGCAGTTTACTTCCTCCATAAGAAGCAGGGGCCACCACCCTTACAAAGACCTTGTCCTTATTTAATAACTGAGCAGTCATGGGCTTGTGCTTTTAGGACTGGGGCTTTTTTCTTTTTATACCTCCCTCATCCCTAGCCCAGCAGTCCCTTCTGTTTTACTCCTTCATGGGTGTTGGAAGGAGAGAGCACAGTACTCTTTATGCAGAATTTAGCTTTGGGTGGTTTTTCCGGTAAAGGTCCACAGAGGTAGAAGTGAGCTGATACACAGTAGCTGCAATGTTAGAATATTTGAAGTACAATTCTGAGCAGAGAGTTAATTTTAAATGTGAATGGGTCACTTGGTCACAAACCCAGGTCATCTCCTAGTGGTCTTGTGGCACTTGAGTAATTTCATGCAGCACTTGTGCAGTTATTAATCAGAAGAAACAAGGAGCACTCACAAGAAAAGTTATCCAAATAAGAGGAGCTTTAGAGCTTTTCAGACTGCAAAGACTTTGGTAGTTGCAGTGTCTGTGGAGCTCCAGGCTCTGTGGTTTATTCAAGCCTAGCCCTAAGCTGAGCAGTAAAACCAGCATTTTCCTAGGCTGAGGTGCCACAGAGCACAGTGTGGAGGGAGCAGAGCTGGGGCAGTGCTGTGCTGCCCTTGGCAGGCCTTTTGGAGTTGCAGTGTCCCTGGAGCTCTGGGCTTTTTGGCTTTCTCAACCCTAATCCTGAGGGTAACCCTAACCCTAGGCAGAGCAGTAAAACCAGCCTCTAGGTTCCCAGCCCACTGGTGCAAAAATGAAGTGAGAAGTTGCTTTATAGCTGGAAGTATATCCAGAGCTGTATGACCTGAGTGGCTCCAGGAAGTCAGAACTGCTGGTCAAGTCTGGTTAATTCTGGGGATTTTTTCCTTTTCTTTTTTTTTTTTCTTTTCCTTTTTTTTTGCCTACCCTCCCTCTCTTGCACACTTCATCTATTTCTAATATAAAAACCAAACCATTTCCTTATTTTCATCGTTTAATTTTGGACTGGATGGGAACTCTCTCTGTGTCCTCATAATGATGGGGGCAGAAAGCTCATTTATCAAAGCTCTGCAATGAACAAAGCCAGAGCAGAGCAGCATAAGCATAATTAACGAGGAAAAAATGGAGCTTGTGGCTTGATGTTGATGGATACAAAATGTGCCACAAAGGCAACAAAGCTTTGAGAATGCTTTGAACATAAAACCAGTCTCACGGGATGAACAATTCCATGCCAGAGAGTAAATTCAGGCTAAGATGGATAAGCTCAACTATCATGATGACCATACAGCTGCAGCACTGGAGGATCTAGGTACTCATTTGACGTGTTTTGGGGTTGTTTTGGGAGGGAGGAGCCAGTTTAATTACTTATTTTATCTTGGCATGCTGTAATTGGATAGAGCGTTTTTGTTATCTTTACTTTTGTAATAGCAGAAGTGTGTGCCACAAAGGGATTTCTCCATAGTGAAATGGCCTGTGTTTGCTTGAGCTGTCATCAGCTCCTCTCTGTAGAAGACCCCAAAGACAGGACAGATGTGGTCTCTCAGGCTCTGTTTGTATACATGGTCACAAACCCACTGCAGCTTCTCATGCAGCTGAGCTCACCGTTATGGGCAGCACGTCCATCTTCTCACCCCAAGGCTCCTTAGGAAAAGGAAAATATAAAATCAAATTCCGCTTGACTGCTTCTATCAAAATCATGTCATAAAGGATCCAGGGAAACAGGCTTTGAAAAGTGTATGTCTTTTCCTTGGAAAGTGTTTCTTTTACCATATCCATATTTTTTTTTTCCTGTTAACTTAGAAGACTTCTGTATTCAGTTCCTGCAAAAATATTCTTACGTATTTTTAACAGTATGGTCAAGTGTTGGACTGACTAGAAACAGAGTTTCAGCATGCATAGTGGAAATTATCTTGGATAAGAATAAGTCTAAACTTCTCTCCTGAGTAAAGGCACAGACACATGAGCATACAGGACAGACCTAGAGAGTGCTGGTCCTCCTCTGAGGCAGTCTGAGCAGGAGCACTGAGGGCTACTACAGACATCTCTGAGACTGTTGCATTTTTAAGATTGGTGGCAAGATTTAAGCAACAAAAAGGGAAGGAAATGGATCTCACTCCTGTATCTCTTTGTAATAGAAATGCATGGCTTAAATATAGGGTTGTTTCTTTAATGTTGTAGGAGATTAGGAATTGAGTCAATTTACATTGCCTTATTATTGGTGTCAATTTTATATGGATTACTGCCTGGATCAAGTAAGCAAAACAAACATCACTTAATCATTAACATCTTTAATACAAAAAGTATTTCTTTAGTGAGCAAGCTGGTTGAAGGGTATGTGTAGGCAATCAGAAGTATTACTGATTGTTCATTAGTTACTACTGTTCAGCAAGTATTTTTCTGTGTAACTATTTTGTGGCTAGTGTGAAAGAAAAACCCAATATTAATTGATGGATTCATAGCTGCTCTATCATAGGCCAAGATATTTCATTCTGCAATTTCAGTGATCTAAAACTGTACACCTTAGAGCAGTAACTTTGTATGTCATGTATTTTTCTGATAGCTAATAAAACAGGATACATTTTCAAGAAAAAATATTGATCATCTGGAAGGTAATTTGGTCACAGTGTTGGAGAAAAAGAATCAAATTTTTAAAATATTGCAAGCATTAAAATGTTTGTGTGTTACATTTTTTGGTTTATATGTATATTTACAGATTACACATGTGGTAGAACTCATCTTTGTTAATGCCAAACTTGAATTCTGATTAAATCACTACGAGGGGCCTAGGCAGGACTTGTGAATTCATTAAAGCTTAGACATTTTCATGTTGATCTTAATGGTGAAATTGTGCTTCTTCCTGTTTTTTTTTGGTTTTTTTTAAGTAATACCTTTAGGCTTTTCATCTACTGTAAATATTTGTAAACCATAAGCTTGTTTTTGAATGTATCTATTCTCAGCTAGCTTGCAGTTGCAAATCTGACAGTCTGTTTTCTTTTGCAGTGTCTCTTCTTTTCTGATTCCCACAAACAATTTCTGAAAAATTTCATAATTATTTTCCTAGTGTTTATTTATCATTTTTGAGAATGAATGCAAACCATATGTTTCAGTAGGGTTATGTGACAATATACTCTTCCTTTATACAAAACCACAAAATTTTCAGTTTCAGCACATTTCCACAAGTAATGCTTTGTTTAAATCTGCATATATTTTTTTTCCTCCTCTGTATTGTAATAGTTCTGTTATGAGGAATATTTGGAAGATCCAAGTCAGGATGGTGGGGTGGGAGAGAAAAAAAAAAAGGAGATATTGTCTGTCTAGTCATAGCTATGGTGCAAGCCATGAAATGGGAACTCAAATTTCCTTTGCATACCTCTGACCTGAGAAGATGACTGCCTCTGGGGGGAGGAGATAATTTAATTTCCATTCATTTCAGCTTTCATTTCATTGCAAAGAGTCAACAGATACATTTCAGATTCTGTGGGATCACTTATTTTGCTTTGGCAATATAGCGTATCTCTGCCATGGGACTTAGGTTAGACCACCTGGTTTCCTTCTCTTCAGACCCTTGGGTGGGCCTGAAACCAGTGTAAGTTAAAAGATTTACCTAGTACACTGTCCAGTTACCCACTTCGTTTTTATTTTGATACTTCCATGGATAAAATAATACAGAAAAATTCCTCAGGAAGGGTGAGGACTAGAGGAAAGCAGAATAGGGTAGAAAAGCAAGGGGTTTGTGTCTTGTAGTCCGTGTGCAAAATAAGGGTTAAAAAAATTGCTTACCTTCAAGGCTGGTGTTCAATAAGTGAAAGCTATTCAGAAGTGTGTTCTCAACATGACCCTCGAAGAAACAACCCAATTTAAATTCCTTAGGGAAATTAGGATAACTTCATTACCATTTAAAGGTTTTAAAAACAAAAAAAATAATTTGTGGAATCAGTAAACCTCAACAAATTTAAAATATTTCAGTCTTCTTAAACAAATTGTTCAATTCCTAGAATGAATTTAAGTATTTTTGTTAGCATTGATAGATCTCTCTTCAACAACTTGAAACTATGCCATTGGGTTTTCCCTGACTCAATATAATTTTTTTTTGAGTAGGAGGAACTCTGAATAATAAACATGTAATTTTCTGCATCAGTATGTGACTTACAAAGTGCCATGTTCTATTTAAAACATGTAAGTGACTTGTATATCCAGAAACATTGCTATCTCTTCTCAATGAGAGCGCTGTTCCTCATCAGGCAAGTCCCATTTAATTAACACCTATACTTAACCACCATGTGCTCCTACACATGTCACTGCAAGCCAAGTGGTTCTGAGTGCATGAAGAAAGCATCCTGCACTTTGGGCAATAAGCAAGGTGGCTGTCTTTATGCTGAAGCCCCAAATTAATTTCATACTCCAACTACCAAATTTTGTTGGGAAGAGAGGAGCAACCCAGAACAGAAAAACTCAAAACATCAGTTCTGTACCACCTCCCTGCTTCCCTGAAAAGACTTGTATGCATATGGAAATTAGCATGTTTAGGTGAGAAATCTGTGGTGAGTTGGTGGACATCCAGTTGGTGCTCACCTACTGCCCCACAGGTGAGGCTGGCAGGCTTGATATGTGTAAAATATCAAATGTGGCCATGTGTTTGACATGTTGCAAGTGAGCTCATGCTGGAGGTAGAAGGGAGGATATAACCATGGTCTTCTGAAATAGTTTGGAAATGTCTGGTTTGCATTTTCCTCTTTCTGGCTCACATGAAATATGGGCAGTTTTTGACTCCAAGGAGGATTGTCATAAGGTGATAAGCACAAACTGCATATCAGCACTGACCAATGCTACAGCACTTTTTTTGTGTAGCTTTTTGTCTTTAACCATTTGGTGGACTGTCCCTTCTTTGAAAGTAAATGGTTTCTTATGTCTTATAGTAGGGTCAATTTTTCAGAGTTATTCAAATGAAAGAAAAATCTAATCAACCTTTAATACGTAAATCCCTGCTATTTCTTTACTCTTCTTCTTTCATGAGGCACATTAGCTGCTAGACTCAGTGAAGTGGAGGCACTGTGAGCACATCTTATTGAAGAAAACCATTCTCCCTAGCAAATGAGAGTCTCCTGACTGTAATCTACAGATACCTTTGGGTCAGTAGGACTCTAATATTTAGGAGTAGCGGAGCACTAGTCAGCATATTGATGCCATATCGTATATCTGATCCTAGAAAACAATGAACTGGGACATTTGGAACAACAGCCAAACTCCAGCGGGAAATAAATGCAGCTGCTTCACTGTCAGCTTTCTGTACCTTCTGACTCTTGAAGGTGCTTTTTTTCTAACAGAAAGCTAGCTCTCTAAGGTGGCCAAATTGTCATTAGTGTGCAGCTTAATCCTGGGTGCAGGTTTCATCTTCCTGAGTGGGATCTAATCTAATGTAACCTTAATATTATTCTGACAATAGGAGGTCCAGATGCACTTATGGGGTTGTTTTGTTTTATTTGGATTTTGAGGCTTTCCCCCCTCCGTTATCTTCTGAGAGTGTTTTGTAGGGTAAATTTCTTAGTAGAATTCAAAAAATACGTGTATAATGCCTTATGAAAATGCTGCTGGGGGCCTGCAACTGCCCCCAGGCATAACGCAAACATACAGGTGTATTGGTGATCAGTGAGGAAGCAATAACTTGCGACATTTGGAATGCACAAGTATGCTGAGATCAGGCGTCAAAGCAATGGCTTTTGTGTAGCACGCAAACTTCTGGCCTGAACAAGTTTGCTCTCTGGACTCATGTGTTTGAAAACTTACTAGTAACTACAGGACTGGGATTTCTTGTCTATATTCACACTGAAACTCATGCTATAAATCACTGTAGTGTAGCACTGTTCTGTTATTTGGAACAAGGCACAGTCTTACCAGAAAACTCTTCTTTGTACTGGGGAGAATTTTCTCTCGAAGTTCTTGTAACTTCTAGTTTGTTTTGGCTTTTTGGTTTGAGTTAATGACTTTTACTCCAGCAAAGATAAGCCAGTATTGCTCAGCATTTCCCTTCTACAGGCTGAATATTCATAAAAGGTGGCTTGAGCTTTCTTTGTGTAATGTAGAGCCAGGTCATAAAGTTCTGGGAAGCTCTACTTTCAGGGTTGCCACATAGAGTGATGGGGATACAAATAAATGTAAGCAGTGTTGTCTTGTCCTATAGTTTTTCAGAAAAGAAATATACATTGTTAGGGTTTAAAATACTGGTTTCGTGTTTCTTTGATTGTACAATGATGTAACCAAAAGATTGTATGTTTTAGTAGCTGAGAGGAAGGTAGAAGGAGGATAAATGAGTGGCATTTTTCTCTTGTCAGTGTGATTACTAAGTAATTAATGAAGTTAACTCTGATCTGATTTTGTACTATTGTAAACATGAACAGGAACCAGACTTGTCTTATAATTAATATTTAATTCAATATAAAAGAGAAAGGCAAATAATTTGGTCAAAAATGTGTTCTGAAAAGCAGACAATGAGAGACTAGATATTGTATTAGATTTGATGTTATGTAGAGCACATCTAGTGTCCCTGAAGTTATGGAGTTTTGTTCTTTAATACTAGATATGTACCTTTGATCCTAGGAAATAAGTATGATCATTTCTTAAATATTTTTTCACATTGGTATTTAGCAATGAAAAGTGGAGAAGCCATAGAAGGAATGTTTGATATCAAATGATCTTGTCTTTCAAGAGTATTGGATGTGGGACACTTCTGTTTGTTATTTGATCACCCTACCTTAAATTATCGGGGTCCTAGACCCATTGCAAAAAGGAGGGAATTCCCTCTTTCTCTTCTCCCCCACTTCTTCCAAAAGAAGCTGCCTTGCTGAAATCCTGCTAGTGGCTGGAGGTCAGAGTACTCTGTGCAAATCCTTGGTATTCATCTAGGCATTGGGAAATGCAAGGCAGGAGCATAAAATGTTTCAGTTCTGGCCAAGCACGCACACCACCATTGAAGATTACATATTCAGGTGTGGAATCTGCAATAAAGGGAGAAACAAATGCACAAGTGAAACCACATGAGACCAGGCTGCCTGTGCTCCAAGGCTGGCAGAAAGATAACCATGTCAAGCAAGCAAGGTGCCTTTTAAGTGGTGGGCAGCCATCCAGTTAGAGATATTCTACATCAGTTGAAGTGTCATACTTTTATGGGATAGAAAATTGAAAGAAGATTCCCAAGGTAATGACAGAATGTGCCGTAGCTTAAAAATGACATTTTCAAAACCCCCCAAAAAAAGAATTCTTTGAATTCTGCTCGAGTGCACATCACTCCTTCTCTTATCTAAGGTGGAAGGATGATGTTATGATTTTGGTTTTGTTTAGACACCACACGCCTTTCTTGCAATCACAGCTTATGAGTTTGGCACATTACAAGCAACTAATTTTGTTCAGTTTTGTGAGGGAAATGTTAGGTGCTCTGGATGAGCTGTTAAGGGGTGATGCAGGTTTCCCATCATGGGGATGGAAGGAGAGGACTACAGAACAGAATGTTCCCTTGTGAGCAGAGCTCTTTGTCATCCTGCTGCAGACATGTTAATTGGTGAGTTTTACCTCCTAGTCTTGATTCTGCCCAAGTATTCATTCCGCCATCTCCATTTAACTTTAATATTTTAACCGCCCCCGAAAAAGATCCATTTAGAAGTTTTTATTTATAATAGAAATACCTTATTTGCTTTAAAGAAATATTCTTTCATCTATTTTCCATCTAAAAGAAAACTATTCACCTACAGCCCATTAGTGCAGCTACAGCAAGACAGTGAATTAATTTTGTAGACATGTGAGTGTATGTCTGCAGCATTAACTGCTCAGTAATAAAGCAAATGTGTTGTGAAGGTAACTGAAGAGGGATTTCTTAAATAGACTTGAGTTCTCTCATATTAAAAAAGCATTAAATATCAGCCATCTGTAGAGTGGTGAGGAACTTCAAGCAGTGTGAAGAAAAATCTCACTACAACCATAAAGTGTCATGTCTTATATCAAAGAGCCTTTCCAGACCAGTTCCTCTTGTGAATTTCTCTCCACACCTAACAATGTTTCTTGCTGATTGCCTCTTCCATTTCTTCTTGTCAATGATGATTGAAAGGCTTCAGCTTAATTCAGCAAAGAGGGAATTACCTCTCTTGAGCACAGTAAATTTAAATTGTGTACTTCATGTATCATACCCTTTACAGCAGTTGTAGGTTGGCTGACATTTTGATAAAGCCATATGTATTTTGAGGAAGCACAAAGGTAAATTTCAATTATATAGAGAAACTACTGCAGGCAAACATATGTTTGAATGGAAGATCCTCAAAGTTGATATTTGTTTCTATTTTATCATAGCTTTATAGACCTTAGTAAAACAAACAGCATCCTTATTAATTTATAAGATGGTGATGTAGTGTTGCTCATGGTCAGTCTGCCTCTGTGACAGCCAAGTACAGAGGTGGATAGTAGGGGGGAGAAAAGTAGTGATGTCTGTAGATATTTTGTTAATTAAGAAATGAGGAATTGGGCAACGACTTCGATATATCCTCTTTAATGCTAGTATTAGATTGTGTTCACTTATGGTGTGATTACATGACTTTTAAGGAGCAAAAGAGGCATTAATTCTCAAGACAGGTGGTGAGCACAGACTTTCAGAACATAGGATATTTAAATGACGGTCATGTTCTGGGGGTTTGGTTTTGGTTGATTGCTGGTTGCTGGTTTTCTCCAAAAAAATTTCTAGATTGATTTTTGCTCTAAAGGAATTGCATCATAGGACTTCAGTGACTGGAAAATATGGGGACTTTTCAATCTCTTCCATTGAACAAGGCAGATGTGATTCTTGCCTGATTTTTGTCCATTATGAAGTAATTCTTGTGAGACAGGGTTGTTATGAAGTAGGGATTTTAGGAAAACATGAGCTACATACATGCATACTCATGTGTCAGCTGTTATAGCCTCTCAGTGGTTTTCATAAGCAGGGATTTGACAATATCCTGAAGCCTTCCTTCATCATTATTGAATGGTATTTTTTGTTTTCCTCTATGTTTGCATAACATGATTGGGCCTTCTCAATCATGGTTAACCTTATAAGCAGCAAAGCACAACAAAAACTAATTTTTAGAACCTATACTTGGAGTGTTCCACGTGTTACTGGATATGTTGGCCATTCCTTAAAGTACAAAAGCCATAGCTGTGAAGTTAAGTTAATTGGGGTATGTTCTCAGATATATAGACTATAGCAACCAGCAGCACACTGTGGCTGACAGCTTGGAGAAAATTAAAAACTGCCGCAATCAATAATGGTCACACTTTGCCGCAGTTCAGACCTCCTTCATTTCATCTTTTTTCTCAGATCTGAGTGCTCATGCCTTTTCGGTCTCTGTTTAACTATCAAGACAGTAAGAAATGTTTGGATTGGGTCATTCAGTTCAGGTGGAGGGCAGTGAGAGCACTATTGCAGGCTTCCTTTTTTAGTGGGAAGGAAAAATGAAGTAAAGGAGCTGGTGCAGTGTGGTGAGTGTATGTGTATGCATTACAAGAGGTCTTTTTTTTAATTAAAGGTAGCCAGTAACTGGTTTCTTAATATTTTAGTTGAACTGATTAAAAAAAATAACATTCACAGGTCATGCTACAATTTCTTCTCAATGTCACAAGCAGGGTTTACTCATTCGTCTGAAATGATGTCAAGAGAGTGTATAAGGGGCATTCATTTTTCCCCAGTCCCTTTTCATGGCTGTCTAGGTGGAGTTAAAATCTGAGTGACTTAAACTTAGTTGTAACTTGAAATCTAAAGAAAGGTGCAGTGCTGTGTTTTCTGACAACTCCTAAAGAGTCCTGTGGTCCTCAGAGGTAGGAGCAGGGTAGCTGTTTCTCACTGACTCCTTCATTTGAATTCCTGGGCTAGGCCTGGGAGCCAAATAAACAGTTGAGGCTGGTTTTTATGTCTAACACCTGATACATATGTCCTGCTTTTTCCTCAAGGGTAGTGACTGCTTCTTATTTACTGCTTAGGAGTGGATAATTAATTAACAGGGGTGAGAATGTGCATGCTTGACTAGACACTCAAAAATCATACAACTAATTCCTGGGTTTGAATAACATTATTTTATTATATAAAGCAGCCTTGGACTGGAAAAGTTTTATTGTCAAAAGCATGTGCTAAAAGTTTTATGTCTATGCCATAATTTATTTTTATTACAAATAGGGCTTGTCTTGCTCAAGAATATTTAATCTCTACCAGTAGGAGAATAAAATCTTTGCCATAGTTATTGGTGGTACTTTGTTGGATAGAGCATTAGTATTTTTTTCACAAGCTATCTTAGTAACCAGTTTAGGCGTATGGAGATAGGTACACAAACAGGTTTGAAGAGCTTTTTGCTTAACTCTTTTAAGATGATCTTAGTGGAGTATATGACTATTCAGACAAGTAGTCAGGGCCATCAGTTTGCCATGTGATGTTCCATTTGTACTTAAAGAGGTTAATGATGGCTGTATTTAAAATATGTCTACTAGAGCTATGTCTACTACTTTTTTACCAGAAGAATTTTCTTCTTAACTTATAAGAAAAATATGTTATGACTGAAGGATTTCTTACTTTATTTAGTAGAATTCTTGGTGACATTTGACTTGAAAGCTACAGTATAGAAATTCAATGAAGAGTCTTTCTGTAGGGGTGAATCTCCTCATCCTGAGTGTATTCAAAGGCTCTTGATAATTGCTAATTAATATCCAAGACACAGGAAGTCATGAGTCTGTGGCTGAAGACTAGAGTTCCACCAGAACACTCTGAATGTTGGTTTTAGTTAATTAAGCATTGTAAAATGTTGGTTTTAAACCTCATTGTTCTTGCATGATCGTGTTTCATTGTTGCACTCTGCAAACGTTCTCTAGAGAGCTGTATACTGAGAGCTTGTCTGTGACACTTCTCTGGCTGTGTGTTTCCAAACAGCCGGCTAGAGCATGCATGAAAAAGCCAGGGTGAGCTTGCAGGGCAGCAGGTCGAGCACCGTCAGTCGAGGCCTTGTGATGTGAGAGGGCTCTCTGGGCTTGGCGGGCTGTGTCGGATTCCAAAAGGATCCGCCGCAGATGTTGCGATGGTGTTTATGACATAATATTTCTTCCCAACACAGATCACTGAAAGTGGCCATCCGTAAGTGTATGCATGGGGAACATTTGCATGTGTGATTTCATGAGGGAGGCAAGTCAACCATCACATGCTGGAGGAACTTGGCCAAGTAATATCCATAAAGCTGCGCTCTGTCTCGGTGCTATCCCAAGAGGGCCTGCATGCAGATGTTAGTGGGGCATTTGCAAAATGAAATCCCGTCGAAGAGAGCTAAATCAAAGCTGCACTGCTGAGACCCGAAGCTCAAGTTCTTTGTGGCACGGTTTCCTCAAGCAGTTTTTATAAACACTTCCTAAACGTTTTATGAGCTATGAAAACAGTTGGGGAAACTGTGGAGCCACAGAGAGGTCACATGCTAAGTACATTGCTGGAAAATATTCAGTGAAGTTCGAGAAGCAGCAATTCTCTGACAATACTGTGGACATGTGACAAACCTCTCTTCATTGTCTTCTGCTTAACTTTTCATTAAGACTTATCTGTTGGTACTTATTTCTCTAAAGAAAATGCTGTACTCACTAGACACTTACCTTAATTTAATGGGTTTTTTATTTGACACCATAAATTGTCCTGAATGAGAAAGTGAAAATGGATGGGTTTCTGCCTGTGCCAGTGTACGGTCTAGATTATGGAATTATGTTTATTAATAAATAAAATTATTTTTTAAAGTGTTATTTTCTTATTTGATTTATGTTTGTAATTTCTGTAAATGCCAGCAGCTTATATTGTGGTCTTCCACTCCTTTAGTTACCGGACTTTCTGCTGACTTTTTTTGGGTTGCCTGAGCATATTCTTTGACATGACTGGGCAGAATTTATTCAGTGTGCCAAAGCATTCTCTGTGTTCAGCTTTAGCTGGCTTTCTCTGCTGTACAGATGTCTTCTCCTAGACATCTCACTGATGGTCTGCTCATATCAGACAGATCCATTTCACTGGACTGTGAACAAAACTGTGCTCTCTGAGAAGACTGCAGTGCTTGGAGGCTTCCAACTCACTCTGTTTCTGCAGTGTGTCTGCACAGGAAACCTTGGCAAGCATGGCATACTTTATTTTAGTAGAGAATAAGCTAAAAACATCCAAAGCTAAGTACTAATCTGAGACAATGGAGACAGTGCTCATCCACTCTGCTTTCTTGAAGATAAGGCTTTGAAATGGTGGTGAGTAAGCTAAGGATAAATCAGCAGATGTTGGGAGTTTCAGGAGCAGAAACTATTAACTGTACATTAGGAGTGGTTTATATTCATTAACAGAGTTTATATTATGGAGCTGTGTGGTTACCCATCACTTTCCCCTCTAATTTTTGGCCTTACTGCAGAAGCAGTGATGTTGGCTGTGGCCTTTCTTCACCTATAAAGGAAGGGGGAAGCTGGAGGAGGGTGAGTAAGTGTCTTTTGGAGTGATGTCAGGGGAGACTTAATCATCTTCAGATTGGTGCCTGTTATGTCAGTCTGTTAGTAATTAGGACAGACCCCACTTGCCATGCAGGATAGCTTTGGAGTGCCTGCTCCCCACCCCTGAGGAGAGCCAGCGTGGGGCCTGACTGATGCACAGCTACCCTCCTGGATCTGTCTCTGAAGTTCAGATCACAATAAAGAAAATATTTGGGCAGGCGAGGGGGAAGAGCCCACCCCTGTAACATCTCTCTGAGGCAAAGATGCTGTCAAAGAACACTGTGCAGCTATTCAGGAAGTCATATATTTTAGGCAACTTGGTCTCAATATTAAGCTGAAACAATACTGAAATTTTCAATAAGTGACTTTTAAAAGAGCCATGTCACATTACGCAGAAAGAAGAATATTCAACAAACTGGGTAGAGAGGCTCAGTTTCCTTTCCTGCATAAAATCTGTTTTTTCTTTGATTATTATAAAAAATGGATATGTATGAGAAAGAAAAAGGGATATTTGGTCAATATTCTCCTAATTGTTTTGCTCCCTGTATGGTTCCTTTGTTAGTTTTTCCAGTTACTGTAGTCCTTGAGAATTTTGCTCACTCAACAAGCAGCAACTGCCACATACTGAAACAAATGTAAGCATATTTATATCTCTCTGACTTTCTCCAAGACTGTTCAGGCTTTTCCTCAATTCTTGCCTATTGAAGAGATTCATAAATCAAAGGAAATAAGATACTCAGTGGAACCTTGCTGAGTGGTTGGAAATCTCTAGGTGAGTGCATATGGGACCGAAGCATTTGGGAAATAAGTTCTTGAAGCTGTGGCTGTTGAACTGAAATGGAATGTTGAAGGTGAGTATTCATGCTTAACTCTGATGTCAGTGTTCGGTATCTCAGTAGCAACAATTCTTTCCAAATTATCCCTTTAGGGCCATTTGGCAATACTGACACAAACTTTTAAGAGCTCAGCTATGCTTCAGCAAAAGTCAATGGGGGCAGAGATCCACTATCCACTTTCTGTGTGATTAATAAGTATTGATGCAAATCCATGAAAACAGGGTTGAGAGTAATTCTAACCAAGAAGGTTATGCACCTAATTACTTAGATAAAAGGGGAATTATGTATCTTTGTTGTTTTATGCTTTTTTGAGGCTCTGACAAGATCTTTTCTTGTATCTATGGGATTCCCAGTGTTTTTTGAAAATCTTTGAATTAAGTTCTTCAAACTATGGAAGGCTTATAGGAGCTCCAACAAGTATTTAGGGACTCTGTGTCCTGCCACACCCATGGGAGTCTTAGTTTGAATGTGCTTCCATTGCTTTTGCAAATATGATGGGAATGAAGAAAATGAGTGAATCCTGTAGTGACAGAAACCGCCCCTGGCAAGCCTTGCTCTTCTCTAGAGCCAAAGAAAATTTAAATCATACACAAGTTAGTCTATGTGTATCTATAAACAGTTTGGCTGCTTGGATCCCACCATGCAGGGAGAGGCAGGAAGCTGACAAACATGAATGATTTAGTGAGGATGGAGTTGTTCAATTTTATACAGGRGGCAAAGGGGAAGACAAAAACTACTACTTGAACATGACTCAATTTTAACCTAAACTGAGTCTTGAATGCACTCCCATTGACGTCAGTGAGTGTTTTATCATCGGCTTCCTGGGGAGCAGGATAGTGTCTCCTCTGTAAACAAGAGAAATGTGAAGCTTTTTTCTCCTCTCTGTTTATAAGGTTTATTTGTTGTCCTTACCATAGCAGTCTGAGCACCTACACTAATGTGACTGGAGTCATCTCTGTGCTATGCCTGTGAGTCAGATGTGGTGGTCTGCTGCTTCAGAGGATGGGAAGTGAGAGGCAGAAAGTTTGTGATGCTCTCTCCAGTAGATTGCACAGAAGGAGTCTGGCTGGCTCTGCTTGCCTTTTTGCGAATTGGAATTGGCAGACTACTGTAGTTATCCTCAGTAGAATTTAAATATGAAAGCTGAACTTGGAGGTGAGAAGCCCTGAATATATTCTGCGGTTAACTCTGGACTGCTTGCTTCATTGCTTAACTGTTGACTTCATTGCTTAAAGAACTCAAAGCTCCTACTTACTCCAGCAGAACCAGGATTTCTCCCTAAAGATTTCATTCAAAGCCCATTGAAAGAGATTTTTGGTCTGTTCAATTAAATGTGGGTCCAAACCCCTCAGTTCATTCATCAATTGGCTGCATTGCTTGTGCTGAGGTTGACATTTGCTTCAGCTCTTTTCCAGCATACTTTAGATTGAAAGGCAGTCCGTACCTTGACCTCTCTTTGAGGCATCAAATTAAGGCAACTGAGACCAAGTGGCTTGGATAGTGGAGTGAGAATTGGAAGACCTTGGCTTTGCTTTTAGGTTTTACTGCCTCTTTTAGACTTAGGGAGAAGTTAACTTCTGTTTGTTTTCCCTCCTGTAAACACTGCAAGTGTCAACCTCATTGCAGTAAGTGTTGCTTTGGTGGCATTTTCTTTCTCCCTAATAATTTAATTTTATTGTGATCTCCTCAGTAGGAAAGGACACTTGGATCATTTCAAGTTCAAATTCTTATAAAGCATTTAACAGGACTAGAAATCATAATCTCAACTATTTCTTTGCTAAAGGTTGTTGAAGTTTGCATTCAGGGGAGATTTAGACCACAGAAAGTAATAGTTTTATGTGCTTTGTGGAGTTCCAAGTTGTAAGAGACAAAGCCATAATGTGACTACATCAGCATTTTTTGGTTTGCAAAAAGTCAAAAATAACACGAGGGTCAGTCTTTTTTCTGACTTTTCACATATTGATTTTTTGGGGAAATTAGTAAATTGCAAACACTTGAAAATGGCCAGAAAAGAGGAACGAACTACAATGGAAAATAAAGACTGTGATTTTGTTTGGTCACTAGATGGGAAGTCTTTATCTGACATGCTTATATGGGCTGAAGGGTCTGTAATTTTTTATTTATTTACTATCTTTAATACCTTGGAAAGCATCATGACAAAACTTAGAGTTCATTTAATGTATGCTTGGACAGAGTGCAGACATGACACTGCTTTACAGCTTCTTTGTGTATATCTTGATGTGAAACATTTATGACCTTTATTTACAGCTCCTTCTTCTTTGGTGTTCCAGACATGTAATTCAATTTATATGCATCTGAATCACAAAGTACTACTCACCACTTTTCAGTTCTTCTTGCCCAGTTTTTCTTTTGCCAGGAAATGTCTTTGTTGATCAGCCTTTGCCAAACCCTGGTAGCTGCAGAGAAGCTGCTTGGGTTGCTTGAAGGAATCTCTGGTACAGCCTTGGTGGGCACYTTTTGTGTACATGAGGTGGTTTTGGTTGTAGTATTGTTTTCCTTGGGAACTAAAAGTATTTGAAAATGGTACAGCTGATATTCTTAGCTACTTGGCTTTTTTTTTTTTTTTAAGAAATGGGTGCAGAATGAGGGCATTATAAATTCATTGCTCATTTATATGGGCTTTGACTGCTTTACAGTCCACATGGGACAGTAAAAATGATAGAGTATCAAGTTAGAAAAAAGGTATTAAGACAAAATATCCAGTTGCTGTCCAGCCCCTCCATGAAGGAAATATTGTGACTTTCCATCTGAATTTTCAGCTACTATAGGCTATCAAGGATGTGATGCAAGTGTAAATTTATGAAAGACTGTCAAGCATCAAACAATAGACACCCTTGCCTCTCCCACTAAAGTTACCAATTTTACCAGGGAACCATTTGGTTGATTCTTCTAAAAATTCTTTTTCTTTTTACACCAGAAAGCAGCCCCACCTATCCTACTTCTGATTTTTTTTAACATGTTGGCCAATTAATGTCTTAATTGAAAGAAGACATTGCACAGAATTCATCTGTTTTTTGGATTATATGCACATAATTTATAACATATGTTGAACTCATAACAGTTATGAGTGAACACTTTCAACTCTTAAAAGCATTTGACACTTAAATTAACAGTGTCTCCACCGTAATCCTGCCTTACCCACAATATTAGATGTTTTGCTTACAAAATGCATACTCTGTTTATGACAGAGACACCATCTGTGGTCTAATCTAGGTGGAGCAACTTTTAATATAAGAAATTAGTTTATTAACATAGATTTTAATTATATGAAAATAAATATATCTAGATATTAGCCTACATTCCTCAAGAAAAGCAATTTTTTATGTTTTGATACTGATATCATATTTACTGAAAGATGGAACAATTCCACCAGAATCAGTAGAAGAAACTTAGTGTAAGCTTGGTGCAAAACTTATGCTGGGCCTTAACTGTTAAAATTCAAATATTTCATCCAAAACCAGAGGATACTTTTTAGGAGCAATTTCTTTAAGTTATGTGCAGTGAGGTAAGACTCAAGTGCTTCCCTTTTTTTGAAAAGTGAAAATTGTGTCATAAATGTCAGAAACACACTTCTTTGAGTGGTAATTATTCCCATAATAAACATGCAGAAAATTGTGAAATTTACCCTTCAATAAACTTTCCTTGATAAAACAATGAACACTCACTATCCAAATCCTAAGTGAACGGCAATGTTGTCGTTGTCACCTGCATCTTCACAAGGAACAGAAGAAGGGGAACTCCCCAGCAAAGGTGGCTGGTTCCTGAAAAATGCTTGAGAAAGATGAGCAGTCAAACAAAATGAAGGAAACTTGCAAAGACACTGGGTACAGATGTTCATGGTGTGGATTATATATTGTTCGTAGTTCTTGTTCCTTGCCTTTGAGACTGAGTGAGAGTTGGTCTCTTGAAAGCTCTATCTATCACTGCAAACACTCAGGGGTAAACCTCACTATAACTAGGAAGGAAATTCTGCAGATGAATGTTTTGGCTGAGTGCCTTATGAAGAAGTAGCTGAAATATTGGTCTACAGAACTTCCTTTCCTCAGCTTTGTTCAACCTGTTGAAGTCCCTGCTCAGAAAATAACCAACCCACAATTCGCTGAAATTGGATCTGGAAATCTGGTAGTTCTGTTTGACTTGAAGGATGGAAAGGTTTAAAGAGTTGAGGTAAATGGAGTATCCTGTTGGCTTAGAAAAAGTAGTTTTCCACAGTGAAGAACAAATTTGGATTTTTTAAAGGAAGTCAGAAGCACTTACAAAAAGTTGTTTTAAAAAAGTAGTGTGAAAGTAACAGCTGAAGACTCAGCCAGTCATAAGACAGAACCTAGGAAGAATGGATAAATTTTCTGTTTAGTTTTCTATTTGCTTTCCTTCATCTGACTTAGTTGAGAGTTAATGCAAAACCTCAGAAAAGAAAATGCTCCAAAATTTCCATGAAAATGTTGTGACATTGTAAGGTTCTTTTTTTCCCCGAAAGAGAGAGAAATTTACTAAATAGCATGTGGATGGAATAGTAGTGACCATGGGGATTATTCCTTGCTCCCAGCTTTGACAGGGTGCATCATCATTGCTGTTATGATTGTTTGGCTTCTGAAAGGTCAGATAACGAGATTAGAGATAGGAATGATGATGGCTGGTAATATTCAGAGGTTAACTGAAAGGATCATACCATTTCCTTAACTGTAAGAAAAATTATTAGTATGAAATGCTTTTCAAAGGAGCCTCCCTTCCTGTATGGTATTTAGCCCAAGCCTCCTCCACATTATCTATTAATACTTTATCTTTAAATCTAAGCCTCATCCCCATTGTCTATTAATAGTTTATCTTTAAATCCGGTGAATGCCAAGCTCATTATTTTACTGCCCACTCAATCTGAAAGATAAAGGACAAAGGGAAATGAAGAGAAAGCCTCCACAAGCCAACCAAAAGAAAAAAGAAAAAAAGAAAAGAAAGGAAAAAAATCCACCAGGACTGTGGTTACAAGAATGTTTGCAAAGGTCTTAATAACTTCGTTGACATAAAGCATTCTCTCTGCACTCACTGCAGGTGCAGCATTCCAGCTCCCTGGAGAAGCTTGTCTTTAAGTCTTTTCTCCTTGAGTCTTTCCACTCAAGTGAGAGGTGGGAGGCACAGCTTGAAAGTGTGTTCCCCTAAGATTCCTCCCCAAAGGTACCAAAAATATTATGTCTCCAGGTTTGTCAGATGTTTTCCTTGGGCTTTTCCTTAGGAAGTTTACCGTAAGGTAGGACACCTGCTATTACGTGCAATAGCAATGTATCAGAAGGTACATGAAATGTAATGGAAAGAGGAAGGAAATGAAGGAAGATTTGAGCTGCCACCCTGAATAACTGATGGAGCAGTCAGCTGATTTCCCTCTGTAGAAACAGAGTTTTCTGCAGGAGAGGGACTATTTGTCTCTATAAACTCTGACCTGCTAAACTTCCTGTATGAGCTGAACATAACCAGATCATGACACTCTCCTGTGGATCTTCTCTTTTCTATCCTTTTTTTTGTTCCTTCCCACCCACCTGCTATATCAGAAAATAATGAACTCTTCCTGCCCTATCAGAGGACATGGGCATGGAAGAACTGGTGAAAAGGAGTAATAGATCTTACAAGAATTCGGAGCTCTTATGATGTCTTGCTCATGACAAGTTTTTCCCCTGATTATTCCACGTATATCAAAACAGTAGCCCTTTTGGTAAAGGATTTTTACAGTGAATTTTCTTGCCTTTTCACCTGTAATAAGAATAGAGAACTACAGAAAATAATTTTATTTTGCTTTAGCAAGAGATACTGATTTTTTTGCAGAGGCTTCCTGAAACAGCGAGAAATGAATGGAGAAAGATAGGACAGAAAATTTCCTGTAATCTTTGGTCTCTGCAAGAACAAGGCAATAAAAAGATGCTTAATAATTTATCTACTAAATAGCAAGTTGCACATGAGACATGTCCCATCTTTGTAAAAGCTCTGGTATTTGGTGGTTAGACTCAAGAAAATAATTTTTCTCCTTCCCTGTTCTTATTGATGCTGACACTGTTTCCATTGGCAGCTTTCTTAAGCTACTAAAAGGAGTTTAGCCTTGAAGTAAGTCTTCATTGCCACAAGAGCAGAAGCCTCTCTCTTTGCCATGGCTAGAGGGTTTTGCAACCATTTTGTGGTATTTAAACTTGGAAAACAAACTATTTTGAACCTTTCAGCTAAAAATCTTTAGGATTCTAAGGCATTTTTACACTAATTCTTAAAGATTACTGGAAAATCAATGCCAACAATTATAAAAGTACTTGAGGCAGAGTTGTTAGGAGCTCCAAATAGACAACCATTACACTAAATTTCAGCTGGGATGGATTTCACTCAAGTGTGGAAATATCAGATGAGGATAATCTTTCATTGGACTATTAATCATTTGCCTGCTTTCCTGTGTCATAGACTGCAACACCTCATTTGTTTCTACTCACTTAGCTTATCCCTGCCAGGATACAGACACTCTGTATCTGCTACCCAGTATGCATTAGGCGGCATTAGGACTTCTTTTGAAGAGTGACAAGGAGTGAACAGGTGAAAAGTTAAGTAGTTGTTGAGCGCTGATGTCCCTGGAAAACAGGATAGTGAGCACAGCTCACCATAAGCCTTATCCAGCAAAAGCTGTGTGTGGCCTTGTGAGCTACTTACATCCCTGGAGGCTGCAGATGCAGGTTCCCCAGCCAGACACTCAGCACAGTGAGGTTGGGCTTCTGCACAGCCAAGCCTCCTCCTCCACTCACCCTGGCTCTGCTGCCTAACTTAGAGCTGCCTGAACTTGTGCTTGCTGTCACTTTCCATCTTCAGGCTGATAGGGATAGGTTTTAAACCACTGCCAACCTGAGTAATCTGGTTTTCTTCTCTGCTTTCGGCCTTGTTTTTGTTTGTTTACTTGTTTTGGTTTTTGTCCTGGTAAATGAATAGCTCTACACAGCAGATGCTCTGAAAATATTTTTCACATGGCATTCCAAAGGGTCTGTTCCCCATCTTTAGAGCAGGCTGGAGACAAGGATGGTGGGACTTCAGGATGCTGCAACAGAGGCTCCAGGTCTTGCTGACCATCAGAGCATGTGTGCCATACCCCCATCTGCCAAGTCATCACAGTCCTGAAGATCATGCTACTGGATAATCTGTGCTGCTGCTAGCTAGGTTAAGCTATTACAGCAGGAAATTCTATAATCATCCTTGTATTTGGCTGTATATGCAGGGGAAAAGAGATATGCATCATGCTGTCCTGTGATTTTGACATTGCTTCCTTGTTATTAGTGCCATTTCATTTCTAAATTTGAGGTCCTTCTTCAAAGAGCTGCAATATTTTCAACAAACTTCAAAGAATTTTGTAGAGATAAAATATCTGTAGAAGTTTTCATAGCATAGACAGTAAGAGAAAGCAGCCATTATCTTCCCATGCTGAAGCAGACATTTTGAATAAACTGATGCTAGAATGCCTAGCTGTTTCCAAAGCTAAATTACAAGGGAAAAAAGAAAAACCCAAATAACCCAACAAAAAATTTCAGGTGTTTGCAAAGTGGAGTGAAATACATGGCTTGTGTCCACTTAGCCTGTATTCTTCTGTGTATATAGATAAGATTTTCTATTTCAGAAGAAGTGAGGGGGAAGTCGCTTCATTAATACTTCATATGACTCTTACTGCCAATATAGTCCTTTATATGGATTTTCCTTGCACGATTGACAACCTTGTAAACTACACATCCTGACTTTTTCAGGCTTTTAATTCTTACAGTAAATGTTAATGCTTTTTTATCCCATTATGCCAATGATATAAGTTATATAATATTCCATGTATCTGGAAACCTGTCCTTCCATTTCTGCCTTGAAACTGTCATTGCCGGCACTTTTAGAGCAGAGTAGAAGTTTATGGTAAGTCTTATGTGTGACTTTTGAGGCACAGGGCCAGAGCATAATTTTCTGGATGTCTTAAATAAGGATGTAATCCAGAGAAAAGTAAGTTAATCTTCTAAAGATAAAAGCCAAAGTACGTTTTAAACCTTATTCTTGCCTCAGTGAAGTCTAAGCACTGTAGCAAGTGACTGATTTCTCCAGCTGCTGGAATCTGTCTGCTACTAGTCCCAGGTCTGTTCCCTGCATTGAGTCTCAGGCACTTCTTACCTGTTGTGTATGATCACCACCAGCAGCTCAGCCCAGCTCCTGACAGAGAGCACCTGGGTTTGTGGTGTTCTTACCTGCCTGACTCATTAACTTGCTCCCAAGAGTTAATCTTGACACCTTGTGCTCTGACCAGTGCTGTTTTGGCTCCTTTGTTGCTGGTAAAACAAAGAGGAAAAGAGCTAAAGCCTGTTCCTGAGCCAGGCACTGGCAGAGGTTGTTGGTGACTTCTTTGCTCTTCCTTGGCCGGTGAGGACCTCCAAGGCTGTGTTCCCCTCGTTACCATGTCCACGTGCCAGAACAATGGAAATCTGGGAAGTTACATGTCTATGTCAGGAGGTGTCTGACCACAAACACTTGAGCCTTTAGAAAGGCTGTCAGGAACATTGTGTTTTCAGTTTTTTGTGCCAGCACAGTCTTCATATCTGATATTACTGAGTAAATCTTTTAAGGCATGGGGAAATACAGGCTGAAGAAGTGCCCGTGCACTTGTATATCCTCAAAAAGTTAAAAAAAAAGGATTCTCCACTCAATAGAGTCTGAAAAAAGGTGCTTGCCTAGGAAAGAA
This sequence comes from Cardinalis cardinalis, assembly GCA_014549065.1. NCBI lineage: Eukaryota > Metazoa > Chordata > Aves > Passeriformes > Cardinalidae > Cardinalis > Cardinalis cardinalis. Next base: position 282,537 of record JACDOX010000070.1, read on the forward strand.
AATTTAAAGTGACAACTTATTTTTCATTTTTATGGTTGACATGTGGAAGTTTCATTCCAACACTTAAAAAGCCCCATTGTTCTGAAGTCACACAGGTATCCTTTCCAAAAATATCTCTTACTGACATTAATACTTCTACCCACATTTTTGGAGTCTCAAGATACTTCTGTTATTTATTAATTAATGTTGTACTGGGATGTGATGCTTCTTCTGTATCTCCTGACTTTCCTCCTCCCTAGGTTCATGTAAATCTTGATGTTTTGTAATGGGGGAGAATTAAATCTCCTGTTGAAATGGGCTTCCATCCATCCCTAAGAGTGCCAYAAMAGTTTAATGTCTTTGTTATTTAGTGTGCTGTGTAAGTTAGGAATAATTGTCTGTTTTTCACAACACCGGACAATTTCTTTAGTTCTGTAGGACAGCTACTCCCTACAGAGTTCCCATGTCCCCTAAATAAACTGGTGCTGTCTTGTGGCTACAAAACTATTCTTCTGGAGACAGACAGTTTCAGAAAGTACACAGTGTGTGTGGTTAATATTCATGGCACATACTTCATTTATAATTTATCATTAACTTACTCAGTTTAATTTCTTCCCAGCGGGTCTGTAACACACCAGTGTAATCCAGTTTCTTTCCCCTACAGCTCAGACCATCTGGAATACTCTTGCCACATGTCTTCACCTCAGCTACACTTTCCCATTTCTTAAAACATGTAAATAAATAGTATCAGATACAAAGTCCCAACATTAGATACTCAATAAAAATGGCTTAGATTTCAGAGTGGAGGGAGCTCCTGAAGCTGTCACTGAAATCCATAAGCCTGCCATGATGGCCAGCAATCAGTGAAGAAGAAAGCTGCACATTTTGTGCCCTGCAGTGACAAGTCCTAAACAAGGCTTAGCTTTATGCTCCTCTGTGTTTAACATTTCCATTAGTATGTTAGTGAGCTTTGAAACACATCATCCACTCATCCACATCGAAAGTGAATTGTTATGCTCTGTGGGGCACCCTGCAGCATGTTAGTGGTGTTTCCTTGGGCTGCAGCTAAACAAAAAATTACATTCCAAGCTGATAGTGGGCATTTGGCTCCGAGGACCAGACTGCTGGGCACCAGAAGCTGCTGAATATCCAACAGTGAGGGTATCTCATCTTCACACCAGCTGCTTTTCTTTATGGATGTATTTCTACTATGCTGCACCACTTGCTTAGTCTATGTTCTTAATCCTACTAATTCACACCCTATGAAGACCTTTCAGTGTTTTGAACATTGAAGAAAACCTGGAGGAAAATATTTAACCCTTATCTTGTTCATCTAGCTGAAATAGTTCATGTTGGTACCAGTGTTTAAAGCACTATAATGTTCACTTCAGAGCACATTGTTTTTTAGCACACCTTACCTGTTTTTTCTGTCGGCAGGACTAATGCCCTCTAGGGCGCTGGGTTTCTCCTCAGCTGGTAAACATTTGATGACAATGTTGTTAAGAGTTCTGTCTGTTTTTCTGGTGAAAGGATTAGTCCTCACATTTGGCAGCAGACCTAGAATTAAAAAAGATTCATCAGAAACATGTTATGAAGGATAAACATATTTAGGCTTTGGCTTAGCAAAGTCTGGGACAGGTGCTGTGCTTTTTCACCATCTGTAAATCATATATGGTTATGTAATTACGTGTTTTGAGAAATAGTCTTCCTCTAGACTATTTGACAATTAAATTTGGTTCTTCAATGTCTTTCTTGCTACAAATGCATAAATCCTACTAGGAATTCATGCCACCACACCTGTGCTTGTTCAAGACCCATCAAAGACTGTTCTTTTCCTGTGCAGCTCACCCTGCTTGGGTCTCCTCCCAGCTTTCATGTTGCATAGATATATTCCAGGTCTTTCCTCCTCTGGTTTCCAGAACAAAAGGTTCATGTTGTTGGAAGTGCTGTAGTGGACCTGAAAAGGCACAATCACAGGGTTTCCTCAAGATGAAGGAAAAACTCGTTTGGATGCGTTTGGGAATTCTGTTATAATATTGGCCAGGTGATTTCATTCTTGAACTGCTGAAATATACCCTGGACTCTCCTTCAACAGCTAGTTGAACTTGCACCTCACTACCTTTTGTTTCCTCCCTCTGGCTATAACTTTGTCAGTATAGTATCTTTATTTTAGGGCTGGATTTGCACATGTGGAATTTTAGTGGACGATGACACATTTGGGGCACCCTTTGAAATRTCTCTCTGTTTCTTGTAAAAATAGAGGCAAAAATAAGAATTTCTAGAAGTGGGAAAAGGAGATTTTTGCTCTCCTACCTAATTGGAAGTAACAAAAAGGGGCTTTTAATTAAAAATTTGGCACGACTGTTCAAGCGTACCATATTTAAGCATAAAATATGACATGTTGCAAAGGTACAGAAGAAGACTGCTGGGAGCCTATTTTCAGAGGATATGTCAGCCAACATAGGCATGGTAATGCTTCAGGGATGCCTGAATTATGGACCTTGGAGCAGCTGATATTTAACAAGAACCTTCAGCACAAGTTTTGTTTCAAATTATTCTCAGCTTAATTGAACAGGTGAAGGAGGTTGTCCCAGGGAGTGACCACACATTTCTGTGTGAAGACACCCAAATGTTCTCATTTTCTCAACACTGCTTAGCTGGAACAGGGGGAAGACTGCCAGAGCAGAGTTACGGAAACTTGGATGGGACACAGCATTAAGAGGAGCAATCTAATGGTGTTGGTGGTACACAAACAGAGGAGAAAACAGATGGCCTACAAATGCCAAGTTATAGCCAGAGGAGGTCCTCAGAGACTGGTAAGAATAGTTGGGACAGCATAAGGAAGAGCTATACTGGAGCTGCTCTTCTCAGGTTTAGCCTGCTAGTAATGCTGCATGCTGCCTTAGTCTGCAGAGGAAAGCATGACCCTTTGCAAGGGGGATCAGGGCTGTTTTTTAGAGGGAGAGCTGTGGATGCAGCTGGAAGAGGAAGTACGAAGTATGGTTACTGGCTGCTCATCACATCCTTCCTCCCAGAGGTTTTCACTTTTTCACAGCTGCCAGCTAAGTTGGTCACAGGGCTGACCCCACACCTGGTTAAGCAAAAAGGATCTAGGCTAGGTTAATTAGTTCAAATTGTGTGTCGTTGGTAATCTGTCTCATGTTGATTGGAAGTAGCTGGAGAATTCTCCTACAGGCTGACCAGTGGGAAGATGACTTCTAGCAGCCGCAGATTGTAGGAGGCTGTAAACTCTGCAGGTGCGGTGCTGCTAAGGAAACTCAAGCAATTGGATGGGCCAAAACTGCATCCATGTTTACAGACAAAGTAAAGGAGATAGGTAATAAGTTACTAAGGTAGTCAGGACGAGGATGGGTAAGAAAATAACCATTACTGAAGGAAAATAGAGGTTAGAATTGGGGAAAATAACATATATTATGTAAGTGCAAGATTTTGATGTGTCCCCTGCAGGGAGACACCTCCTGAGAACTGTGAGAATTGGGATGTGACTCTTGTGACTTACTGTAGATGTGCATATAATATGTATGTATATTTTTCTAAACTTGGTATGCTGATGTTGTCTATATTAGCATAACAATTGGAAACACTTAGGGACTTAATTGGAAACACAATAAAATTTAGCTCCTATCATCAACTAGAAAACCCAACTTTCAGGCTAAATTCTCAGCATCTGGCTGTGGTTAGAAGTTTCATTACTGTCTACCTGCTCCCCTTGCTGGTTGTGGGAAGATGTTTCTCATTCTTAGCCTGGCCTGCAACGCTGCCCCAGGTTCTAAAAAAGCATCCAAAGTAATCTGACACCTACCTGGTCATGGCTGCTCAAGTCCTAATTATCTTTCAAATATAAGGAGTCACAGGAAAGGAAAGCCAGCGCTGCTTTGCTCCATGTGCACATCTTGGTAGGTTTGAATCATCATTGTGCATCACAGGGGAGGCAAGCAGAGAACTGAATGAACCTTTTCTTTTCTCTAAAGTTATGAATCTTTTGCAAACTTTTAATCAGTTCTTACTCTGTGATTTCCCCCCTCCAAAAAACTTATGGGTTAATGTGACCTATTGTATTTATTCTCATTGGACCCTTTTACAAGGAAAGCTATTAAGAGGAAGAACTCGAACTCAGTCCAATTTACCATGTATCCGGAGGCTTAACCAAAGCTATTATTACATGAAAGAATGGAGGAAATTAGGAACAGGACCTTCAGAATACCAAATGCCAGTGCAATTTTTTTTCTTGATTTTCTTTCTGACTAATTTACTCTGTCAGGAATTTGAAAACAATTAGGCACTAAAAAGAAAAAAGAGTGAAATACCTAAGTCTTGTGTGCATGCTAAATACTTCCATACTGTGTTGCAGGCCTTTTCTGAACTGTAAAATAAAAATCATTAGAAATGGTTAACATGAACTCTAGTTGTTCTTCTGGAAAAATACTGTCCTCAGTTATTGAAAAGCATGATTAGAGTCTCATAGATAACAAGAGAGGGTTATAAATGCTATGGAAGGATCTCATTTAGATGATATTACTCAGAAGAATATGATTTTGAAAATAAATATTTGTTCGGATGACTTTTTCCAAAGGCAAAAGATGGTGAGAAATGTTTTTTTTGTAAGATAAAAGATTTTCTTTTGTAAGATAATCAAGAGTAAGTTAAATTAGATGGAAATTATAGTATCTTCAGAGCAGGTAACCTCTTTGTTACTAATTATCTGGTTTATTGGATAGTCATGTTGTGATTTTGCTTCAGCTCCCATCCCATTTTTTGCCAACCATGCCTTATACAATCTAAACATCTGCACCTACTTTGATCATAGCAGAAAGATTGTGGACTTAATTTAATGTAATGGTAATTGTAGAGAATTTCTGCAAGGATAATAATGAGAGCTGGTACAAGAACAGACTGCATCTTATCCAAGAGTTAAAAAGATGCAGTCTGTTTGAATGCCTCTGCTTTTAAGCTTGATGAAGTATGTGAAAAATCTCATTTCCAGAAAGATTTTAATTACTTCATGGAAATCTGCCCCTTTGTATCAAGTTCCAGCTCGATATGGAAAATGAAAGAGCCTGGGAGCTTCCAGCATAGTCCTGACTGATGTTAGGAGGCAGTGAGTTTAAATTCTCCTGTAACTTTCTGCTTATTCCTTCACTGCAAGAGCAACCAAGTATTTCTGTGAAGACATAGACACACCCCTCTTCTCAATGAGCCACAGTGGCCTCTGACACAACAGAATGTTTCCTACATGAAGTCTTTTTCTGCTGCTGTTTTCTGGAATGTTTTTGTGGATGTGTGGCCTTTGGGGCAAAAGGAAATGTCAGAAGTTCACCTGTCAACAAAATTTTCTTTTTCTCTCTGCATTAACTAAACATAGCAAGTACCCTTGACGCAACTATGATGCGCCATTTTTTGTGGCTTAGAAGTGTTGGTTCTTTGGCCTTTGGCTGTTAATTGGGAGCATTATAACTCTTCTCTTTTGCCTTGGTACAGCCTGCTATTGCCAGACATAGTGGGTTGTAGGTTTCCTGTGAAGAAATCTGGGAAAAACAGGAAAGGCTACACATTGCCTCAGCTGGCAACATAACTAGAGAAAACATAATGTGATGGTAAGGCTTACTGCAGTTCTACAAACTCTTAACTTTAAGTTATGAACTGAGAGGATGCCCTGAATAGATGATGCAGTACAAAATGAGACTGAGACCTGCCTCACCACAAGAGTCACCATGGGGACCCAGTCTCTTTGCTGGGTTAGCTGTCTCTGTTGTAACAAGAATCTCTGTGTCTGAGCGTGGTGGCATCCTGGTGGTGATGCCTCCTGGCATGTGTGTCTGAAAGTAAACAATCTTCATCTAAGTGTGGGTAATAAAAGACTGACAATTCTTAATTGACTGCTAATTTATGCATTTTTCATTTAGTGTCCAGTAACATTTTGATTGCTGTTTTGGTGACTGGTTTATAAGTCTTTATCAACCCAAAAGGTTGAACTGAGAGCATTGGTTACTCATTGCTGACTCAAAAGCAGAGCATCCTTACAGACTTCCCCACTCTCCTCTTTTCCATGTATGGTGATGAGAGCTGCCATTTGAAATTTAAACTGTAGGTTATAGTAGCCTCTGTGTATATCAGGTTGATCTGGTTTTTTTAGAGATGAAAATAAATGGTTAAAAAATGCAATAGGCCCAAGGATTAAGGAAGTCTGTTATAGAGACATAGTGCTTCTTAGCTCATGAACTTAGGCATTACTGGTTTTCAGCTGTTAAAGTGTCTGTCTTTTGTGGAAAAAAACCCCCATGTCATCTTGAGTATTTGCACATCTGAATGATCAAAATATGCTGCTGACTTTGCAATCCACCTCCAATGTCTGTTTCAAAATTTCCGAAGAAAAAGTGCAGACAATGTTATCCACAAACACTTGCTATTTTTATAGTCTATAATGCTCCAGATTAAGATGATTTAAAATTCTTGGAAAAAGGTTTTAATTGTTGTGGCTTCTACAACAATGATATTTATTGCATGAATTCCTAGATTTGACTCTTAAAAGCTTTTAGAACCTTGCCAAATCACCATGGAAAAAAAGAAAAAGCTTTCTAACCATCGAACTACATCAGTGACAACTGACAACCATGGGTCAAAGAATAGAGGGACACCTGGGATCAATTATTAATGTCTGAATTTGATTTTAATTGTCTTTGCATGTGAGTATGGACTAATTTCTTTGTCTTCTGACAGATGTTTTCATTGGCTGCTAAACAACACAGTTCTGATTTATGGAAGGTCGTAACTAGTTGTTGCAAAGAGGTTGCAAGATGTTTCTGCAACTAATTGAATCAAAAATTATTTTCCTTCCTCAAGGTATATCTGGGAAAGATGTGTGACATTTCATCTTAAAAAATATATTAATATACTGAGTCCAGTAGTGTGCCTTGTGAAAACCTCCCTCCTTCTCACTTGGCTTAATTGTGTACCTGATGTCAATTGATATGTCAGCCCAATAAAGGGATACAAAAGGATAAAGCAGAACTCACTGGGGCCAGAAGTCTTCCTGAGTGGTTGGGTATAGAACTGCATTCAACAGACACAATTTTACTGAGCATCATCACCAGTATTTTTTTAAATGGCCTAAGGAGACCAAACAGTGTATGCCAATGAGGATGAATTTTGGGGTGTTTTTCTTTAAATCCACTCTGATATGTGTGTCAAGAATAGGGAGTGCTGTGTGTGTTCCAACCTGTAGGGAGGAAAATGTGTTTTCTGTAGAATTCTTGTAAGTAGCAAAAATATTTGTTTTCCTCCCAGTTCTGCATGATGGATGACTCTTGCACATTTTGCTCCTTTCTCTAAAGATTCTCCATTTCCATCAATACATTTATTTGGTTAAAACAAACCAGGAGAACGCAGGAGAGTGAACTGCATGATTAACATCTGCCCTTTTTTTTCCAAGTTGACATGGGTTACTAATGAAGTACTATAAATTTATTCTCATTAACTCAGTGTCACTTTTGCTTTGTCCACACACACAAAAGAAGGAAAAGTAGATGAAGGCTTAATAAATTTTTACAATGGTCTGAAATAATCACAGTCTGATTGCAAAGGACCCTAGTCACTACCTAAAATACCCATCCTGTTCCTCAAATCAGTACATAAGTAAATACTTTTTTTTTCCTGGTAGAAAGCTATCAGCAGCTCCTACTAAATTATTTGTCATGTAGGTTGCTTGTTTTGTTTAAAGAATATTTGCTGGCTCAAGTAAATTAGGAATAAGTTTTTTAATTTCTTCACTGTGTTTTCTATTTTAAAATATTTCCTTGAGAGCTTCCATAAAGGAATATATTAATTTTTTCAAATTTTCCTGTAGCAATTTTCTAAAACATATTGTTTGTTTTCCTCTGCAGGCAAAGTTCAGTTCTTTACCTTGCACTAAAGTAAAGTGTAAGGCATTGACATGATACTGTACTTTTCAAAAATGGAATAGTTGTGCCAAGTATAGGAAGGAGAGACAGAAATCTCCTGAATCTGAATTCACCAACTGGAAAATAAACTGTCTCTGAATAGCTCTGATGGAGAAACAATCCTTAAAAATTGAAAATAGTCTTTGTTCTTTTATTGCATTTAATTTACAAGATGAACAAGAACCAACAGGGCAAATAGCAACTCTTAAGCGATTCCATTTGCTTTATGTTTATAGTTCCACAAAAAAATACAAATCCCTTCCTTTGGGAGGATTTATATAACCTCTTACTATCCCTAGAGCAGCTATATTATACAGGATCTTACCCTTTCTTGGCAAAAGTTGCTGTGCCTTAGTCCAACAATAAAACAAAGGGTAAAAGAAAAAAAGAGCAATTTCTACAGAATTTGATTTTCAGTTAATAAAGTCTTATTCTAAAAACCCCCTCCAATGTTTAGAACTCCTACTCCAAAATCATAACTAAAAGTCACGTTAGATATCAGTTTCCACTGTTGATCCATATTTTCCATTTATTCAACAAAATTACTAATGAATTCAGGGTTTTATTCTTAACTTACATGTTATATTATTATTATTCATATAATTGCACAAATTCCACTATTTTGGGACTTTTAAATTGGCAGCACCTGATGTGTGGTGTAAAATCCTGGCAAACTGCCTTTGACTCAAGGAGCAGGGTCTCAGTTTTGAGGTGCTAGGTCTGGCCAGGTTCTCTTGCTGCAACAACTTCACAGGTGCTGTGGGGGATGCCTGCCCACCCTGCTCGAAGGGGACTCGGAGGGCCGAAAGCTGAATAATGATCAGCAGCCCCAAGCAAAGCAAAGGTGATGCGAAAAGCCTTGGGTGGGGGGTGTGGCTGACCTCTTCCTTTCAGGCTGTGACGTTTGTAGGGATGCGTAGCCTTGAGGAATTCACAGAGCCCTTTCAGCTGTAGCTCAGTGTGCTGGAAACAGCATTATTTCTTTAGCGTTGATTACAACTGGAGCTGGCCGGGAGGCCAGTTGTTTTCCTTAGGTGCAGATCTTATAGCTGTGATCCATCTGTGTGATACCTTCAGACAAGATAACTCCGGGTAGAACATAACCATAAACCTCCGCAAATATGAGTGGGCAGCAGTATAGTTTATGAGCACCATATGTTCATGGTGCTCTGTGATATGTGTCATCTGCCTGGGCTGTGAGTGCTGGGTGAGCTGCTGATCTGTATTGACGTGAAATCCATCACATTTGATACATTTCTGAGGCTGTAAGGGTGAAAAAATGTTGATGTCAATGGTTTTTACTCCTGTAAGTATCATGTTCTTTGAAGTGATGCCTATTCAATGCTCTGACTCTTCTGAAACACTCCTGCTTCCTCCCCAAGGAGGAATTAACCTGAATTTGATGAACTAGTGAGCATGTTACTCTTAGGAAATTGTTGCAGTTACAGACAGGTTCCTTGAATTCCCACAAATTTGTCGCCTTCAAGATCTTGCAGTAGGCAAAAAAACTAAACTTCTATTTGAAGACAAGAAATTATCATTAGTATAATTAAAATCTGAATTGTCCAGTCAAAGGGTTATTATTTGTCCAGTTACAATAATAGTGGCACTTATGCATCAAAGTAAATGCAGGTAAAATGAATCATACACGCATTTTCTAGTATGTATAGAATTATGTAAGTTTTATGTATCTCTTTTAAGTTATACTTTCCACTGCCACTCTGGGTCTGGAGGTCAGTATTTTCAATCTTGGCAGAAGTGGTGGTTTCTGGTGAGTTGTCTGCATCCTAAATATTCCAAACACATCCTTGGGAGAACTCTTTCCCTTTCACTTTAGGATCTGCTTGCAGGCATTTTTGCATGGTCGGCACTTATCTCATTCTTGGCTGGTTTGTAGTTCCACATAGCATTTGAATATATTCTATATGGTGGTTTTGACATGAGTTTGACGCTTGTTCTTTGCTCTCTTGGTTACCCCTGGCTGGTTTCACCCATCTCCCAAGGACTCATCCCTCTCCTGGCTAGTCACTGACCACTGGTTTCCAGCAGCTTATAACCCTGGGACCTCCAGGGTAATCCTGATTTCCCACAAACAAGGCTAAGCTTCTGTCCACCCCCACCCTCACCCATTACTTTTTGGTTTGGGATCCCAAGCAGGACTTGGTGTTGCCATTTACTACCTAAAAGGGAGCCTCATGCCGTGCAGTTAAGCGAAGCTTATGTGTCTCTTCAGATGTGGAAGTGTAAGGACGTGAGGCTCATCTCAGTGCTGAAGGGCTTCTGCTACTAGAAGTTTTAGAAAACGCAGTGCTTGGTATGTTTCAGTTACAGGACTGTGGTTTAGCAGGGAATAGACCAAATACTAACGAGCAGCTGGTTTCAGAAGTTTTTCAAGACTGTCTTCAGCATGCCTTACTGCCACCCAGTGCTTCTTAGAGTGCCTTCTCTTTGTGTTTTCTGTAGAAGACAATAGCAGGTCTGTGATCTGCTGAGATTTCCTCCCACCTGGGGGAGGAGAGTGGTCCCCACGAGTCCTGTTCCACTAGTTAGACCAAAAAGTGTGCTTTGCTTCAGTAAAATACTTTAGCCAAAAGAATCACCAAGGGGAAAGTGAGACATTCAAAAGCACTGCAATATTATTGCAGTTTTTTTCCATTTTATTATATTTTGAATGAAATACTGGTTTAATGGAAAATTTGCTTAATATTTATAGAAAACCTTCTCCTTGAAGTAGCTTGTCCACCATCTCTCTTGAGGGGAAAAATCTGATAATTAATTGACCTTGTTGGTTAGGACAGTCTCTTCAGCAATGTTTCCACTGGTTTAATCAATCTGGTTTCCAGCACAGCTTCAGCCAGAATGTGGTTAGCCTGCAGTTAGTGCAGCTGCTGTTTGAGAACATCAGTACGAAAGGATTTTTAGTATTTAGAAGACCAATTTGATAGTTTGGACACCAGGCTAGAAGTTCCTGTTCTACTGCAGTTTTCCAAAGTGCCTCATTTCCCTATCTCTAAAATGCTTGCAACAATACTTTTTCTTTTTCATAAACAATGTTTTGTGAGTAACAATAAAATTATTAAATATGTTGAAAATTTCAATGGGAGAAGAAATCATAAAAAATATTTGACTGGAGAGGTTTTTTTTCTGGGCCAAAATCCCACCCAATTTTTTATTAACTCAGCAGTCTCTTTTTTCTTTTTTTTTTTTTCTCCCTCAACCAATCATTTCATCATTACAGTAATGATGAAACTTGGACCAACTACGAAGAACCTGTTATGACAGTGAAGTTATAAAAATTTCAGAAACCCAGGACCTGGAATTCATCGCCACTAAATTATAACCCTTTCAAGAAATACTTTGAGATACATGGGAACTGATGAGACTGCTCTTTAAAGAATAAAATCAAAGATGATGAGTTCTATAGGCAGTATTGAGCTAGTTGTCAGTAATTAGCTTCAGATGAGATTGTTGTCTTTAATGTTTCTTGACTATTCTTGGATGAGTTGGAACATATGATGAAAGTGTAATTACAGCTTTTGATATTTTGGTGGATGTCTCAATGCATCCTGGAAGTACTCCAACAGGTTGTTTGGCCAAGTGGTTTGTGGGGTAGCTAGTCCTATACGAATAAATAAAGAAAGAGAAAATTTTTAAATTGTTCATATAATAAATGGTCTCCTCACATACATTTTATGATGTGGTATTTTAAGTGCATCTAAGCAAAAGTCAATCTAATGAAAGAACAAATGCTTTTTGTCTTTTATGTGGATTGTGTTACTTGTATGCTTATTGTGTTTTTTTAAAGTTCAGGCTTTTTGATGCTAATTATTAAAACAATGAGTTCAGTGTGTCTGGAGTGGAGGAAAATGAGCAGTTTAAAGAATACAGTCTGTGCAAGTGGATACTGACAGGATGCCGTGTTGGTTTTGTGCAGTGTAAGTACTGGCCCTCAGATTACATCTGTGCAATTGCCAATCAGAGCATTCATATTTCTTTTTTTTTAAAATTATATGTAATTTCAGACAGATTTTTTACAGTTTAGTGGAATGCAATTCTAAAATAAAGCGTTGAATTTAAAGGCACTCATCATTTGGGATTTCTCGGTCAGATTTACATTTAATTAGGCTTCAAGTAGAATATAAATTTGGAAGTGTAGACTAGGCCTAGTAAGCTATAGAAAGAGACAGAAAATATTTTAGAAAGTGGGAAAAATTGTTACAGATAGAAACACAAGTAACTACATACCTGCTGGCAGAAAGGAGCCGGGAGAATTATCTCAGATTTTCTTCTGGAGAAGGTCTATGAAGGCGGGGAAGAGATAAGGAATGTCTCTCTGGGTGAGCTACCATAGAACAGCATCAGAATATCTGGGAGGTAGATGTCCCCACTAAAACACCAAGTGGACAACCATCACCTTCTTGTGAAGGGAAACTTCAGCTTTTTGGGGGCCAGCAGATGAAGATCTGGATATCCCCCTCAAACTTATTTTTCATTTGGGTACAGTAAGCTGGGAACTGTAAACCCACTGGATGCCAACAGATTGCATTGGTTTTCTGGAGACCTTTGCCCATGACATGTTTTCCCTATGCTGTGCTGGATGTCTGGAGAGGAGGCCAGGGTGAAGGCTGTCTGCTGTTTCTGTCAGCTGTTTCAGGGATTTTATGGATACCCTTCCTGTAATACCTGGGATATCAAAAAAAACATGTTTGCATGTTGCTTTAGCCTTCCTGCTGCACCTTTCCCCTCTTCTCACCTTACTGGAAAAATAGTCAGGTGCTGAACTAATGTATTTTATCAGGTTCATGTAATGGGAATGTCTGCTCCTTATTGCAATAGGCAACCTTGTGATAAATCCCTTGACAATGCTGTTAGTATTAGAGAATCATGGCTTGTGCTGGAAAGGATTTTAAGATCATCTAACACTCCTGCCATGGCTATGGACAGGTTTTACTAAATTGGGTTGCTCAAAGTCCAGTCCAACCTGGCCTTGAACACTTCCAGCCAGGGATGGGGCATCCACAGCTTCTCTGGGCAACCTGTTCCTGTGTCTCACCACCCTCAAAGTGAAGAATTCCTTCATATTTGCTAATCTAAACATATTTTTCTTCAGTTTAAAGCCGCTCACCCATTGTGCCCTACCACCACATGCCCTTCTAAATAGTTCCTTTCCAGCTTTTCTGTGTGATGAGTTAACTCCGGCCGGATGCCATGTGCCCACAAAAGCCTCTCTCTCTCTCTTCCCTCCTCAACTGGACAGGGAAAGAAAATTCAACAAAAGGCTGATGAGTTAAGGACAGGGAGAGGTCACTCATCAATTACCATCATAGGCAAAACAGACTTGACATGATATTTCATGTGGTCTTAAACTCAGGACATGAGCAAGTCTTTCAGTATTAACAAGCAAAATAACCTTCTGTATGCAAATGTAGCTTTAGTCTAATGAATTATCTGTGTATTCAAACCATACCTGGTTAATTCAACTCACCAGCCATAAGGGAAATAAATTAAAACTACAACTCCCCTCCCTGCCCTAAAGTGAAAATCCATAGCCTGCTCCTTCTGTTCTTTCTCCTACCTTCTCTAAAACTGATGTTTCAGCTAAGTTTTAAGTACAATATTTTGGAAGATCTATGTATAGTAAATGAAAATTCTAAAATTATTTTTCTTAGGGTTTATCTTTGTTAGCTATTTCAAATTATCATTATCTCAAACATCTTCCAGATCTGAAGGTTTTTGTCTGTGGGTGACTGATGAATGCAAAAACATTCTGGTGAGATGTAGAGGAAAGAATTAGGGAGAGCAATCAACAGGTCAGTTTTTTTAATGTAGAAACTGCATCACTGAAACATATATTGGATATCATTTGTATATGAAGAGACTTGCAAAGCTCTGTAAAACTTCTGTGGTGTGATTTTAAGCACTGTATTTCATTCAGCATGGGGAGTGAGGTGAACAAAGAAATTAGTAATTGTAACATTTTTGTAAACATTTCAGTTAATGAAAATAGGTAACCTTTTTTGTACAGTTTGGCTCAGTATGCTTATTGGATCTTTTTTTAAATGGGATTGTCTAATTGAGGATAAATGTGTGCTATTGTATTTTTATTTGCTCATAATATTACTCTTTCCATACACATGAAACTAGTTGTTTGAGCGCACAAGTGCCAATGAGCAAGACGCCTCAAATCTCAAATAAATAATAAAATCAAAGAGACAATGCAATTTAAAAACCAATGCCTTAACTGAACTCTTACAGAATAAATAATAATTGAATTCATAGGAAAAAGAAAGAATCTTACAGTAGGTGCATGCATCAAGATTACATTGCATTGGGGTGTCTCTTAAATGACTATGTTTTATCTTAGCAATAGATACATAGTGGTATCTGTGCTGGATGCCTTTCATTTTTTCTTGCCTCTTGGTCTGGAAAATGATAAATTATGCACTCTCTGGTATGAATTCTATTTGTGTGTATTTGGCATAACACAAGAATCTTAGAAATGAGCGAACATTTCTCTGACATCTGGAACATGTCTGAATTATCACCAATAACGTTCTCACTACAAATGGCTGAACAAGACAGCAAGGCACTGTGTCAAATTTAGTCCAAATCCTGCCATTATATGAACAACAGCCAAAACACTGAAGTTAATGCAGTTCCTAAAGTTCTGTTTAAAAACAAAGCAACCAACTAATTCAGAATAGTGACTAGATTTTGGCTATGAGTTGGCTTGATTTTACATTGTTTTCAAGAAAGTCTTATCGCTCTTGCTTGAGCCCATACATAATAGATTATGTGCTCTATAACAGCGGCAGCATTTATACTCTGGTTTATATTCTGGTTTGTATTCTGCTAAAGGTGCTGGAGATGTGATGGCTGTGCTTAGTTGAAATCATTCAGCCCATGAACTTAGCATCTGAAAAATATTCCCCTCTCAAGACGCCCAGCCCATGCAAGCATTTCTGCTGCCCTGGGAGCAGGTGGCCAGCACATTGGTGCAAAATGTCCAGCCACGCTGCTGGCTTCCATTAGGATCCATTCAGAGCTGACTCATCTGTTGCCATGGAGCTCTTGTCAACCTGGCTGCTTTCAACCCAGAAGTGTTAATGTGCATTTACCGCAGTGCAGTTGTCAGTCATTCACACCAACACCCTCACGGCAAGGGTTTGCTCTCTAGGGCTAGCAGTGCTGCCGAGGGGATGGGACTGCCTCTTGCAACCTGCAAAACTGAGCACCACGGTTTTATTTTGTGCATCTGTTCCTTTTGTTTTCCATGGACTGAGTAACAATTTACCACCCAGGGAGATGAAGGGGTATATCCCATGCCTGTTGCGTTTGGATACCAGCAGAAAGATGATATGGTGTGTGGTGAAGTCTTGTGGTTTAGGAAACTGTACTGCCTATTTTATTTTTCCAGCAGGGTGAAACAAAGAAATAAATAGAAAATGAGTGATTTTTTTAAAACTTCATTCTCCATAACCAAGGTTGTACTCAAAGTATTTATGAGTATGCCCCAATACTCTGCCCTTCATCCCATCCCCTGTGTGATTTGTTGCTCTGTCCTATTTTTTAAGGAGCAGAGATATTGGAGGCCAATTGTTTTTGTGGACTTTAAAACAGTCTCTGGAAGCCTTTTTACTCCTGCTAGAACTCCGTCTTTCTAGTGCAGATTTGTCACAGCTGTTTGTGCCACAGCATCAGCTGCTACTCGGACCCGAGTTGAAAGTATGTCCTTCTGCAGCTCAAAGGCAAATTAGTGCATCAACTTAATTCTTATGGGATTGAGGGCTTGATTACTGTGCTCCTGCCACAGAAGTGATTTAATATCTTTTGGGTCTGTGTGGACCAGGGTTGATGGAAGGTCAAATCCCAGCTCACTGAGAAACATGCAAGTTTTCATTCTGTTTTTTTCCCAGTTTAGGCTCTGGTGACACTGATGCAATCCTCACCTTTTATTTCCCTTTCCTGTTCCCCACTTCTGGCTCTTGGAGCTTTGTCTAGACTACAGATATGGATGGTGTGGGAATAACGGGCAAGTGTGTATATGTGTGCATGCACACACACTTTTTGTGTCTTGTAAACTTTGTGTTACCTATGTGAAGTACTCCTGCCTGAAGGAACAGCTTTAAATCAAAACAGGCTGTGAGTGGGAAAAAACAGGAAATGAAAGAATGGCTAAGATAAGGTATTCAGCTGCAACAACTGGCTTAATAAAAGTGTTGCTGGTACCTCTCTTCATACGTGTCTTGCCGCTCTCATCAGAGCTGGAGCAGTGCGGCAGCTACAAACCCATTTTTAAATGGATTTAGGAGAGAGACTTGCACAGTGAAAGAAATGTTCCCTGAGCAAGTATCCTCACCTACTGAACCGCTGAGAAACACCACAGCCCATGGCTGCCTGCTGTGCCTTTATGCCCCGATGTCATTTTTGCTTCTGCTCATCATGGAGTTGAGATGGGAGTCACTTACTACAGGCAAAGTGAAAGGACTTGTGAGCCATCACTGTGTGCTCTGTACTGCTGCAGGGGCTGTTGAGAGCGCAGGCTTTGCCTACTGATGCACCAGGTTTATTCATCTGTTGAAAGCAATCAGCAGTGTTTCTGCTGGCTTCCAGGGTCTGCCTGTAGCCCTGGTTTCATTCCCATGACACCTTTCCTTTACTGGCTCCATGAGAAGCAGCATTCAGATGGTTTTTTCCCGTTTGATCATTTGCACACATGCAAATGATCAAACAAGAAAAACACAGAAAATATTGTTCTCTCATCGTTTTGCTTGAATTGTGTCTGCCATGGTTATGTCCCTGTGGGTCTGGGTCTCAGAAATACAGAGGGTAAAATAATCTAGTGATTCCCAATTAAACAAACAAGCCACATTCAAACCCAGAATTTTTAGCCATTTGTATTTACGTTGGGGCATGAACTTTAATATACTTTCACAGGAACACAAAACTTTCTTAAGCCTCTGCATTTCTGCTGCAAAGGAAAAATGCATTTCTTCAGCTGGCTTTGTCTTCTGCATTGTGTGCAAGGGTGGGAAAACCCAAATGCTGCTAACACAAAACATTCCCTGCACACTCACTTGTTCCCCTGGCAGCAGGATGAGAGAGGGAATGAATTGCATATGATTGGCATTAGTCACGCTGGTGGCTGTGTCCTACTGGAAGGTACATGGATCTGAAGAGGCCATTAGAGGCCTCCTCACAGAGCAGGGCTGCTCACTCAAAAATACGAGGAACCTCTCTCTGTCTCATCTAAGAGAAACAGTACTAGAACTAAACTGGTAACTGTGGAGTAATTAGGAGTAAGAGACAAAACTACAAGTGTTTCTAAGTCTGACTAGGTGCTACTTCTGCATTTCTCTTAGTCTCCTACACCACCTCTCCTGTTCCCCTCTCAGTAGAGCAACTCTTCATTGTTTTTCTTTAGCTTGCCTTGCTCTTTGGGTCTGCTTCATCCCAATGTAAATTATTATGTTTTAACTGCCCTCTCTGGTTTTCTGCAGAGCTCTGCTTTCTGTCCAGAGCTGTTTTTACTCTGTTTGTAGAATGCCTTGCACAGTGGGGTCCTCCCTAGTGATGGGGCTCCAGGGCTCAGTGGTAATGAAAATAATAAAGGCATGATACTCCATCATCATTTGCTTTTATGTTTTTGTCAATAATAGGGTTGTGTAATGAGTAAAAAAGTAGACCAATTACCATGTTTTGATACTGTGATTCTGGATTTTAACAATTAGCTGGCAAAAGAGCTATATTAATTCAGGTTATGGAGAAACCACTTGGCTGGCAATATGATCAGACTAAAAGAAGCCAACCTAATGACACCCAGATGCTCCACAAAATCATTGGGTGAGCTGAGTATGATTGTACAATTGTTTCTTCTATCTTAATTAGCCTATGAGTAAATATATTCATTGGTGATCTTCCTTATTGCATGACTGCATAAAAATTCCTGGAGCTGAAAAAGCTTTTTCCTTTGGTCAAGGTATAAATCAAGCGTATACATGGCATTGTCATGCTGTAGGTGGGGCTGTCAGGCTGGATTCTTTACCATGGTATGGTTGACTTGCAACTGCTCACTGGTGTGAAACCAGCTCTTTGCATTGCTATAGCCAGGTGAGCTGAGAGGTTTATGGCTGTCTTTTGCTCCCAAAGTGCCCTAGATTAGGTGTGGTGAATTATAATAGTAGTATATCTAACCCAACATTTTAAAAGCCATTATACTGTGGGATTTGGTTGGGTTTTGTTTTTTTGGTTTTTTTTTAAATGACCATGATGGTGTTTGTTCTCATCTTTCAGGCTATAGTGAGTTATAGTAATGTAAGTTTGGTATTCTTCAGCAGTTAAATCAAAAACCTGAACTTAGTTCTAAGCACATGGAACAAAGGGTAAATAGATTTTAATTATAGGGCTTTTTGGTTTCATGTAAGTACTACCACTCAGTATTTGCTGCCATCTAGGTGGTGTTTAGATTTTTAACTCCCTAATCTAGAATACCTTATTAGTCAGAGATCTCAGTGTAATTCCAATTTACTTCCTGTATTTCAAAATCCTTTAATCTTTGTGTCACTGCAATCTGGAGGAATTTTATTTTAAAGTTCACATATATATGTTATCTGGGTTAAAACACACTTTATTTTAGATAATCAAGAACGTGCATGAACATATTTGTGGCTTTAAAGTATGCGTTATTTAACCATGTGTTTCCATCATTCTGCATTGGCATCCTTCAAATCCCTCAATAACATCGCTTAGAAATTAGTGCCCATTGACTCACTAAATCTTTGCTCTTGTGACTGCTTAAACTGTCAGTGCTTATATTGAAATAAAAGTATATTTGGGCAAAATCTCAATAAATAATTTTTTTGCAGTTGCAGTTCTGTTTTTAAAATGAGGAAAAAAATCTAAAAGTTTGATCAGATGTGATATAGAAAAACAATATATATATTGTTGAACGGCTTCTTCATCTCTTTGGCATCTAAACTTGCTACCATCTAAGTATTGTATGTATTGTATTGTATGAGTATTGTATGTATGAGTATTGTATGACACAGGACTGAAAAACTAAATTCTGAGTATTTGGGCTAGACAGATACAGTAAGACTGAAATGGAAGAGGATAGAATGTGATGGTCAAAAAAGAAGAAAAAATCTTCCATTTCATTAGGGCTTGACAGGAGAGCCCTCCCTGAGCCAAAGATGTGGAATGACAGTGAAGTGATGAAAGTAGGGCTCAGTTGTGAGTTTGTCCCTAGCCATGCTAGCTGGATGTGGAAAGGACTGAGAGAATGTGAGGAGATATCAGAAGGCTTCCTGAAGATGCAAAATTTTCTTCTCAGCAGGACATTTCCAGTTTTTACCTGGACTATGACTGCATAGTCAATTTTCTTTTATGGTGAGGATGGTGAAACGTTGGAACAGGTCCAGAGAAGCCGTGAGTGCCACATCCTTGGAAGTGTTCAAGTTCAGGTTGGATGGAGCTCTGAGCAATCTGATCTAGCAAAAGATGGGACATTGATGCCTCCATAAATACAAAAACATAGGTAACAATAATGAGGTACAAAGAGCCAGCTTCTTCTGAAGCCTGCTCTGCAGAGGGTCTCTGAATCTGTGTCATTTCTCTGATTTTCTTTGAAAAGCTGCTCTCAGCAGCCTGCAGGTGGTGTGGATGGATGAGGCCCTCATTGCCCCCATGCAGCTGTTTTGGCTGGGTGTGCCAGCACAGCCCCAGTCCAGGCCTGCTGGAACTGGAGCAGAGGAGTTCACATGGAGTGAGAGGAATATGCACTGGGAGAGGAATGTTTTCACTTACGTTTGCCTATGGCAAGAGGATCCTGGAAAGCTTTTCTCCCCTGCTAGTGTTAATCACTCTGACTGCTTGCAGAGGAAAACTGAAGTCCCCTTAAACATTTTTTTTTTTTAAGAGGCTGAATAAGCTGCCCTGTTTTTTTTTACATTCTAGTGTTCTTATTTGTTCTGGTAGCTCTGTTCTGGTTTGAATAAATTTTTTATGAGCTTGGCTGACCATAAGTGCACACAGTCTTCCAAAAGAGGTCTTGCCAGCATCTTCTACTGAAACACAAATATTTGTCCCTGCTGGAAAATCCTCAAGGTACATCCAGGGTTAGATGGCATAAACATGTGAGAGTCCCCCTGTCTCTGGAAAATGTAGCCAGATCATTCTGTCCTCTGTCATTTCCATTGGTAGAGCTGTCCAAGAGAAATCTAGTAATCCTGTTCCTGGTTTTCTGGGTTTTTTTTGGTTTTTTTTTTTTAACTTTTAATTCTTTTGGTATCATGTCTATCCCTAAGATCACTGTTTTTTCCCATGGGATATTCCAGGCCTCCACCACATTTATGTAATTGGCAGACTCACTAGCAAATTATTTCAGTTTGTGAAAATGACACTAAATGAAAAGAGTTGTCTCCAAGACTGAACTGTTGAGGAGTTACACTGGTAACCTCTTTTAAGCCTTATAATTTCAGTACTTCCCAACAATTAGTGGTCAAGTCCACTATCTCATTCATAGTTCTGGTGCTAATCTCCCCTTTTAGCAGCTGAATTAATAACTTCCCATATGGCAACATATCAAATGCCTCAGCAAAGTCCAGTAGATTACATTTTCTGTGCTTTTTTTGTGTAGGAAAGGAATCACCTTATCAGATAAGATGAAGTATGCTAGCTGTCTGAAACATGTATAGAAGCTTGGCTGAGGAGCTAAAGGGACTGTACTACCATCTGTGAGATTACGACTTACTGATCTGGGAAAGTTCTTTCTGATTTTTGGATAAGAACTGTGCTCAAGTAGAATATTTTGCATTTTCATTTGCTATTGCCTAAACATTACATGTAATCTGCTTTTATTACATTGTTGAAATTTTACCCTTACTAATATTGGTTATCTCCTTGAGTTGATTTTCATGGAATTTTTAAATTTGGATATCCACTGACAATATGATAGTAACTATTAGCTGAATGGAGGAAAAAGATGCAACATTTTTAGAAGAGCTTCCTTTAGTTTACTGTGCAGTAAGAAAAAATATTTATTATTATTACTTGAACTATAAAATAAGTATTAAAAACTACTTGGTTCCAACCTCATGGTTTGGCTTCTCTGATACTCTTTCTAAAAATTAGATTTTCTCTGTGGCTTTTCGTTCACCTGGTCTAGTTATCATACCCCACAATGTACTGCTGAAGTGTTTACTAAGGGGCAGAGTCTTTGCTTTCAGCCTTTTAACAGAGCATTTCAACAGGGAATATCAAGCTGTTAAGTCTCAGAGATAACTTCAGTTGAAAAATTGAAAATATTGAAAGAACTTATTTCCACTCTGTATCTGCCTGCAATGATCAGCTGCCTGCAATGATCAGCTTAGCAATAAGCCAAATATCATACTGTCTATTCTTTGAAAACAAAGGAGTTTTTAATAAGGGTCTGAACAGAGTTGGATCTGCAAATAAAGGAAATACTGCAAGTATATTGATCCTTTATGCAATAAAAAATCCAGAAAACATTCTATCACACTTCAAATGGACAAAATAAAAATTCCTTTAAATAAATGGCCACCAGGTAAATTATCTCTTATAGCAATAAACCCACAAACTGAAGTCAGCCCTGTGACTAGAAACAATATTCAGTCACAAATATAATAATGCTTTTGCTTGCTGATGCCGTTGTGATGCTGCTAGCGTGCAAGACCCAGCAATGAAGAAGATAATCATCTGCTGTATTGTTGAAAATTAGTCTGGATAAATTAAATATCAGGAATTATCTCTTTTTTTTTTTTTATCCAGAATTAAGTGTTATAGTGTTTTTTCAAGCTGCCAAATCCCTTTTCAAAAGATTGTCAGATTTTCCAAAAACTTTCCATTTTTTTTAGTTACATTCTCAGTTTCATGGGAAAACTGTAATGGTTTGCCCAGAGAACTAAAACTGGATGCAATAGATTTATTCTGGCAAAAACAGCCCTTAAACTCTGTGTGTGCACCAGCTTCAGCAAAGGGAACATTGAAACTCCTTSTGCACATGTTAAGTGTGAAAACCTATTTGGCTTTTGCAGAAGGTTCTCCCTAGATCCACCTCTTGAGATTCAGAAGCTGACATCTGTTTTGGTTTCTTGACTGAGTGTTTGGTTGAGATACAATCAGTAAAGAACATTATTCTTTATCATTTATTCCTAGTGGTAGTTTGCTGAATACAAAAGCACATGCACTTGTCCATATGACTAAATGCTAAAATAGTTAAATATTGAACCACAGAGAACCATTAAACATGAGCAGATGTAATGTTTAGAGGTAGACCTGCATATTTGAGGCTGGAAGGTATCTTCTTATGCATATGTGTATGTGTGTTTGTTATGGGGAGGCAAATTGTACTTCTCTGGACAGGTTCCTTGCCAGATGTTTCTTACTACCTCAGATGATTGAGGAACCAAAGTACATCTGGCTATTAAAATATCTTTATATGGTTACATGATTTATTTGGAAAGCATGGTTGAAACTAGTAAGTTTACAACTATGTGAATAATTCTTACCAGTTTCTGGATGGAGATAGTAAGATTTGGAACTTAAACTAGACAATATTGCTGATCTGTGCTCACTTACGAGATGTGTTTGTTTATTTTTAACATTATTACATTCAGACAGCCCTCTATTTACTTATGCTATTTTGGTATTTTTGCTGAGAGTCAAGAG
The DNA here is from genome assembly GCA_014549065.1 of Cardinalis cardinalis. Classification (NCBI taxonomy): domain Eukaryota; kingdom Metazoa; phylum Chordata; class Aves; order Passeriformes; family Cardinalidae; genus Cardinalis; species Cardinalis cardinalis. The sequence continues at coordinate 305,162 of JACDOX010000070.1, forward strand.
ACTTAAATAAACCCAGAGTCTCTATGGATTATAGTTATGTACTGTTTTATACATGCTGGAAAGCCATAAGCCTTCAGGCTGAGATAACTGGATAATAAACATGTATTCTATGAAATAATACCTTTAACACATGTTGCATTAAAAAAAAGAAGGGGAAGACAGTTCATCTCTGTCTGCCATAACAGACTTCTATCAAAAATAAATTTAAAAGACCTACAGTTGCTCTCCCAGGTTTTGAAAAGAGATTATTTTACTTGATATTTCCATAAGGTAGCAAGGAGCACCTTTGAATCTGTTCAGTGAGCTAATGGAACTGTGAGATCCAAATGCTAACAACGATCTGGGACTCATAGGGAGAAGAGGAGGTGTCATGGAAAGGATGCTTTGTGCTTAAGACCCTGAATTTTGCTGTCAGTGGCTGCCATTGATAGAACATTAGTTATGGCTATGTTTTCTGTATACAAGGACGCAATGGAATTCAATATTCTCATAATTATTTGGCAAGTGTTTGATCAGTAGCCAATACTTCTTAACAGAGTGGCTGAAAAGATGGCCCACAGTTTCTACCACTCTGAAATACCCTCTGGTTCAGCTGCCAGCTCTGGATTTGCATGTATCTAACTTCCCCAGCTATGCTCAATATGTTAGAAAGCAGCATATCATGCCATTGTCACTGGGCAATTACTGATCACTGCTCCCTTTCTGATATGTGGATACTGTCAACAAAATATCCTGTAGTAGCACCTTAATTATATATGGCACATAACAACTTGCATGGTCTCATAGATAACAGCATCATTACAGCTGCAAGGGTGTTATTTTGCCTTGCTCCAATAAGGGACTAAAAAAAAAGTCTAATTCCATGTTATTGGTCATTTTAGTTACAATTCTTTWAAAAAGGCAGCTTGACTTTGTTTTTTAGATCATAGTTCCCCCTACAGATTCAGGTAAACCTCAGCACAGCTGTTCAAATAGAGATTTTCTTTTAAAGTACTTCTTTAGAAACACAACTTCTCTTCAAGATGCTGGCTTAAATATTGAAGGAAAAAAACACATCTTTCAGGCCTTATTTGCTTTTGATATTTTATTTAACTTTTGGCAGTAATATTTGCTGTATTTCTTTCCTGTCCTTCCCCTTTTATTTTGAAATGCTTTTAAGAAATTCTAAGTTTTCAGGCAGATTTCCTGCCCTGCAGGTTGATTTCTAATGAGCAACTCAAAAGGTAATCTTTTCCTGAAAGGAAGGTGAAATTTTACTCAAACCAGAACCATAAAAAGTGATCCAAACTGTCCAAAAAATGAAGCTTGCTATTTTATTGCCAAAAGAGAAAAAAACGCCCCAAAGCTGAGGATATTTTGTATTTTGACTAACTGGCCTTTCTGAAATAATGCCCGGTTCCAAGTGACGAATGTACTTTGCCTGTCTCATGCTCTCCTTCTCTTTGGGATGAGTTTCTTGATTGTACTACAGCATTTACAACAAATTACAGTCTCTCTTTGCCACGAGAGTGCAGAGCAGCCTGGACAGGAGTGTGGCTGGCAGCTTCCACAGGGCACAGTCACATAAATATGAGCAAAAGATAATATTTTACCAGTATAGTTTTACTTCAAGATTTTAATTTGATATGCTTTCTAGTGGCCTGTCAGTATTTTCCCAGGGAAAGATGATAGTTTTTGCAGAAATCTATCTATTACTTGGAAAAACATAACAACTGTCAGCAAGAGTTTTAAGGCTGAATGGATATTTCTTCACTGACAATGTTAGTTTTTGTGTGTCAGTTTCCAAAGCAAGCAGCTACACAGGTAATCCTAATGACAAGGAGTATCCCCACAGATCCATCTGAGCTACAGCTCACACAGTCCTCTCGTACCAACAGGAGATTACATTTGATATAATATTTTTTTTAATTTTAGTAAATTTCAAGCTTTTCCTTATTTGTTATTTCGTATTTAAAGTGACTCTTTCTGGTCTTATTATTTTGTTTGGTTCATCTTGATGTATAATTTTTCTGCTAGTTTGGGTTAGCAATCAAGGTGCATGTTTCACAAAAACAGAATTTGAGATGTGTACAAATACTATGGCCAGATGGTGTTGAGAAATTCAGAATTGTACACATCACCACTGCAACTCCTGTGGATTTTTGGCAACTTTGATTTCAGAGTAGAAGACACTTTGAGCTTAAATCTAGGTTTTACAGTCTGTGTATTTCTTCTGAAGGTGCCCCTTGATTAATGCAAGGAAAATAGACACCATAATCTCTTTTTTTCTATTTGTTTCTTTATAGACTCCCTTTTCTCTTTAAGTAATTTTCTCTGGGTTTTTCTTTTTAATTTTTATTTACCTCAGTGTTCTCCTGTCATCTTGATTCCTGACATTGCAGTTCTATATGATTGTGCTCTGGAGCTTTATGCATGAGCATAACTGGAAACCACATTTTCCCAGGATATTGTTCCTACAGAAATATTCCAATTTTGCCCTTCACACCAATTCCCCCTCCTTTCCTGTGGATCATCTTGCACATTTTTTCTTTTTTTTTTTCCCCTGTAATAGTGTAGCAATATTGCCAATTTTGATGCAGCACTGATGCCAGCACTATATCTTATAAAGTTATTTCAGCTATAGTGATAAATAGAAACTTGATTGCCAGTATAATTACCTGCTGGACTAATACATGCCTAAACTTATTAACTCTGGTTGGAATATGTTATGTATGTAGACTAGGTTTCAGATGTGTCAACATTTGGTGGTTGAGTTTAAAGCACAAAAACCCTAGAGGTTAAGACATATTCAAATGGTTGCCAAAATGTTCCGTATGAATGACTGCTAGGTATTGGCATAAATTGTTGACAATATTTAGGAAAGTCTGAATTCAGAGAAGCTGGTTTGGGTGCTCATGCACTGTTTACATCCATACAAGGTGGATACTTCCTCCAGAACATTTGGTTTGACTGGGACAAGGAAGCAACAGGCCAAGACTGAGCAGTGATAGCCCCAGAAAGTATTTGCACATAGCCCTGCACTGACGGCTCTGCCTGGAAAACCGGGATGCGGACAGCCAGCCCCTCTTCCCCAGAAGTACCCTATTGGAGGGGCCCCAGATTTCAGCACCCAAGCATTGCCTTTGTGACTGCATCATTTTCTTCCCCACTGAGTTTGAATCCCTTAGGGCTGGAGAAACTTCACACTGTGTGCAGGCATGGGCTCAGTTGCAGCAGCCCATTCATTCCCTGCTGTAATAACCTGCTCGTGCCCTTGACGTTTGCAGTGAATGGAGAATTGGGACATTATCAGGGACTAGTCAGGATGAAAGGAAATACTTCACCTCGGCTGTGGAAGTACCAGCATCTGTTATATTTTAGCTGTTATCTTTGGCCAGGGACCTATAACTGATCTCACAGCTGAGACAGGAACCATATGCAGAGAGAAATGAATTTTAACCCTCTCCTTGCCCATCACTCATGGGTGCTCACTGTATGTGTTAATGTGAGAGACATTAACGCTTCCTTATCAGAAAATGTCCCCTAAGCAAAGGGTTAATTACTAAATACAGTCTTCCTGGTGATGACCAGGAAGAGATGCTTGCTTTGTGTCCTCACACAGCAGCAGTATGACCAAAAGACCTTATCCAAATTATTTGGGTGTCTGACATAAGCTATGGGTAGCTACACCCTGCTTCTTTCCAGCTCCGGCTGTGGTTTCACCCAAAGTTTTGTCTACTCTGAGGACATTTATATCAATAGTATCAATGACTAAACCGATTTAAAAGAAAGTTGGGTAAAAGGGGATTTGTTACTTTTGATGCTACATTGGTGGTTTAGGAGGTGGCTGAAGCATTCAAAGTTGCTAAGTTGGTAGTCCGAGCGTTTTAGAAATAATAAAATCAATGGTTTCCCAGAAGCCACAAAATTATTATAGCAATATGTTGATGTCGCTAATAATTTCTGAAATATGTGACTATCCAATGGACTATGGAATTCAAAAATGAAAGCAAAAAATCAGTTTGTTTTCTGATTAGAGAGACCTAGAAGAATGTTTTATGTTGTACTCCCACATGTTTATCACAAATGTTTATAATTTTCCCACACTGTATAAGCAAACAAATGAAATCTACTGACCTTCAAATCCCTCCACAATTGTCAGTCAAGGAGTTTTCTTTAGCTTTAGTTTCTTTATGTATAGCTGAAGCTAACATCCAGCTGCACCATAAGAGCTTCAAGAACTGATTTGGGACAAAGAGGACAGGAGGGGGCAAAACCCAAAACAAAAACAAACCTGAAAGCTCTTTACAAGGCAAACCTAATTATCACTGATTGGGTTTTCTTTTTTCCATTGTAGTTTAAGATCAGCATTGCATGCTATCTTGAGGTGACTCTGTACTACTCTGTCTTAAATGGTCAGGGAAAAAATAAAAACTAAAAAAAACCCAAAGGCAAGCCAAAGAAAATATTAATTTTGAAACTATGAACTGATATCCACAATGAAGTAACTTCTTTGGCAACCACCTGCAGTTGTGCTTATATTGTTCATGCTTACAGTGAATAGGGAAAGAAAAGATTTTTGATAATTGGGATGAGAAGAAATGATATGAAACACACTGTTAAGAGGTTCCATGTGCAGTGGATTAAAAAGTAAACTTGCTATATTTCCAGTATCATGATTGACACATTCTTTGGCTTGACAGTCTAATCTCTGTTTGTACAAATGCCAGATTAGGTAACTGGTTCTTGAAGGTTTCTAGCCCTTTGCTACCACTCACAGCTTCAAAAAAACTTGTAATACTGTTAGATAAAGTTGTTTTATTTGGAGGATAATGCTTAGAGTTCTCAAGACACTTTCCCTTCATGTTGCTCTAGAAAATGCCATTAAAATTTTAAACATTATACAGCCTATGAAACTACTGTTAAATAAAGCATTACCCTATGCATCACACTATTCTTTTCTGTTAAATCTTATGGGAAAATGTGCTTTCCAGGTGTGTCCTTAACAAAGCAATTGAACACACTATGTGGCATGCCAAATTGCTTTTTGATGATCAAAATTCATCACCAGTTCCCAGCATTTAGGAAATAAGTTAGGCAGATTCAAGTGGTACAAAAGAATCTTTCTCTTGACACTCCTAGTGTAATGTTAGAGTAGTAAATAGATGTGCCTGCCTTTCAATTGGGTTGTCCATAGCCAGTGTCTGCTCACAAGACATTAACCACAGGGGAAAAAGGTTTTTTAAACTTAAACCTTAAACTTTAAACAGCATCAGCCATATATGAAGTTTAGCATGTCAAAGAAAAATGGATTTCTTCAAATACTATAGGTATTGAGGACATAGGAGAAGGAAATCTTCAAATTCTGAAGAAAAACAAAGTATCACCCATGAAAATATGCTAAGTAGCTAGTTTCCTGCACCTCTATTTCATTTTGCATAGGTAGATGAAATAAGCTGTTTTGCCTGCCAAGTGTGCCTGTTCAAAAAGATCCTTTCAAAAAAGGTTGATTCTTTGCTAAACTTTTGAATTGGAGTTCCCAGCCTTTTCCTTGTTTTTTGCCTTCCATCCTCTCTGCTCAAGAAAAAGTTACAAAAATTAATTCTGCTTTTTTCAAAATTTAATTCAAGACTGAATTTTTTAAGAGTACATTAAGGTAGAACATGTTTAGGTTTGGTTAAAATGATTGATTCAGCTGCCAACTAAGCTCCTGAGGAGGGTGATCTTTTGAGAAGATATTTGACATAAATAATGAAAGTAGAACTAGCAAACGTTTTCTCTACTGACACCCCAGCAGTCTGGCAGAGAAGACAAACTGCTGTACTGAAGCCCAGGCAAGCCAGGGGCAAGACAGAGACAGAGCCTCTAGATAGAAAGAATATTGTCTTAATTCCTCCTAATGATTATTTTTAAATGGCAGGAAATTTTAATGTGCTTTTGTAATTCAGCAAGGGAAAGAGGCTGCTGTGTAGAGGTATCAGTGTGACAACATGTTACTGGAAGTCCTTTCTGCCCTTGCCATTTTAAATGACTTTTATAAATGGGCCTATGTAATTAAAAATATTCTCTGAGGTATTGAGGAAGAAGGCTCAGGTTGAACTTTGAAACGTGCCTAACACCATTTGAAATTAATCACAGCCAGGTATGTACATTTTCTTGAATTCTCAACTGTGCCCCATCCTGATTAGTCCAAAAATTGTGTCAAGGGAGCAGACAAGGGTTTAATTTCAGCTTATATTAAAGCTAAATAATTAACATAACTACTATTTTCAGATATGTTTGTTCCCTTTGTTCACTGTGCCAATATACAGCTCAGCTAAGCCTTAGGATTAAAATAAGTGATCCATGGTACTAATTAACAGATTTATAAATCATCCTGTATGATCAAGCCATTCATAGCTTTCCTGTCATATACAGGAAGGTGAGTGCAATTGCCAGAAATGTATTACAAGTGTAATGAAAGCAAATAGTCCAAAATGCTGAGAAATCAAACAAAGTCTTATTAAAAATAACTTCAGTCATGTTTCCAAAAAAGTAATTATTTGCACAGTTCCTATACTCCAAAACACCTGAAAATTTGGTAATGTTTAACATATGTCAGATTGTAGGTCCAAACCCAAACTCAATTGTTGAAGTCTTTGCCCTGGAGGAAAACCATAAATCAGACAGGATATGAGAAATGGTGACTGATTAACACTGCTCAAGGATCAGGAGAGGCAGGGGCACTTCTGGCTGGTAAACTTGGCAAAGATTGTTAAAAGTGCACTGTAAAAGTGGCTCTGCCACTCATGGCAGAGCTGTCATGGTCCATGGTGCATCTAAGTTCTTAACTCCAAATGATCTTCAGAAATTCAGCCTGTTGAGTTTAAAGCAGTTCTCCAGGGCTAAGTTCGTTAAAAGGCTGCAGTATTTTAAACTGTTTCAGTGGAAATTTTTGCAGCTAATCTCTGCAATTTTCTCTTTGAATCTAGGGACCATCGATGCTGGAAATGTTAGATTGCTTTTGAGATGAAGATTGAAAGAGAAAACTTAGTCCTCATTAGACCACATCTGGAGCACTGTGTTCTGCTTTGGGCTTCAGGACAGAGAGGTGTTAATAGACTAGAACAAGGTCAGCTGAGGGCCACCAGGACAGCTGGGGCAGCGAGGCAGGAGCCCTGAGAGTGGCAGCAAAGAGACCTGGATTTGCTCAGCCTGGGAGAGAGGCAGCCCAGAGGACCCCACAGCAGCCGCTGCCTTAGGGGGAGGCTGCAAGGAAATGCCACCAGCTGCCTTAAGGATCTGCAAGGCAAGAGGAGGAGAGACAGGGCATAAGTTGGGAGAGGACTGGTTTCTATTTGACACAGAAAAACAAGTTTTACTATGACAGCCAAGAAATGGACCAGAGATGCCATGTGGTCTCCATTCTTGGATGAGACCAAGTTAGATGAAGCCTTGGGCAGTGTGGCATGAATCCAGACCTGGGCCTGCTTTGTGTGTCAGGATGGGTTGGGTGGATGACCTCCCAAAGTCCCTTCCATCCTGAAAGGCTCTGATCCTGAGTGAGGACAGCAGAAGAACGAGAGACAGCAAGTAAAGGGTGAACAAAATGACCTAGAAAAACATATGTACCTTGCTGAAATCAAATAGCCTAATCTATTCATTTTACTTAGTAACCAAAACTGCAGAGTGACATAGTTGATTCTGACCATGACAATCCCCAGGCTACCACAAACATTGTAGCTCCACAAAGTTTAGCAGTATGTAATGTTGTAACGCCTTGCACTTGTGCAGAACTCCCATCCAGTGACCTCTGACCTTCCACAAACCTGACTGACAAAGACTCCACGCAGTCCTTTGAGGCAAAGGATATATTGCTGCTAATTTAATTTCTGCAGACACAGCTTGCAGAAGGCTATCATACCTGCAGTCGCGCTGGCTTTGACTGTAAATTTTTGTGGGGTCAGAGGAAGTGGAACAGATCAGGTGTACTGAGAGCACAAAATGATGGCCAGCTCTCCACTGAGCAGGCATGGAATATTCTTCTCTTTCTGCCTGTCCTGGAGCAGCTGATATATTGTCATTGAGCCCTGCTTACTGCTGAATATTAAATGTAGGTCTCAGCTTCCTGCTCACTGTCCTTCCACCAACTGGAAATAATTGGTGGAACTCAATTTAGTTCCTGCTGATGCTTAACAAAGCCAGGTTAGTGCTGTGTGGAAGAAAAAAAAATTAAGTCTCCTTTTCATTTGGAATCACAGAAAAATGGTCCTGATACTTGGCCTGCAAATGACTTAAAAAGAAACAAAAAAATCCATTGGCATGATTTTTTGAAGAATAAGACTGACTAAAAATGTATAGCTGTGTAGATACAGGATGAACACAGCTCCCTTCCCAGTTGCTGCTTCTGGATAACTTCAGGCAGATTATTTCTTCTGGAGCTGGATGAACACAGGCAGGAATTCGCTGTTCCACACCTCCAGTTAGTGTCCTAACCACCAGCCTATTATATTCCACTCATGCTGGAATATAAAACCTCAAGTAAGAAATGCCCAATTTGGCTGTAATGAAATGAAATTTAATTAGAAATGTTCCAGTTAGCACTAATCATTGAACAGAAATGCTGTATAACCAAATTGCGAAATTATTAAATGTTTTTTGACAATGATGTATAAAATCAGCACTAACCTGACAGTGGAAAGGTAAGTAAAACCCGTTAATTGCTCCTTGATTTCCCCAGCCAACTTCCATTCCCTAAGAACTGCTCAGTGGTTTGTGCAAGATTTTTTTGGATCTCCAACTACCTTTTTTAGAATGTAGCATGCAAGCTTGTCTTTTGTCTGAGTTATTTTTCTAGTCCACCCTGAGTAGGGAATGAAATCAAGTTTTTCATACACTTTAAAATTTTAATTTTTCATACACTTTAAAATTTTAATTTATTTTATAGATGTGTTGTAATTTGCTTCAATTTGTGGGGTTTTTTTTCTTCACATAGAAGGGAGTATTCCACTGACACCAACATAACAGCCCTCAGTTCCTATGAAATGATCATAAGCCCAGGTAAGACCAGGCTGATGATTTCTGTGGGTGGGCTGGCTGGAGCCTGTGCTGGTGCAATGAGGGTGGAAGTCTTTGGGGCTGCCCCAGCTGGGAGCTGTAGAGGTCTTTCCATCTCATCCTTTCCTTCCTCTTGCTTGCCCAATTATTAGGCTTAGCCTGAGGCCCCTGAGAAAAGCCCTCGTTCCCAGCACGAGAGCGCGGCGCGGAGCTCTTGCAGGGAGCGTTCCCATCTGGTGTCAGCAGCTCTCCCTGTCCCAACTCTTGGAGCAATTCATATTTTCCGGACTCATGGGTGGCAGGATTTTTTGTGGCCGACTTCTTTTGTCTCTTTAAGCACTCAATCTTCCTTGTGAGCCTCATGGGCAGCGGGCTCTCCATCGTGGAGGGGGGCTTTTCCACCAGTAAGCTTWTTACAATGGACGTCCATTATTCAAAACAAGGCCGGCAGTTTTATAAGGCCTGTGAGTACACATTTCCCAGCCTGTTTCTTCTTAAATTACCAGGAATGCAAAAATAACCAATAGCTTGACCTCTTAAATCACAAATTGGATAGACTTACCATTAAAGGACATTGTGAATGTGTTTCCCATTATTTAGTTCATTTGGCGTGTTCAGCAGTGAGCTTTTTGGATGTTTTGGGTTTTTTTTTAATTCTTTGCAGGAATAATTTGATAAATTTCTTTCCTCGAGTTTGATTATGTCCTCTGGACCTGCAATGAGGGAAACTGAAGACTTTATAATGAAGGTTGGGTGTAGCTATAATATTCTTGCTGTAAAAATTTAAGAGGTTCATATTTTAAAGTATGGGTAAAATGAATAGAGTGACCTTCATAAATTAGATTTATCATCTTTTATGTTTATAGCCTGGAGACAAAGATTATACAAGAGAAGTATTCCAAAGTGACACACACCTGTATACAGTTTACCAAAGACTGTTTTTCTGTCTCGGAAGGAAATAATTTTCTGGGAAATTTCTGCAGAGGGTGGGATCCGTAAAAATGCTGCATGTGTGGCTGATTTTATTCCATTTAAATTGATTATAATGTTGTGTACTCTTCTTCCAAGTCTTGTCTGACCAATGTAAAATATATCTTATTGCGTTCTGTAAAGTTCCTATTTGTCATTCTTGTATCTTATTTAATTGAAAAATTTTAGTTTTTATCTTTAAATAAATCTATTCATTGTGGACATTGAATGACGTCCCCATGGCAGTGAGGATCTTACAACATGTTTGTAAAAAGCTTTTTAGAAGAGTGTTTACAAAAATATTATGTCTGATACTGGGCTTTTTTTTGAAAAATATTTATTATTTTTATATTTTAAATCCTCTTGCTACTTTTGTTTAGAGTTTTCTTATCTTCGAGTGTAATAAATYGGAAATTGAACAGGAAGGAATTTTACTGCAACAAGAAAGTTTCAAATACATTATTTTACTTCATTTCAGATTAATCAGGCTGTATAAAGGGAGAGACAATGTGTGTCCTCCAAGTCATGTCTGTATTTTGGGTATAAGCTGGGAGAAATTAAGTGGTAGCCTGTTGTTCACACTGTGGTGAGCTCGGTCCTCTACACACTGCTTGTAGGTAGATTGTGATCACATCTTTACTGTAACCTCTGCAAAAACTTGAGGTGCCTTTGCTTAGTTAGACAAGTGCTAAAGTGTTTGCAGAGTTAGAGCTTGCTGTCATGCTTGTCTTTCTTGCCTTTGTGTGTGGGCTGAGAGTTTGAGAGTGAGGTCCCCAAATGAGAAGGACAGCCGCCTTCCTCCTCATCACGGCTTTCGTGGAGGAGACGTGGTCAGCAGCTCTTCTGCGGCTGACAGGCCCAGAAAGTGTCCTGGTTCTGGCCAGAACAGGGTTAATTTTAGTAGTCAGGAGGGGGCATAGTCAGGACATGGAGGTTATTCCATAGCACCTGGAGTTATTTTCTGGGATTGGGGAAAGGGTGGCCTTCCAGTCTCCTAGTGGGAAGTGAGAAATCAGGTGTTGTAGGGCTCTGTGTGGAGAACAAATTGCATGTGGATCACTCCCCTCTCTCACTTTATTAACACTATTGCTGTCACTGATCACTTTCTTATTTCATTCCTGTTTTCAGTAAATTGGTCTTATCTCAGCCTGTCCTCTTTACCTTTTGTTCCTCAATTCTCCTTTTTAGCCTACTGCAGGAGGAAGTGAGCAAGTGGCACATGACTTGGAGCTTTTCAGTGGATAAACTAAATTTGGGAATACCATTCCTAAACCATGACAGAAGGAGACAGATGGCTTCATCATAGCTGTGACTATGATTTAAAATTTTTGAACTCCTGCAGCTACTCTGTCTGCTAGAAAGGCAGCGATGAAAAAGGCAGACTTCAGCTAGCTGACTAGGCTTTGAAAGTTCAGTTCATAGGAGTGAGGGAAAAATCAAGTCTTGATATCAAGGATGAAAATAGTTTACCTTTTTTTTTTCATCTGGGGGCATATCAAGTGGCCTGCTGTCAGGCAGAGGAAATGAAAGAGGGATGAGACAGACAACTGGAATTGCAGGTGGTTCTACTGGTTTTGTGGTGAAACTGTCTCATGCCTTTGATTCCTTAAAGGGGAGCAAGCAGTACGGCAAACTCTTACTTCATTTCAGTGTATGAGAAGGTAAAATGTGTTTCATTAAAACAAGATTCTAAATGTGTTTCATTAAAATAAGATTTTGAAAAATACTTGTATGATGACGACTAGATTCTCAGAGATAGTTTAAAGAAATGTGCACAGCATTCTGTGAACAGATAAAACGTCAGCTGTAATTCTTTGGATATATTGCCTGTTATATGCACTGTCATACTCCGTTTAAGGTCTTATCAGTAAAGCATGTAGAATAAAATTGCTAGCACTAATAGGGCATTGTTCTAAAATGGATTTGTCTGTCAAATGAAAGTCAGGACCAGAAAAGGTATTTAACTGAGCATCTGCTTTTAATGGAGGTACGTGAGCAAAACTCACATAATGAAGGTTTCTAAAATGCTGTTGGGCTGTTCCTAACTTTTCTTAAGCCAGTGAATTTATAGACATTGTAGAGTAGATAAACCTAAAGGTTCAGGATTCCATAAAGTGGTCCCATAGATTGATACCTTATGGAGTAAACAATTTCTATGTAATCAGTCTGTGATCAATTCATTCTAAGATAATGAACGGTGGGCACAAATCTCTGAGGTACACAGTGGAAAGAAGCAGTTTATGTGTATATACACAGATAAAGGTCTTTTGCTGTAACAGCATTTTCAATAGGTTTTCCTATGAGTTTTTTGTCAAGTGATTTGAAATTTCTATTTGTTAGTGATTTGGTTAGTCTGTTCACCCTTATTATTCAGTGTGTTCCCATTGCTTGAAGTGCAGCAAAAGGCAGCACAAAAGGACAGTCTGTGACCGTACGAATATATCATCTTTGTAGAGGAATCCTATGTACACAGTAGAGGAAAGTAATAAAAGTATATTTGCCTACAGGACAGCAAGTGGTCTCAGCATGCAAGGAACTTAACTCTTGTCAGATTATTTTGGAAGAGCCATCTGTAAAAGAGGGATATGAGCCCTGTGATATGCATATACTAAAATCCCATGTAAATACCAAGGTTTCAGTGCAGCCTGGCTAGTCAGGCAGTAAATCTTAGAGGGACATCTTTTCTAGCCTGTAATAACTCAGACCATAAGCAGAACTAGAGACTGCTGTCTGTTGCTGAGGACAGGGTCTGCTGAAAGTAACAACACACCGTTAATTAATTCCAGATCTATGCATTGATTCAAATTTATCAGGCGGGATCATATATAAACATGAATACATTTGTATTATATTCAGAAGTATTTACTGTTCTGAAACTTTTTCTCTAGGAGTTTGCAACATACCTGAATGTACCCATGTTTTAAAGAAGAAGGAAATTTTTTGCATCATGATCCTTGCCAGGTTAGTTTCCCTTTCGAAGAAAGATGGTGAGCAGCAGGAAAATAAATATGCATATGTTATGAAACCAAAATCAGATTTCATTACAGTATTGACTAAATACCTACAGAGAGGTTTCTTTTTTTTTATAATAAAAAAGCACTGGGGAAAACATTGCAAAATAAGAAGCATTAAGGGTGGGAAAGGGGCCAGGGCTGTGAGTAGGAAGCCCCAAATACCAGCACCAGGAATTAGATTCCTGTCGTATCCAAAAAAAAGAACAAATGGAAATGAGTTTTTAGGGTCACAACGACCAAGTGCACTTCAAAGCAGGGCGCTGATTGCCTGGAAGGAACAGAAGTGATAACCCAAAGTTATCTGGTGAAGCAGTGAATTTGTGTTTCAGTCGGAGGAGATAATTTTTGTTAATGTCCCTGGTGATCTGTGAAGCTTCTCTGTCAGTGGAAATGACAAGAGGGAGTGAATGACCTACAGCATCACCTGTCTGCTTTTGACAGCAGATGCTAAAGCACAGCAACTTGTTGGGGACAGAGAGGCGTTAACTCATATTTTTGCCTCCCAAAATTGTTCCAGCCAAATATCTGTCATTATCAATACATCTGTCATGCTGATCCTTGTGGGTAAGAGCTAATGGTGGATGTTCATCTATTTTATGTAACTTGTTTTATTGGTACGTTGGAATTTTTTAAAAGAAACCACTCAACAATTCCCTTTATAGCCAAGCAGCACATTAGTGCATAGAGTAATAGTGCAACCAAATCCTTCTACAAGGAAAGCAATGCTGCTCTTTTTCTAGGAATTTAGCAGCATCCAGAAATCACAGTGGTATGTGCTGGGTTCATGCATTCTCCCAGGGAGAGAAGGTAAGGGAATAATAACAGATGCTAGGCTGGGTATCGGTCTCTTGTGATAATAAAAACAACATCGAAGGTTTCAAGTGGGAAAGGCCTAAATGCAGAAAGTGTTGGAAGATCTTGTTGAAGATTAGTCTTTAAACCTCACGTGGGGGAAAGGGAGGTGAACTCTTTTCCATAAATCATCCATATACTTAATTTGATATCAAACATGAACCTTAACATGAATCATATAATCTGGTTAAATACACATGGGTCTTATTAAAATTGTGTGAGCCAAGGACTGTGCTGATTTACACAAGTTTGAGCAAGTCTTTTGCAAGGCAGCAAAAGTCCCTTAATTCAGAATACTTTCATTAAGATATAAAATTTAGGATGTTTTTAGCAATTCTAGCAGTTATCTTCATAAAGCTGCTGGCCAGGATCCTGTTGGTGTAATTGGAAAGATACTTATAGCTTTGCAAAGGGAGATTCATTCCCTTAAATGCAAGTGGTTATCTGAGGTGTGGTGATTAAACAGGGAGAGAAATATTCCTGGAGCATCTGTGACTCTGAGTTCAAACCCACAACTGCTTCAGTCTGGGAAACAGAGCTGGATGCTGTGAACCTCTCCTTTCCCCTCTCTCCCCCCACTTTGTTTTGTATTTCCTTTTTTCCTTTCTTTCTATTTTTCTTTCATTTTTCTCAAAATTTCCCTTTTTAAATTTCTTTTTGTTTTCCCCTTTCCTTCTTTCTTTCCCTGGCTTCCACAATTTTCCTCTTTCATTTTTCCCTTTCTTCTTTCTTGTCTCTTTTTTATCACTCTTTCAAACCAGGTGTGTAGTCCTTGGATCTAAGCCACGAGAAAAAGTTCTTATTTGGAGTAAAGTGCACTACATATGCTGTAATATTTGATATTTGGGACCAATATCAAAAATCAGCAGGTTGAGCAGGCCACTTCCATTGAATGTGGCTCCCTCAATTTGGGATTATCAGCCCTGCTTCTGCCACACAGAATGGGCTCCAGGCTCTGCTTCACCAGCACACTCAGAAGATACCATTAATAACAGTGTGCTCCATAGGCAGGCAGAGGAATGAAAATAGAGGAGAGGAAAGCAAGTTAAGAAGGATTTCTCAAAAGACAAGGCAGAAGCAAAATATGATTCGAAGCATCAGCTAACAGGCAAGCCTTAGGAAAACAAACAAAGTTACTACATCTAAGTATATGAAGAGAGTCCATTTTTATCTAATTGAATTATATTGGGGTTTCTGGTATCACTATCAATGATCTACACGGTGTGAGTTAGGTCACACTCTGATCATTGTGAGGTGTGGTGTTAGGGCTTTTTTCCAGTTAAATATAAGCTCAAAAATATATTTGGGAAACTAAACAAAGAGATTTGCAAGGAGATGCGATAAACTTCCTTGCTTAAATGAAAGATGAAGACTCAGTCTGCAAAATATTCTGAAGCACAAAATGCCTGTAAAGTAGTTGTGAAGATATATCAGTTCATAAAAAGGTATCTGTAACAGCTTAAAAATGAAGTGAAAGCAGGAATACAGGAACTGCAGGAATCCCTGCAGGACAAGAAGTGCTAGCTGCGGTCAAATTTAGGAATTTTCAAGCTGCCCTACTCCAGTCAAAGGACAGAAAAAAAGGCATTTTTACGCTGACATTTCACAGAATTCCTGCAGGAATCCTCATTTAAACAAACAAACAGAAAAAGATGATGATTCTGGCACACTAGAAACATCTTAATCTGACCTGTGAGAAAAGATTCCTAAAGAATCTGGAAATGACAAAGATCTTAATTTGAATGTAGGAAAATTCTGAACTTGTGTGACCGAGGCACAGGGAACTCAACACTTTAAAATGTGTTAAAAATACAGATGATTTATTACCATAGTTAGATGTAAGGAAACTTTAATCTTCTGGAATACCAAATCAGCATTTCTGATTAAACAAAACAAATACATAAAAATAAGGTTTTATCTGCATGATGTATTTGATTAAAAGTAACCTTGTGCTGTTTGAAGCTTAATTTTTAATTTTACTTCKCACATCTTGAAAGCATTTTAATCCTTTCTACAAATGTTTTGTGGCACTGAGAGTGCTGTGTTTCCCAAGTGTTAATCATAGGGAATAGTTTGTCTTGTGATGGGATATGATCCAATAGTTAACTGAAGGAAGAGGTACAATTCCATGGAATTTGGCACCAACTGAATCAGGCTCAAGGTGTTGCAAAATTGAACCTTCAGCAAACACTGAACAGTGACTTTGAACTGGGAGAAAAAAAAGCTATATTCTGATATTTTTCCTCTGGCAAAACAATTTTCTTTATTCCATGAAAAGTTACTTTGTTGGGACTTTCAGTAGACGTATTAACATCAGGATTATGACAATGTCTTACAAATTTGATCAAAAATTACAAATTACACATGAAACACTGAGTTTGTTTGTTTTTATTTGTTTGGGGTTTTTGGGTTTTGTTTTGTGTTTCTGGGGTTTTTTGTTTTGTTTTGGTTTTGGTGTTTTGTTTTGGTTTGCTTTTTTTTTTTTTCCCCCTCAACGTTAAATCCAAGACATTAATTGTTCTACTAAATGGCTTGGAACTGCTTCCATCATACCAATTATTGTTGCAGGGAGTCTTGAAAACAATTCAGGGGATTTGTGAGGTTCAAAAAGGTAAAATGGTAGCATTTGGGTATAGCTATTTTTTCATAGTTTCTTTCTGCTTAAGTATTTTAATTGAAACAGTGTCAAAAGTAAGTGTGTTGTACTTAGCTTTAAGGTCACTGCCTTGAATAGCTGAACAAAGGATCCCTATTTTCCACCAAAGAGACTGAAGATGAAAATATCAGAAGATGAGCATATATAATTAGGACACATTAGTTTTAGCAACTTCATTTCATTTGAGTTAGTAAAAAATACAAATTCTTCAAAATAGGAGAGAATATTTGTATAATAGATTGACCTTTGAAGCAAAACTGATGGTCTTAAATATAGAATGCATGATTTCCTCAATGGAAGGAGAAATGTGGCGAGTGACTTTTTTTTCTGTAGCTGTACGAGTCTTTCATTCAACATCGTGTGCTGCCTGCTGTCTTTTCCTGACTGCATTCTTCATACCCTGTCTAAAAGTTGCACAGTCTCATTCTCTTTAATTCCTTCTCAAAATACTCCATTAAGGGTTATCATACATGACTTTTACTTGAGTGGCTTTGAGGATATCTTTTTTCCTTGAGTGATTGGACACGTAGCAGCATTTTTGGTTTAGACACCTAAATTTGCTAAAAATACTGAATTCTCTTCCTTATCTGAAAGCAAAGCAATYGTTACATGCTGCAAGACCAATGGGAGAATTTTGGTGAAAGCATAGAAAATACAAAAGGAAAGTAAAATGAAAAATAGATCAAGAAGTTATAAGAAAACTTATTTAAAAAGTTCTTTCCTTTTGATAAAAAGATTTGCAGCATACATTATTTCCAATAAATCTAATTCTGTTTTTTGAAGGAATTTTTGATTTTGGGAGGGGTGTTAAAACTCTGTTAGTAATTGCTGTCCTTGTTATATGAAACACAGCCACTGATGAAATCTTGTGTAGCAAAGATTATATATGAATATGAAATTATATGATCACTAACAGATGTAATTCAGTCTCAGTATTGTTTTTCTCCCACACTGCACTTAAATATAAGGAAAAAATATGATGCTGAAGGTATTCTATTCTAAAATGGCCATTAGAGAAAAACAAGCCTTGAAAATTTCATTTCATAATGTGAAAAAAAATAAATCACAGCGATTGTCCATTTGCAGAAAGTCTGTTCAGCCACTGGCTTTGAATTCTTTTTCCTTGATGACTATGTACCCAGGTAAGTCTATTCAGTGGAGGAATTCCCAATTTTTGTACAAGAAAATTGGAGAAAAAATTCCACTGAATAATATTTTGACTTTGCTAGAGCTGATTTCATTGATGACAGAGTTTAGTTTATCTAAATGATTAATTACACAGAAATAAAAAAGGAATAAATACTATTGATTGAGGCAGAGAAAGTAAAAGTATAAGCTGATCTCATTTGAGCTGACTATTACTGTTGTTGTTCTTTTAAATTATGTTGGCCAGGAGTTTGATTTGTATACAAATTCTGATCRTGTAAATGTTCAATTTAAATTCTGAATATATACCTCCTTCCTTGAATTTTGAAAGACACAAGTTTTGCTTGACCTAATACTCATCTTTATTAGCATTGAAACCATGGACTTCAGTTGACTGTAATTTTAAGTAGTCAAAAATGCTTTTATTTCAATATATGATCTGTAGGAGATTAATGCAAAATTTAGAGTTGTTGTATCTAAATATTTAATTTATCTAAATATTTAATTTATTAAATTTTTCTAATTTAGTTGTATCTAATTTTTTTTTTCCAAAAGACTTCCAATACTGTGGAAGTCTTTTGGAAAAAATATTTAGATACAACAGCTGATGAAGAAGAAAGTTAGTCTGAGAGTCTATGTTATAAGAAGGGTGAGAGGYGGAACTTCTGATTGTGGATATTTTTTCTTAATTTGTATTCACAGTGTAGAAAGATTTATAAAGCATAACATCTAGGTAGTTCAGAAATTTTACAGCATAGTAGAAAACTTATTGTGKTTTTAAATAGTGTTTCTTTCTAATACTGGAATTAAGGTATCTTAACATTGGCTTAGTAAAATTCTCTGTATGGCATTTTAACCAAGGTGACGCGTGCTAAATACAATTTTTTTTTTGTGACACATCAAAATAATATCAGAACAAAAATTAAAAACAAACTTCCCTCTATAATTATACTCTTGAACAATTCTCTTCTTCTATATGCCTAAGAGGTTGCTAGTTAGAGGGATTTCGATTTGTTATTTATTTGCAACATGCTTTTTCAGAATTGTTTCTCTAAATTATATGATWCAGTTTTCTATTTTCAGAGGGGTAAGCTGTGGCATACATATATCATCASTTCAGTAAATTTAAGTCTTATTTTATTGCATTTAAAATTGTTCAGCATGTGAACCAGAGAAGGTTATAGATTAATGCACAATTKTACTGCGAGTGTGTGCGGCCGAAGCCTTTTCCACACAAATTCATTGCACACTTTCTAAGACTGCTTTGGGCTGTTTCCTYCTCCAGCCACAGCTTTAGTCCTGTTTCTGATCTTAGACTGAACCTCTGTTGATGACTCACTATTGATGGAATTTTTATTTTGCTTAAAATTATCATGTGGGGGGAATATTGTCAATTCACATGACCTTAAATTCTGACCTGTGGTTTATGTCCCAGTGTTACTTGTTTTGCTTGAGGCACAGAGTTGAGGACTAGAAGGGGCTCAGCAGAGGGTGGGAAGGAAAGCATTCCTATGCTAATTTGGACAAACTCTTCTCCATCTTTCTGTTTCTCTTATTTAACTTACAAAAATATTGTCAATAACCATTGACTATCTCAGACTATTTTCAAGTAACCCTGTATCGGAACACTAATTTTTAAAAAGCAGCATTTAACCCATTTGGGCTCTAGATGCRGACTCAGGTAGCAGCTTTGTTGGCAGAAGCTTGCTAAAAAGCTTCCCTTTACATGCTCCATGTGTTGAAGCCCAGTTGAGGCTTTGCACAACCACTCATTGGCATCTGTRGAGAGCTGCCATCACACCACAGAGCACTAAAGTGGTGTTTTCTCTTGGTGTTTTCTCTGAACTTGGTGGGGGCACTAAAAATGCTTTTCCTCTAGTTGCTTCTGCACTGGTGGTGTTTGCAAATTTGGAACAAAAAGTTTTTTTAGGATTTGATCCAAAAAGATAACAGATTATAATGGTGCTTTAAAAACCCTAAAACCATTTGTAATGCAGTTGCCAAGTTTGAGAAAGAGCGCAGTTAAACCTATTTAAGTCCTCTCTCATATATCATTAGAGATTTACCATTCAAAATCTCTCCATTAACGTTATTTATGGACCATTCAAAGTAATATTATTTTATGTTAGGGGGAAATAAAACTTTGGGGATTAAATATTTTACTTGTCAGTGTTCATTCCAGTAAATGTATTTTTCCCCAGCTAAATCCTAGAGTTCTTAGGATAATAGCTTGCACTTGTAAATACTTGTATCTGTGACCCTGATCACTCTTTTCTCATCAAAAATGAAATAATTATATTTCACAAATAGTTCAGCCAGCCAACCTTTCCTGTGTTGTCCCACAGTTCTGTTTCAGTTTTGCTGTAACCTGAGGCTGACATTTCATGGTAAAATCAGGAACAGAGCTATGAGGAACTGATTCCTAGAAGATGCTGGCTATGACTTTTTGAAAGCAGAAATAAATTTGGTTCAGTTATATCCCATTCACAGTTGATAAGATCCTGTAGGTGCACAGGTTCAACTGGAGGTATTCTGGTAGTAATGAAAACAATTTCTCCTTTCTTCACAGATTYTAGAGTAATAGTAAGTCAGCATGCATCATCAGAAAGATGGTTTTATAGGGAAAATCACTTCTTTCATCTCCTTACCTTTCAGTCACTGGCACCTCTGCTAAGGATTGAGTGACCATTTTGGTTGTGGTTTTTCATAGGTGATGGATAAAGATTTTCTATGTCTGCCAGAGTCATCCTGAAGAGAAATGTGGTACATGAGATAAAAGCAGCAACCTTTGTGTACATGATGTGTTTAGGAGTTACTGCATATGCATGGCATAGCCTTTGTGCAGRTAAATCTTCCCTGTAAGGCTGTTCTAATGAAACCAACAAATCCAACCAACAAATAACTAATTCTATTTCACACCATGGGGGTGATTCTTGGAAAGCCTGGTGTGTGCTGCACCCCTCTCACCCTGCTGGCTGCTTGTGTGTGAATCACAGCGCTGGTCTGTTCCTGAGCACTGCTGAATCCTCTAGGGCCTAGTCTGACATCCAAGACCCAGACAATCTTCACTGTGCCTACAGTTTCAAGCTTCATTTTTTGCCCATGGTGCTATTTATTTGTCCATTCTATGGTGTTCCAGACTTATCAAATTAAAATAATGAATGGGTCAGAAAAGCATTTCCAATCTACATTTGGAAACAGAGGAAGAAAACAGTTCCTGGCTGATGTCCTTCATTAACTACACAAAGTAAAGCACCTATTGGGCTAAAAACCCAAAAAAAAAAAAAAAGTGTTGCTTCACGGATGCGCAGTAGATCTGTGTCAGTGCATAGCATAGAAACAGAAAAATGTAAATGCTAGATTGATTTTATTTTATTTGGGTTACTGGGAGGAAAAACAGTCCTTGAGCTGGATAGGGATCTTTCATCTGTTATGCTACTATATATAAGAATTTTTTTTCCTTTGCATACTGTGAATGTATTTTGCATCATGGCATATACATTTGTGTTGCTGTGGAAACACAATAATATTATTTTCGTTGTCCTAGGAAACACAGATGCAACACCTGATGGTGGTTCTTATACCAGTTTGGATGGATGTTTATTTTCTTTTCTGTCCAAAAAAATCTTCCATTCCCTCCTGTACCTGAAATAATAGAGGTTCTTGTGATTATTAGCATTATCTCTAAGTATCCATTCCCACAAAATAGGATAGGCACTTCATGCATGAAAGTATTCAGTCTCAGCAGTACGGGCTTTCCTGTTTATGGCACTGGTCCAGGTAAGTCACTTTTGCCCTCACTTAACATCAAACTTGTGAGAAGTCCCACTGAAATTCATGGGACTGCTCAAGTGCTCAAAGTTAAGTGCATGTGTAAGTGCTCTGCTGGACTGATGCCGAATTAAAAGTGTATGACTGGCCCATGGCTCAGAGCAAGTGCTTGAGGACCTGAGAAMGTTTGTGGCTCTTGATTTGGTTTTAAAATGGAAGAGCATGTACTAACCATCCTTGAGTTTCCGTGTTTTTAGCTASTCTGTCATAGAGTCACAGAATAAGCTGAGTTGGAAGGRACYCRTCAGGATCATCGAGTCCAGCTCCTGGCCCTGCACCTCAAGAATCACACCCTGTGCCTGAGAGCATTGTCTGAACTTCTTGAACTCAGACAGGCTTGGTGCTGTGACCACTTCCCTGGGGAGCCTGTTCCAGTGCCCAACCACCCTCTGGATGAAGAACCTTTTCCTGGTGTYCAACCTGAACCTCCTGGGACTCTGCTTCATGCCATTCCATCAGRTTCTGTCACTGGTCACAAGAGTGAAGGTATCAGTGCCTGTCTCCCTTGTGAGGACATTAAAAACCAAAATAAGGTCTCTCAGTCTACTCTTCAAAAGGCTGAAGTTTTTATCAWTTTGGGGGAAAAAAGAATTATAGAGTGAATTTGAGAGGAAGTTGTACACAGGGGAACTGTTTACCTTATGCCATGGGAATGTATGGATGTGTCATRGTCTAACCCCAGCCAGCAGCCAAGCCCCATACAGCCACTCTCTCACTCCCCCACAAGTGKGACTGGGGAGAGAACTGGAGGGGTAAAAGGTCAAAACCTTGTGGGCTGACATAGAGACAGTTTAATAGGGAAAGCAAAAGACGCACACAYGAGCAAAGCAAAATAAGGAAAGAATTCAGTGCTTCCCACGGGYGGGCAGGTGTTCAGCCATCTCCAGGAGAGCAGGGCCCCATCCCATGCAGCRCTTACTTGGGAAGACAAACGCCATCATTCCAAATGCCCCTCCCTTTCTATTTCTTCCTCCCACATTACACACTGAGCATGATGTCATGTGGTCTGGAACATCCCTTTGGTCRGTTTGGGTCACCTGGGCTGGCTGTGYCTCCTCCCAGTCCCACGCACCCCCAGGCCCCTTGCCAGCGTGGCTGTACAAAAAGGCCTTGGCTCTTTAGTCTTCTCAGCAATGACAAAAACATCTTTATGTTATCAACTCTGTGCTCAGCACAAATCCAAAACCCCAGTCACTGCGAAGAAAATTWACTCTAACCCAGCACAGGGTTACTGAGGTGGTTTTCTGGGTGTTTCTGCAAAAGTTCAGGTTTGCCTTTTCTTCTGCTCTTTTGAGGGAAGGGAAGCACAGGCTTCATAATAATTGTTGCATTATTTTATCAGCAATGAAGCCCCATATGCATTTTGTAGGTTTTTGACCATGTGCAGTTCTACACAGTGTTTTGATTTTTTTTTTTTTGGTTTTTTGTTCCGGTTGTCTCCATAAAATTTATTTTCATAGACTCATAAGATAGAAAAAATATATTTTTTATAGAGACACTTAGATTAATTTTATAATATTGCATGCAAATGTCAAATGAGTTAATACAATTTCTCAGTAAAATCAGGTTCATAATCTGTTACACATGGTTAAAGAAAAACTTATTTTCCTTAGACCATAGATTTATGTCTTAAGCACTCTTTCTGATTTGTCCATATATCCTTCCTTGTGTTCATTGTTTTATAACTATATTTGAATGCCTGTGGCAAAAACAAAAGCCAAGCATTTCAGCATGTAAGAATATATTTAGTCTATATTTATATATGGACCAAAGTTCCTGGAAGAAAAAGTTGATAGGCTCAAGCATGAGTCCRGTATAATGATAAATTTTGACTCCCTGTGGATTGCTTAGTGCTGACAGAAAAAATACCTTGGAATTCTGCTGACCTTTTTCCCATAGGACCTGGCCCCAGTTACTCCTAGTTACTGGCTTCATATAGTACTGTCAGTAAGAATAACTGCTCTTCATTCTGTGCAAAACTTTGTAACTTCTCCAAAGTACAGTGTTTGTGCATGAGATAGAAGCAGGTAGGGAGGGGAGAGGGAGCAAAGAGGAGCGGCAGGAGACTTCGAGAAATTGTTCATTTTACTTTTTGAAAATCACTCCTTCTCCTATCATTCTTCTAGCATTCCTTTCCCCACAATCATTACTGCTTTTTGCTGTATTCTAAGATGAGCAGTGTGCGAAACAGAAGGTGGACCATGCAGTAGCCGAAGTGCGGTTCTTGGAAAAAATGTATCTCTGAGAAGACGTTTTTTGTTAGAAACAGTGTTCAGAGGGGCCTTCATTCAGATAAATGGGCTGACAGGCAAGAAGGAAAAAAATGGAGAAAGCAGTTAATAAAACCTATAATTCTTATGTTTTTTTATCTGGTGGAGGAAGGGCATACGTGTCTGATTCTTGAGAGACGCTTTGGGTGTGGTGGACGTTTCTGGCTTCACTCTCGCTGGACGCGGCATTGGGTGTCAATAGCACGCAGAGCAGCACATCTGCATTTTCTGGCCTGGGATAGCTTATTTCATTACTACATCCGTTTGTGGGGAGTAGAGAGAGAGAGTGAATCTGCTCCTTAGGGAAGCAAATCCAGTGAAATGCTTGTGCCAGAGCTGTTCTGTGCTGCATGCACAAACTATGCAACACTCCAAGTGTGTAACTGAGAGGTCACTGCAGTTCTGTTCATATTAACTTATGTAGGTTTCTTCATTAGCATTTTTAAACTTTATTGTGGGAGAGTGAGAAAGTAATCTTCAGAGGAAAAGCAAAGCATTCAGTAAAACCTGTGCAATGCTCTGCTTCCTCTTTATCTGGACAAAGGGCATTCCGAGGACATGGCAGAGGGGCTGCCAAGCCTCAGCGCTGGTGCTTCCTGCAGAGTGGAGGGGACCTGCCAGGTGATGGTTCAGACCATCTGAATTAAGGACTGAGCCTCCACCCAGGGCTGTCAGGACCCCAGCTTCCTCCTGTAAGTGCTTGATTTAGATGCTTTACAGGAATTATATGTTTCTCTATTATTTCTGAGCTGAAGGTTTCTTTCTGAAAATTTTGGATCTACACATGTCATAAATCAGCGTAGCTCAGTATCAAGTTTGATTCTGGATGACATTTCCTCATGTGGACTGCAGTTTAGCACCAAGGCTAAATGTATTCTTATGCTGATGATGCATGGAAGTAAGTGGAAGTCCTGACAGTGCTGAAGCTAAGGGCAAAATTATTTGGCTTCAGTCTATATTCCAGTTACACATAGATGAATTTAATCTCCTGTCAACTTCTAGGGGCTTGGGGTGCACACCCCCAGAGAGCACTTACTTACTCTTCCCTGCTGACCACCAGTAACTTTTTTCTGATTTTATTATTTTCTCTCTGTCATAACTTAACATCTTTATGATGCCGTCCCGCTCTCCATCTGTCAAGCACCAAGGATCTCTCTTTGTGTCATTCAAGCATCTCTTTGGAGCAACTTTTCTCTGTGCAGACCTCTCCTAGTAAAACTGCTTTTGTCTGTCATCTTATGTTCCTACTTCTTTGGGGACAGGGAGAGATTTCATGTTTTGTCTAGTGAGTGAGATGTGACAGTAGTTTAGACCTTGGAGTCTTGAGGCATAAGTCTTTATCTTGCCTCCTGTTGAAATACTCAATACAGTTACACTTCTCTGCTCCTTTTAATTCTTTTTTCTTTGATCTTTCATAAAAATTTGATGCCCTCAAGTATCAAATCATGATTCAAATGAACACATAGTCTATAAAAAATATTATTCCAAGAAGGGATTGATTTTCATTGCATTCAAAGCCAATTTTTTGCATGTAGTATGGGCACAAATCAAGATCCAGTGCTTTTGTGATTTATAACCATTTTAATAGCAATAGATTGTGTCAAAAATACCATTTTATCCTTTATAACCTTTTTCCTTTTTCTTTTCTTTACCAGTAAATGATGAAGATTGCAATATTGAAAACAACATAACTGTAAAACTGAAAAAAAATATGCTTTTGTACAATTCCTTCTCTGGTCTTTCCTCAGTCTGTTTGGGTAAGAGCYTTATGCTTCATCCTAAGGCAAAAAAATGAGGTATTTGTTATAACATGTAGCAGAAGATACATGATCTGTTACATCATTGTTGACCATGCAAATAGCTATTTCTACTCTGTAAATTGGTCTTCTTGATTATGGTATTTACGAAAACATCTGTTTCCATTTTCACATGTTCACTGTTTTGCTTTTGGGTTTTTTTTATGATGAAGATCACCATTAATGTGTACCAGAATTTGATTAGGTATTGCATTGATGAAAACAAATCAATTTGCATGCACGTCTCACTGGCACTTGTTGAGGACCAGGATTTATTGTTATGATAAAGATGGGGGTGGGTCTGTTAGGTGAACAGATGTGAGTACAAGAGACCCTAAAGTTTTGGTTTGGATATTTATTAGAATTTATGTAATTTGACAAGTCTGTATTTTAACATAGTTTAAACGATAGTATATTTTATGCAAGTTGTGCAATATAAATGTAAGCACATTTTAGAAGCTGATCTTCAATAACATGATACTGGTAAGCAAAGGGACAAGTTAAAATGAAGAAAAGCATTGCAGTGCAACTTGCACATATAGAAATGAAGTGATTTGGTAAATGATCAGAGAAATGAAGGCCWTTTTAGGAAAGGGCTGCTACCAAAAGAAAATTTAAGCAAACCAATAGACCCCAATAGTCTCAAGCCTGAGACTGACAGGGGAACTGCAGATTGTCTTCAAGTTTTCTCTGGCTGTCTCTGCTTTCTACAAGCTCCCATTGTCTACCATCCTTCCCACAAGCTGGGAATTAGTAAGCACAGTATTATCTCACCCAAGGGAGAAGCAACCTGACATTACCCAAAGTGAAGAAGAGGGGAGCCTGAATGAATTAACAGCGATGGCTGAAGGCTCAGTGCCTCCAGATGAGTTTCACAGTTGGGCTGGATGTTATTTATAGCAATGCAGGTAGAGGCAGGGCCACCCGGGGATTTCATGGGGTTTAACTCAGAGAAGCTTGCTCTGACCACAGGTTGGTCTGGATCAAGCATTTGTTTTGCAGGCAATATAGACTGTCACAGGTAGCTCATTAGAGTGACAATGACCAGGATTGCTAGCTGGTGATAAAGTTCAGAATGTGGTGAAGTGTGTGAAGGCACAAATTGGCCATCCTCCCACCTCAGGGTACCCATCTCCATGCTTTGTGGTACCTTGCCATGCTCCACCTAATGTCCAGGAAATGGCTATTAGCTGACCATTATAACTAAAATTAATAAGGGATGAGAATGAACAATACACTGTGGGACTCATTATTTGTYTTACAGATGCAGGGGGTGAGGAAAATATGGGAGTTACTGTTTACCTTGCAGTGCTCATATTCTGATGGCCACAGTCCAGGTCCTGACTAATGGTTTTGAAATGCTGAGGACAGAAGTTAAACAGGCATCTACRTCCCAGACCCCACCAGGGAAACCCTGATTAGTGTGCGGAGGGTGAGAAGCAAGGGAAGCGCTGGAACTTGAAGCCTGGCCAGGAGCATAAAACCCACAGGGCTTGTGGCTATTGCAGGTAATAACAAAGGGACAGTGTCCATAGGAGGGTAAGAGAGACGGTTCAGGGAAGGGCAAGCCAAGAAGGCAGAAGGCTGAGGAGCCAGATGTCCGTGCTGCATGTTTCACCATGGCTTAGGGAAGGCACAGCGATGGATCTGCAGCGAGACGTGCCACGGGGGCAGGACCCACCGCACACAGGAACCAGAGCCGGGGCAAGTGGAAGCTCTGAAGAGCCTCAAGTGCCTGTTGAGAAAGACAATGGGTAAGAACATTAGGAAACCTGGCAAGCACTGCTGGCAGTTTGTTTTCATAGCTTTGTTGGAACAAGTTTCACAGGTTTCCAGAATGCTTCTCATACGGTCTGATTTCTAATGATGTTATGTAGATTATCTGAGTCTTGGTGTAATTATTCTGTTTAAAAATGTCGTAGAAAAAGGACATGCAGGAGCTTGGGACAAATGGAAGTCTGGGTTGCTTTGGTTTTTAGGTTTTCAAGAAACAAAGAATTGTAGCTGTATTATCTGAGTAGTGAAGAGAAATTAAAAAAGAAAAGGTGGCAAACTTCAGAAATTGAAGCATTTTATTAGGCCATGAGCAAAGAATTATAGCCTGTGCTGTGAGTATAAACAACTCACCCATTTAAGTCAAATGACTAAAAATAGAATTTTCTACTTAGTGRGAACATGGTATTTTCTGTCAGAGTACAGCTTGAGAAAATATCACCATCAAAAATCCTGGTGAGGAAGTTTCCTTGCTTTTCTTCTTGCAGGGGTTTTACTGATTGTGTTATTTACGAGGGACCAACCAAAACCAGGCACATTTTGCAGGGCACAATACAAAGGGTAGGGTAAGAGGCAATCTTCCTGCCTTGGAGAATAGTATAGGAATAGACAAAAGGGGAAGAGTGGTAATACATAGCTATTAATGTTGTGATGATAAATGGCATGTTAATCCTCCCTTTTTGGCAGAACAATATTGTGTAGGGATTAGAAAGACAAGGAATAAGGGAAATTTGTTGTAAACAATAGGGAAAGAGAAGATAAGGGCTATGGAGCACTGCAGAGGTGGAGGGACTGAGATGAGATTGGAACAAGCTTGGATCAAGCATCAAGAATGGCTTAAGCCCAGTCTGAATAGAGAGAATATTTTCAGTTCCTGTTTTGCTTTTTCTGCATCTTCTCTGCTGGTGTCGGTGCCTAGTTGTTGGCTCCACAAAGTTCCTTTTGCAAAGCTTCTGTGGCTTGAGTCAGAAGAAATCCTGTCTGAGGGGACACACTGCCCTTGACAGAGGGTGTCCCAGTCCCTGGCACAGTGTGCTGCAGGGAGAGGATGGGCTGTGGCACCAGGACGCCCTCCCCTCCTCTCCTCCAGGCCGAGCCCC
Organism: Cardinalis cardinalis; assembly: GCA_014549065.1. Lineage (NCBI taxonomy): Eukaryota > Metazoa > Chordata > Aves > Passeriformes > Cardinalidae > Cardinalis > Cardinalis cardinalis. The sequence goes on from JACDOX010000070.1 coordinate 333,584, forward strand.
TGAGAAGCTGCTCTCCCAACCTCAGTCAGGCTTTTAGCCATGCAGAGTGTGTCTTGCACTTGAGTAAGAAGTGTGGCACGACATGCAGGGTTTAGAAGTGTTAGAAGAGTAAATAGACTCTTTTTATACCAGGTTATTAGAAGTTTATCAATAGGATATAAATTCAAGTTGCAATTCTGCTACTGATATGACAGGTGCAGGGATTGCAAGAGCAGTCATAAGAAACAAATATTTCATGTAAATTATTGAAGAATTCAACTTAAAAGMCAGGAGAATTACTAAAAGGTAAATATTTCTGAAAGTCTTAATTCAACATCTTCAGATACCTTAGACAAATTAAAATGCCCCCCACCTCAGGAGTGGTTCTTARGACTTACTAAGTGTTTTGTCTCTGCAAAACACTTGCCTTGTAGAAACAAGTACWGGAAGGTTTGTTTGTTTTCCAAGAATTGTAAATTCAATTAAATCATTATAACCATTTTAAATGTGAACTCATTCAAAGGCAAGATTCATTCAGCTTACTGCATATACARGAAAAAACACAGTAGAAATCTAGCCCTTGAATTTTTTATCTATAAGATTAAAGTAATTTAAAAGCTTAAGCCTTTTTTATTAAGCTCAAAATATGTAAATTAGATTGTTGTATCTGTGTTTTTAAACTCTGGCTAAGAGCRTGCCTTGCTTTAGAACAGCTAAGTAGTGTAAAAGTCTTTCTTCACTCTGTTTATTGTCTAATATATTCCAAAACCATTTTTACATATTGTGTTAAAGTGGCTGTCTTTCCTTTCACCAATCAAATCCATTTCCAAAATACTGTTTCTCAATTTGTGTCTCCAAATATAGATTTTTAAAATATGTCCTTGGTTTTCCTAGCTCAGATGTGTTTGAAATACAACAAAAAGGTCTCTGAGGGACAAAACTAATACAAGTAGAACTACACTATTTTTTGTTAGAAACATGATGTCAGTGCTTGAAAACACTTAAAAGAGGTGGAAATTTTTTTAAAATTATGTAGAAACGTGGTCCTTAAGGCTTTTTCTTTTTCCTAATAAAGCCACAGGTGCACATGGCTTCTTCCTTTCCTGAGGAGACCCCTCCCTGTATGCTGTGTGACGGCCGGGTTGTGTCACTTTTCTCGTCCCAGGGCGGCGCGAGCTGATGGCTCAGCTCGCATGGCCACAGCAGCATGCAAGCAGCTCCCGTGAGAGGCACTGGTCAGGAGGAGAGCAGGAATGCACCTCTCCAGCCTATTTCCACCTTGGGTCTCGTTAGAGCAAACTGAGGCTGCCAGTTGGACCGATGCTGAGAGCTCGATGTTTCTGGGAACAGGTCCAAGAGCAGCGACCGCCGGGTGTGCAGAGCCTTCAGCAGCACATCATCAGGGCAAGGTGGAGCTCCTTGGCATGGCTGGGCTCAGCCAGGGTGCTTCAGGTGAAAGGTTACAGGGTTTGAAACTGGCTACACAAAGTGCCCTGTTCTTATCACCCTACTAATTAGTGGGTCTGTCTGGACCCTTCCTGCTCACAATCAGCTCCTCCACCTGCTCAGCTGGCCAAAGCCAGCACCTGTCCTCACTTCTCCAAGCAGGCTGGTTTTAATTCACAGCCCTGAAGTCTCCCTTCCATCCGTCCAGGGTTAAGTTGCTGTATTTTCCAGGCAATAGATAAAAAAATAAGATTGATGAATGAGTTTAGCATATGACGATCATGCATCAGTTATTAAAAGGAAAGAATAACTGGAAGGTCCATCTACAGCTTTTTTGCCTTGTCCATATGGGAAATGGAATTTAAATTACCACATTGCTTGAGGAGCAGTTTGTAATCCCACTATAGTGAAGTCATGTTTTTCATGGGATGAGAACAGCAGATAGTAAGAGTTTCTGCAGTTAGCATGATATAAAGTGTGGTGGCAAACTTTAAAGTGTTTTGGCTGTAGATGGAAATGTTCAGATGCAGAACCAGCAATTCTACCTCCCTGTGAGAAGACACTGAGCCAAGATGCCATCAGCTTGCTTGTATTTGCAGCTTGTCTTCCAGGATACCCACAGCTTGATCCACATTCTCACTGAAAAGATGGAACTGCTTCCCAGAGCCTGTATTAGGATCACCTTTATGCAGAGTATAAGGTTTTCCTTTCTTTCTTTTTTTTTTTTTTCACAATACTTTTATTGCCTTTTTTGGTTTGAAAACTCCTAATTATTTTCCAACTTATTGACAACAGGCATACTTCCTAGTTTAAGGTCTCTGGACATGGGAGGGTCATGAAACACCTTGAAAACTGTTGTAGTGGGAGGCAGGACAATGCTCTGTATTTATTTGCCTCTAGGAATTGTTAACAGAATAATYCCATCTGAAATCTGTAGTAAATATAAACATATAGTAGTAAAAACTAGGGATGGTAATAGACCTTTGTCTGTGAACTTGTATGCTCTTGTGCTAAGTGCTGTACAAATACAGGAGAAAAATTCAGCTCCAGCACCAAAGGGTTTAGACTTCAGAGAGGTGGCTGCAGACTGGTGGGGGAATAAGGAAAAACAAAACAACAGGGCCATGCTGGTGGTTCAGCTGATGACAAAGATGCCTGTGGATGTCCTGGTGTCTACAAGGAGTGTCTTCCAGAAACAAAGGGTTAATGAGAGTCAAAACTGGCTGAAGATTTAACGATCAGTTAGTGAGGGGGCATCATCGGGCAGAGCCAGGAGGGAGGGATGCTCAGGAGGACGTGATAGTCGTGATAGATGTCCCTCAGGGGTCAGGGCAGCACTGCCCTCTGTTAGAGGTTTGAAGAACAGATCCAGAACCAGATGCAATGAGAGGCAGTTTCTAAAATATTCATTAGGTGGGTGCAAAAACTGCACCATGCTAGTGTGAGATGTGGGAAGGTTAAAATATAGATACTGATAGATCTTCAAAAAATGATGCCTGGCAGTATTTGACCCATTCTTCCTGCTGTGCATACATTCCTTAAACCTTCCCCTCCTATGCACAAAGGGTACAATTCATATTCTCTGTTCCTTACTCCTCTGAAAGCAGCAGCTGTGCTATGAACTCCGTGTTGGAGCTCTCCCTCAACTCAGCGGAGAAACAAAGGCAAGCACCAAGCACCAGGCAGTCCTCTACAGAAGCAGGCTTTGACATGGGGAAGGTGAATGATTTTTTCAGTGTCTCTTGTCTGGATAATCTTGTCATGATACTTGACCTTCAGACAGTTAAAATTTGCTGAAAGGGATCCTGTGCCAGGTCTTCTCTTTGGCTAAATCCTTTGTTAAGTCCTGTACATTTTTAAGCCTTAAAAGTAACACATTTAAAAACGTAGTAAAATCTTCTAGCAAACGAGAAAAATATTGTTATTACTGTTATCATGTTGTTGTTGTTGTTGTTATTTTTATTGTTAATACAAAAAGTCTTCTACAATACTTTTTCACTAAAGCTCCCAGGAATAATCCAAACTACTTTTTCTAAAGAAAATGTATTTTCAATCCTTATATCAAACAGAAGGGAAGTTACAATTAATTTCTCATTGCTAATATTTCCCTGTTAAGAACTGGAAACCATTCCTGTGACTTAGGGAGGCATAGAGTCTACATTTCTTGCTATCATGTAAGGGAACTTTCTAAATGTCAGTGTTGTAGTGGGTTGTTTGTTTATTGCAAAAAAAGATGCAACACCAATATTTAATGCTTGGTTAAGGATAAAATAAAAAATTTGTTTGGCTTGGAAGGGACTTTAAAGATCATCTAGTTCCAACTCCCCTGCCACAGGCAAGGACACTTCCATGAATCCTGGTTGCTCAAAGCTCCATCCAACCTGGTATTGAGCACCTCCAGGGATGGGGCATCCACAACTTCCCTGGGTAACCCATTCCAGTGCTTCACCACCCTCATAACAAGGGATTTCTTCCTAACCTCTAAGCTAAACCTGCCCTCTGTCAGTTTAAAGCCATTCTCCCTTATCCTGTCACTACTTGCCCATGTAAAAAGTCCCTCTCTATCTTTCCTGTAGACCCCAGAGCTGGAAGGAGTACTCAAAAGGAGTTTTTATCTAGAGCTATCCAAAAATAAAAATCACTGATAAAAACCCTGCTTTCTAGCCTCAAATGGAAGCAGTAAAAGAGTAAAAACAAAAAATTCCACAGGTTTTGCCACAAGTTCTAGTTGTGATGAGCTTTAAACTACAGTATTTGAGTGTCTCCACAATTACTAATTTAGGTGTCAATGAAACTGATTTGAGCTGTTGATCACTTTAGCAGTTTCTGTGCATGTTCAAACAGTCTCACCAATTTCCCTAGATGAATTTAAATGTGAGAGGCTAGATTTGTCTTCTTCATCCAGACAGAAAAAAAAATCCAATTTAAACCAAATGGGGATAAAACAGATGTATTTAAACATGAAACAAGCCACCTTCTATCTTAGTGATTTCAGAGTGAAATGACTTTGAGGGAAATATTATTTGTTATCATGTGTGAGCTGTGCTTTAGGACAGTATTCTTGATTGTTTAAATGGGCTAAGTAGGTAAAATAAAGTATCTCATTATGCACATGAGTATTATGATGACCTACTGCTTCTTTCTAACATGAAGAATTTTTGATTATTGCATCAGGTTACCTTCTTTCAATCTCTCATGACTTTATAGCACTTCATCATCATCTTCACAGTAATTTTCTTTCTAAAAAGTCAATAAACCCTCAACCCTTGAACTAAATCTCCTTATTCCGCTCCATGAATCCTCTCCTGCAGCTATTTTCTGTTCCTGTAATGTTGTTACTCCTGATCACTGAAGTGAGGTAATCATTGCTAAGTCAGTCTCTATATACACTCTTTGCATATCAGAGATGTATTTAAGGAAACACTCAGAGTGTATTGAAATAAACAGAAATTCTAGCATTTATTTCAAGCTGTTGCAGGCTTCATCTCACATTTCCCTGACAGTTTGTCTACTAGATTTTTTTAGTGCTCAGTAGAAACTAGAAATGATCATTCAGTTCTGTTTTCTTCTACATTCCATGCAATTACTATGATTTAAATTCTGAAACTGGGTTAGAAGTGGAATAAACCTGAAACAGTCAGAAAATTAGGACAGTTTATCTTTTTAGAAAAATGCAGATATGTGAACGTATAATCAAAAATAGCACTAGATTTGAGCTCATAAATGAAAAATAATTTCCTGTGTTGTTTTTAGGACAATTGCTCTGATAACACAGCTGAGAAGCTCATTAAATATGTTTGGTCATATAAAAATGAATCTCTTTGTCCAGACGGGAAAGGCAACACCAGGGAAGTTGACTCTTATTATAGGTAAGTGATTTCAGCTTTTGTTAAAATTAATGCATGCAAAGCAACATTCCTTCATATGAATGTCTTCCTGATTGCCTAATTAGAGAGATTGTCACTAATTATAGTAATGACTGTCAACACGCAGATTGTATGGACAGGTTTATGGCACCATGATGGGAATTGCCTGTTTACAATCAAATATTTTCAATAAGTAATTTTCATATGGGTGAAATCCTGTTGCTGTAAATGCTGACAGGTATAGAGTAGTGCAATGATTAGTGAGGAGGGCATGAAATTAGTTATTACATATATCTTTTTATATTTATATTGCTATATATTTTATTTATTTATATATTATATTGCATATAATATTGCAGTCTTGGTGTCACTCCAGCATTCAATTGAGTTGTGCTAACACACTTCTGTATTTTTGGTTTGAATCATTAATATAGTCCCTGTACAATATGAGTGCTGAATATTCGCACTCTGTCATGGGTGACTTTTAGTTTTCAGCATCAGATGTGGAAAGAAAATTTCTTAATTTGATCTTTTCTGCTTTTTGAGTATGTACTTTGTGCATTGCACAATATAGTATTCAATTGCAATCACATAAGGATACATTTCCACAAGAGCTTCTAACATGGGAATCTCCGTACATTTCAGTCGGTAATTGAATAAACAGAAGGAATTCTGTATTCTGCTTCAAAGCCTCTGCACATTTTGGATCTATATTTTGAGCTTCAAATCTTATGGAAACAAGTTCTGCAATGGCACTTATTATTGTGAGATTCTAAATGTTGTCAGGCTGGAGACAGTATGAGAATTGTTTTTTGGCATTTTCACATCTGACTGTGCCAAAAGGCAAAATCCAGAGATGCAGAGAAATCAAAATTCATCTGATTAATTCACAGGTTTTGATACATTTTGAATTCTCACTGGAAGCTGCGGTAGCAGAGGGAAGGCCTCTTCCTCCAGAGTTATTTACAGCCATCCTGATGAATATCTAAGGGAATTTCTATTTCTAGTCATCTAAGGCAATTAATCTATGACCTGCAGAATGTTCCCTCCATAACCATTGATCTCCATACAGGTTGGAAGGAAGGTTCAGGATAAAGAGCACTGGCTTTCAAGTAATTAAAAAATCTTTATAACTTAATCCAATGGGTCTCCAAATGTACAGTCTTACCAGCTATCTGTGTGCTGCACTGGCAAGCACAGTTATCACCCTCCTCTGAACTTCACAGAAGAGTTAAATGTTTCTTGAAACAGAAAAGTTAACTGTCCTTTGAGAGCACATACATTAAGATTTTCCTTTAAGCATTGTTGCAATATCCGAAACTGCTCAGATATTGAGAAAAAGACATTGCCCAAATAACTTTGAGGTGGATTTTTCTAAAGCTTTGGGTGGTCATTGGATTTATTAGAGTGCTGCATTCCAAAATTCCTGGCAAATTTCTTCCAGAACTCACTGTGTCATTCAGTACTTTCAATGTATCTATATACTTTGATGGCTCCATTAAAAATTACCTTCACTAAGGAAAGAAACAATACTTGTGAGCTCTACAATTAAAATTGTACTGAATGATTGAATATTTAACACTTGATTTTAAAAAAGTTTGTAAGTTTGAGTGAATATTGCTGAATAAGGTACTCTCAGAAATAAATAGCTTATGAGGAACACAAAACTAGAACAACCATCCCATAGCAACCACACTGGTATACATTTCTGATTTGTTAACTACTCTTCAGCCAACTTTGATAACAGGAGCAGAGAATTACAGTACAAGCTTTGCCAAAGACCCTAAAATTACTATATGTGTAGTATAGAATACGCAAAAGTTATCTTTGTGTGTTAAAGGTGTTTTCTTCTTTTTTCTAAATATTTTTTTTCCTAACAAGGAGAGAAAAAAAATTTAACAAAACCCACCCCTGTGCTTATTCAAATCTTAGTTTTCTCTAAAAGATTATTTCCTCTGCTTCAGGAAGTTGGCAGGCAGCAAACCTCTTCTAAATCAAGCTGCAAGCTGGTACTGCAAAAAGCAGAGTTTATTGGTACCAGACATCTGTAAATAAGTAATTGACACTCATGCTATAACAATAAGCAATTCCAAAAAAAACTCAGGGAGCTGCCAGAACAAACAAATTTGTAACAAGCTCTATCCAATGCTATATATCCATCCGGGTCAGTCCCATCAGTGGTGGTCAAAATAACAGCTCCAGGACCAGCTGGAGCTCTGTAAAGAGCAGTTGTCTCCTGCTTTTGCCTCTTCCTTCCTTCTGCAAAGACTTTCAGTGGGATCCCTCTGCACAGGCAGGCTCTGAGCTATAGCAATGTTATCCAAACAATGTGCCTGAATCCAAAGCCCCTGGAATTACTGGGATTTGGACACAGAGGACCAAGGTGAGAGGCATACTACTTGCAGGGGAAATAGGCTCAACACTTCAGCTTATGAGGGACCTGAGTCACTAAAACATGCCTCCCCTCTTTGGTCAGTACTGCGGGGTCATGGCTCAGGAACAAAGAGAGGGGATTTGCCTTTCCCCGCTCTTAATTATTGTGTGGGATACCATTAATGTTCAAAGCATTTGCAATAGCATCTAACCACTTTTCGAGGTAGCTTGCCCTCTGTCCCCATCGTTTCAAGCTTTGGGCTGCCTCCCACCCTTGCCACCTCCAGCTTTTTCGGTGCTTTCCCCTCACCTCCCACATTTCTGACACAAGCAGGGCTGTGAAAAGCTGGCAGAGCAGTAGGACAAGGCTGCAGCAGACACCTGGGGCTTCTCAGTAACTCAGAGAAGCCAGGTAAAGTTGAACAAATGGTAAGAATGGATACAGGGTGTGTATTGTACTGTAAGCCTTCTTTGGTAGTGGTGAGCATGTGGAAAACTGCATTAGCTACTAAGGCACTTGAGCTGAAAGTCTTTGTTTATATCAGTGAAACACTGGGATTTAAATAAGGGAGGACAGAACTTGAAACTAACTCTGTTTCTTCACTCCTGTCTCATGCAGCAAAAGAGAGACATCATACCTCAGACTGGTAAGCAAGGTAAGAACTTTATTATAAAACAAAATTAATGTTTCCTTTGTGTACACTGTGCCCAGAGCAAAAGAAATCCAAAACAACTGCTTTCCCTTTGTCAGGGACTACAGGTAAGCTTGCTTGGGTGAGGAAGAAGTGTTTACTCCACCACTATGGGAAGTAATTTTCAGAACATGTGACTGACAACCCAAAGAACAAAGTTTCTTTATTTTTTATAAACATCGTCTTGATATTACATAATTCTCCTAACAATCAAATTTTTGAAAGTTAGAGGATAGGTCTCAAAACTCTTAAAATCCTGAGCTTAGAGCCTCTGTTACATGAGTTTCTGCTGGTTTTGACCTTCAGGATCTCTTTTTTAATAGGCTTTCCTAGAAGGAAAGCAAACTGGAAGGGATGAAAAATACAAATTTTCTTTGATAGCACTTACTTTTGCTAGGGGTGATGATGCAGAGCTCCAAAGTAAAAACAGAGAGGGAAGCAATAGTTTAGGAATGTCTCTTCTCAGCCTCTGCCCAAGATAATTTAGGGTGTTTGGTGAGGGCTTTTTTTTGCTGTTGCTGAGACAATGAGCTGGAAAGTCAGAATATGCAGAAGATGGCTTAAATTTCAGTGAATTCTGGTTTAGGTGGCAGATGCTGGATGTATGCTGTTGAAAGTGTTGTTATAGAAGCAGATAAATAATTTTGATTGTTTTCATTTTRAAATGTTTAAAATCATAAATACTATAGGTTGCAAACAAAATGAGACAAAGCAAATAGTACAGTAATAGATACACACCCACATTTATACTGTAAATCAAATATACGTAGTTACAAAGTAGAAACCCATTATTTTTAGGAAAGTTAGTAAGCATTTCCAAAGAGATGTTGCATTGCTGAGGCTATTCTAGGCTAATAGGAAAATTATTCGAATTGTTCAGCAATAACATCTTGTGTACTTGTGTCATGACAGCAGATTTCTGAAACATTACTGAACCAAACTCATTCTTAATTCCCGTGATGAGTGACACAGTGAGTGAGAGCAAGTATCCCAAAATGTAGCTGTTCTTTTATTCTCAAACCGATGTATATTTCCACAAAACATTGACTGACTATCTTCTAAACAACCAAAGTTCAGTCTTTCGAAACTGCTTGCGTGCTATTCTATTCAGCTATGTGGCTCAGCATTTGTGGTGTGCAAGGAACTGCCTGTGCCTATTGTTTTTGTTCCCAGATTAAATCTCTGAAGGCTTTGGCAGTCTTTCCTGAAGTCATTGGGCTCTGAAAATGCTCACAACTTTATTATGTTGATGTTAAAAGTGTTGGAATTTTCAAAGGCCTACCAACCAAATATTGCAAATGACAATAGCTAAACCTTTTCATTTTATGCAATCACTTGTGTGATTTGGAGGCCACTCCATCCCCCAAATGAACATCTATTGGAGCAAAGGGTTACCAGAAACATCTAACAGGGATATCAAGACCATTGCTCAATAACCACAGGCATTATTTTGCAATATTTATTGTGCTCTGCAGGAGTTTTCCTGGGATCAAAACTTGGCTGGTTTTATTAACGGTATTTGCAGTTGTGTCACATGGATTGTTTCATGTTATTAGAGCTGAATGCTGTGAGTTGCTATTTCAGAATTGCAAGTTATAGGTTTTGCAGGAGTGCATTTGCATGCTGTAGCCTCTAAAAAAATGCTGTGTAATTTGAATACCACATTTATCCAGCATGAGTCCCTCTGGTACGTATCACTATCCAGGAAATGTGTCTGGATACCTTTCCCTCTTAACCTGGTTGATTTTACATGACACAACCAGGTGCATTATTTTCAAAATGCATTCTTGAGTGTTTAGGGTTAAACCAACCCAAGAGAAGCATATAGGTAGCTGTCACTTAAACCATTTTTGTAGAAATTATGTATGGGGATTTTAAGATGACCTTCATGTTCTTTACCAGAACTCAGCCTACACACAGACACAAGTACAATCAGATGTTTTCACCTGCATAGCTAAGATACACAATTGGTTTTGTTTCAATTGATTTGCATGTCTTTCTGTAAAGAACTATTCTTCTTAAGCAGCAGGTAAGGAAAAAAATATGGGTAAGGTACTTGGGGAGGAATGTGAAAAGAAATTTAATATATTTAATCTTATTATACATTTTTCTACATTAAATTCAACAGGCTGCAAATATATTTGCTACAAAGCTTTGTGTAAGAAATATCTCTATAAGAAAATACATCTCATTAAACATTTCCTGTAAATAAATTATCCCAAATAACTGTGTTTTGCAAGAGCAAAATGGTGGGTAGGCCAATAAGAGCTAAAAATGCTGGGACCCCATTTCTGCAACTCCCCTGCTCATTTTCTTTTATGTGTAGTGAGCACTTGAGCAACGAGAGCGCTTGAGCTCCTCCTCTGAGTATGTGCTGTGTCAGCGTAAATAAAACTTGTAAAATTGGTTCCTGGACTTTTTTAGTATTTTGCGATTTCTGAGCCTTATTCCTGTTTCAGTGACATTGGAAAATGCTGGAGTAAGAAGAGTTGTTTCCAGTATGGAAGGAGGTGTGTGAAATACTCTTGTGGTTTAGAGTCTTATGAAAGATAAGGGCAGTGAAGCTGAGGTCTGTGTCCTAATTCGGAAGGCTGAGTCAAGTAGTGTAGCCAAGCTAAAGCTTTAAGGCATCCCACTGGTGGAAAAATGTATCAGATAATGGTAATGTGGTCTTCAAAGTAAAACTACATACTGGCCTACCCATGTTGTGCAGAACTGAATAAACAGAAAAGTATCTTTTTATCTTTGTATCATAGAACATGAAAATGGGTAATTAAAAATGGGTAATTACAATTAAGCAGTAGGTCAATTATGGAATCAGACTTCTTTAAAGTAATATCAGTCTCTTTACCAAAGTTTATACAAAGTAATATTTGAAAATAAGTAAAATTTTAAAGTTTGAAAAGACCTGGGAGACAAGTCACAGGAGAGAGGCTGTCCTTTTTTAACCAGTACGCAAACGTAGGGTTGGCAGCTGTTTCCACAGTCTACATATTTCTGTCATGCCTGGCAGAACACTCCAGAGTGAGAGGACATCAGTTTCAGGCTGAATACATACTGGAGGCTGGTATGCTGTGACATCACATGATGTTTAACAAGCCATTTGTGGTCATGCCATCTTCTTACATCCTCTTCTGCAGGAGAGGAGATGCTCACAGGACCAAACTCCTTTTTCTCTGCTGTCTCGGGAACAAATCCATTATACTGCTGCAGAGTGCCATAAGATGTAAAAATTTGAGTTTGTAGCACTATGCTCAAAACACCTCAACAAATGCTGAGGTATTGAATATATTATATTATAACAGCAACAGAGAAACAACTTCAAAGCTCTTCGTGTTAAGCACTTCAACACTCTGCTATTTCTTTTGGAAATGTCTACAATGCAAGAATGCTTAGGCAAGGAAAGTATATTTAGGACTAATGAGGAACTGCCTGTATATAATTCTGGATTCAGCATGCACGCATATTTGCTTCATCTGTTCAACCCAACGCATATGAGCAGTAAACTGAAAAAAATAACTGAGAAAAGTAATTAAGTGCCTTACTATGACATTGAACTACATAAAGCATTTCAGTTTACCCATGTATAGGAAACAAAACCCTGTTTAAACACCTCCTCTTAGGTAAACTGCTGCTCTCTGGAAATTTTGAGATTCAATTTCTTCATAAGGGCCTGAAAAACATAGCACTCATGTCCTGCAGGAGTGCTTCCTTGCTGAATGTCAGCCCTGAATAACCAGGGCATGTGGACATTCACAGTAACTTTATTTCCATTTCTCACACCTGCAATGTGGCTAATAATGTGTTGACAGATGAATCTCCCTGGCATGCACTGCTTCCCATAGTGGTACAATGTATACAATTTCTGTAGAAAATCCTTAACACGCTGTAGACCCACTGCAGCGCTAACAATGAACCCCTGAAACATCGTGGGACAACACAGCGAGGTAAGTGACTCATTTCCACTCTACTTGTTTGCATACTAGCATTTCCCACAAACTGGAGAATTATTTACAGGAGAACCGTGTGGTAGGTGAACTCCAGCTACACTTGTGTTTGCCATACAGCTCAAAAAGAAATGCATTTGGTGTGACTTCTACTCATACTCTAACTGTTACTTTAGCCACTCCACTTTCATTTGCAGTCCCCTTTTTCCACCATGCCATAATGCATCAAACACATAAAGCCACAGTCACTCAATACTACCTCCCCAATCCTCATTCAGATCTTCTGGCACACATGAAGTCTTGATTTAGAAGAGGAGGTCGCATCTTTCCATACTTTACAAGACAAACCCTTGGCACAGTCACATCGTTGGAAAATCTCCAGTCCATGGGAGCCTTTCTTGCGCTGTTTGGTGCACACCTCCCCCTGATGCAACACAGGCTTACAAATTTTGGTCCAGAAGTGGCGAGCACAGCAGTGTCCTTCAATGCAGTCTGATGACCGTAAGCAGGGATCGCCTTCGTGTCCTAAAAAGAGAAACCAAATTACTTTATCTCATGGAAAAAGGTGAAAGTACTGGTTCAGTGCAGACTTATGCAAATGAAACTGAGCAAAAGGAGAGGTGATATTTCCACCTGTGGCTATTTGAAGGATGTAAACACAAGAGAAAATACTAATTAGGAAGGTTCAAGGGTGTAATTCATGACACCTGCCATATGACTTAGTAGGGAGAAATTCAGCTGCAAGATWGTAAGCAGAATTACAAATGTTCAATTACATGGCTGCTACAAGAGGAGGACGTCTGTAGACTTGCACAACTGATAACATGATTGTCAGTCCACATCTGATACAGAGAAGAAAGCAGATGCTGTTTCAATCACAGGAACTGTCGGTTGACATTACATCACTTTCTGAGTCATGCTGTGATCTCTCACAATAGACATTCACTCCATGTGAAATTACTGCCTATTTCTGGTTTCCACTGCTGTATCTTAACAGCAGTAACATGATTCATGACATGAAGGAACAGAGCAGTCCAGTCCAAATGTGATCTTACCCTTTATGTGTGACAGCTTGGATCGGGGCCTCCCCAGGTTGTGCCATCCCAAATCCTTGCTCGCATAATGACCATTCTTCTTGTTGCGTGGCCCTTCTAGAGCAGGGATGTGAGGAGTAAGGATGCTTTCAGTCACTGGTATGCAAATACCTGCAAGGAAAAGACAGCCACTCAAAGATTTGAATAAGAGGAAAAGCAGCTGAGAGACATGCACCAACTGGGTCAGGATGATGAAAGCACCAGGGTTTGTCCTCAGTGAAGCTCAGCTCTAATCACACGTTCACCTCTGGCTCCTGGCACTTAGCCTCACCACAGCTCTGCTTCACTCACTGTCAGACAGTCTCTCTGTCACTCTGGCTTTATGGCCTGAGCTATTGGAGAGCACCTTACAGACATCTCTCTCCAGTCTCCACGGAAAGGCAAACAGTATGGTTATAATCCTCCCCAGGGAGAGTAGATTCAGGATTCATTAAGTCTCCTTTGCTTCCTTACAATATGACTTCTGTGCAGTCTTCCAGTAAATCAAAGCACAATGCAGAGCTGTGATTTTAGGCAGCATTTTGTTTCTCCATCACAAAATATAAGAAAAGACTAGTAGTACCTGAGCCCTATACTATTAAAGAAAATTAGGCAGAGTGGAACAAAGTAGATGATTAAGTTTTCTTGGCTTAGAAAAAGAAGAGCTACCACCCAGGAAAAAATACTGTTGCAGGGCTGGCAGCYGTACCGTTGTTGCAGCGGTTCCCAGGGCAGCACATCCCGTCCCGGTGGCAGCGCTTCTTCTTCCTGCGGCACAGCATGCACGCGGACATGGCTTGGTGAGGGCTGTGGCAGTACCGCCCCACCTCGCACTCCTTGTCGTTACTGCAGGGATAGGCCTGGAGGGGAACAGAAAGGTCTACAGTCAGGCACGCCTTGGCACATGGAATGGACGCAGCCTGTTCAAAAACCAARAAACAAAACAAGCAAACAAAAACATGCAAGAAAAAAATCTCCAAAATAAAACAATAGCTGAGGTAAAAATTGATGGGGCTAGGAGATGCAACTAGGGATGCTCCGCTGCAGCCACACAGGAATCTTTAAGCTCACACAACTGCTGGTCATTCCATAAAGAATAAGAGATGCTTGCTCATGGCTTCATCTTTCCTTACTTCAAACGTATATGGGCACAAGAGAGTTCATATTTTTGTGGATTCAGGGATCTGATTCATAGGCAAGAGCTTAAAACTCCACAATGAGGAATCAATACAGCCATGAAAGCCAGTAACAATACTGAAACACACCCTCCGAAAGGTAACATTTAATTTTAAACTCTGAGGAGGCATTCTTCCTTTGGCAGTTGTCAAATACATTGGTTATTATCAGTAAGTTCAGTGTTGTCACCATGAGTATCTGCATCACACTCATTCAAATGTCTGTGACTGCACCACTCATCCCTGGCCCACACCAGTGGGATTCCTTGGAAGTGAACAAATGTCACTGGTCAGCATTTCACTTTGATAACCTTTCATGCACTTCTGGTCTCAGTATACTCCTTATACTTGCCACCTGCTAAACAACACCCTATGGTATGCACCATGGAATGTATTACAGAGCACAAAATATCTTGCATGTATAATTCCCTATAAGCAGAGGCATGGGTAAACAATTCTTCTCTATTCATCAAAACCAGCATTACCTCACAGGAAAACAGACTATAAAAAGGAAAAAGCAAAAGCACTGCATTCTTCCATAAAGCTAAAGAAAACTTTGTTCCTACAAAAGGAAAAGAGAAGATTCTTGAAAGAGACACAATAATACACACTGCCACATTTCAGGATGCTTTCTGCTGACTCCCACACAGCTACAACTATGCTATCTGTTTGAATCTTATTTTACTGCCTGTAAAATTAATTATAGATGTTTTTCCATTCCTCCAATTATTCTTGAAGAATTTGTTTAAATAAAAAWAATATGACAATAAATTTTGTGCACTTCCTGGAAAATTATGTTTACATTTCCTCAACTAATTTTCTCCAGTATTTCAAATAAATAAAACTATTGCTTTTCAAAACAATTTTGCAATTAATTGTTCACCCCCCCAAAAAAAGCTCAACTGACTAATTTCCAGTGTAGAATGATTACTTTTCTGTAATAATTTTTGAAATCAAGACATATATTTCTCTCAGAAAAGAAAAACTTCAAGGTCTTTGAGAATTCACTTTGAAAGTTGTTTCTTCAGGTGGAGAAACTCTTGTCTATCTATCTTCATGCAATTCTGTTGAGAATCACATAAGAAACAAGAGGTCTTCAAAGAAAACCTAATTTCTCTCATGTCAGTAGTGGGAGGGGAAACTATGCCATTTCTCATGTGACTTCATGAGTTGTTTGTCAAAATTTACTTTACAGTACCAAAAGTGTTGGCTGGGTATTTCCCACACACTGTTGCCTCATTACTTCTGCCCTCTGAATATGTGCCTTTGAGAATTTTTCCAGGGTGCAGCTGTTTGGAGTAATTAGAACTATGTGGAAGTCTTTTAGCCTAAAGAATGGATATTTCCTCAARAGGATGAAATCAAAGAAGGCCAGATCTTTTAAGCTAGAAGTACCARTAAGAGACAAATAGAAATACCTTTTTGGTTCTCTTAAGGCATAAGCAGATTCTACTTATTCTAGCAAAGTGGAGCTAAAGTGCTCTTTCCTCAATCTTATCACTCCTGTCCCTCATTTTTCCAAAACTAATACATAAAACTGACTTAAAATTTATTATATAGTCACCATAAAAGTAAGACTTCCCTTATTTAAATTGTACCTTACTAACCTATGGATCTTACAATGCAAAAAAAAAAAAAAAAGCTATTTTATATAGGCTTGTGCATGGTTATACTGAGTTTGGAAAATACTAACTCTGCTAGCTAGAGGAAATGAAAATAAAAAACAGATGGACTGGCTAAAACCTGGAGATGAAGGCATTTTAGACCCTTGTCTGTCATCAAGACCTTCATAACCGCATCTTTTTTCCAATATGGGCATGTGGCATACACCTGCAACTTGTCAGCAAGAAGCCTACTTGCAGTTTTATTTTGGTTCCTCAAATAGCTTCTTAAAAAAAAGAGTTCCCTGATCCTGAATGGTGCTAATGAATGCTCTCACATACCATATCTAGTGATTGTTTTACTTTTGGCTTTTAAGCTGAGTGACATGGAAAAGGTATTTTAAGATACACATCTAATTGTCAGCTCTACGGTCTGTCCTTGAGAATGATGAAAGTAACAAAAGACAACTTCAAAAACTGCCAGGAAAAATCAACAGAACTCAGCCTTTCTTCCCAATCTAGAGCCTGTTCCTAAATAAAAATGATACTTCTGAATTACARTAAGGCAAAACTGACCTACCTAAGGCAAATGACTGCAGCACATCAAAAAATTAGTCTGTTACATGTAGCTTAGATAACAACTAATAGGTCCACTCTAAGGACCAGCTACCAGCCAGCATACAAGAAACCCTCTTGCAAATGCCAGCTGCCACCAACTATTTTGATCTGTCAAAATCACTATCCATTTATTGCCTGGCTATTAATCACAGGACCTTGAAACAGAAATGCCTACATAGCMTTGTGTCTGTTTCCCAGTCACTAGACATTCATTAGAATAGACATAATTCCTGCTCTCAGCAGAGTAATTCCTATTGCTTTGTAGCATTCATTATAGAAACAGAAAAATAAAATAACATATTGTGTAGCCTTGGGTAGCAGGAGGGAAATGCATCCATAATTATTCCTTTGTTGTCAGTTGAGTCAATCTAGGTATACTTCTCTAAAATAGAGGGAAAAGAAAACACACTTGTAAAAACGTGCATGTTAACTAATATCTATTTATAAGTCAAGGTTTCCAAAATCTCCTGCACCACAGTGCGTGGAACAGAGTCTTTACGTTCAGAGAATTGTGGAGAACATTTCCTATATACAACACAAAGACACAGATCAGTCCCAGATGGAGAGGGAAGAAGCAAGCTGTAAACCAGCTCTACTTCCCCAGCAATGAWAACTAATTCTATAAGGCACATCATCCTTTCACATTCTTCAGCTACATGTATCATTTTCTGGTTGTAAATCTCCATCCACTAAACACAGCTTTGATAGCATGGGAAACCAGATGAAACTGAGATAAAATACGTAGCACTCTCTGAAGCTGCATTTAAACAATCTTATTTTTTTTATCCAGCTTGCAGGCAATCAAGTCACCCGTAGCATGACATGAACTAGATGTGCCTGTGATAATGAGTCACATTTTCAGAATGTGTTGTCTGATGAAGAGCATTGTTTACTGACATGGTTTTTCCTAAGCTATTCCAATTAGTTTTGTATCTTTGTATAAAAGACACTGTTGATTACTTGTCCAAAACTGTACAGCAAAGGGATTTTTGCAATGTTGGAGGATTCAGGCTAGATGTTGAAATAGGTGTTGCTTGTGCTGTGCCAAAATGCCACCTGCATCAGTCCACCAAGACTAACCCTTACCAGTCAGGTCACAACAATACTGAGATGTTAAACTTTTCTCTTGRGGAGAGAGAATATTCCTTCCCTTCTGAATTTATATTCAAAACTTCATGATTGAAATACTCAAGGAAAATGATGCAGATGATAGAGGACAAAAGTTGGGGATTTTTATAGTTGAACAAGTCATTCCAAGCACTAAGATCTTCCTTTTTATATTAACTTCCCAGGAAGGTGGTATAAGAAACTGATTGTCTACATTTTGTGGCTAAGTGGGTGATGTCATTCCCATGATTTGAGAATCATGCAGCAGTGAGGTTTATGCTTACCTTTGTCTTTCTCCTTCTGACAGAGGAGCTCTTAGCCCCTTTTCTCAGTGCAATGACAATTTCTTGATATTTTGCTGGAGTCATTTGCTATCACGCATTTTTTATAGGCACCACAGAGTTTCACTGCAAGCTGTAGCAATATTAAGTGGTGAGACTGTTGTGCTAAGAAGTCAAACAGTTTGAGTCTCTCTGTCTGGCACTATAAAACATAATGGAGAAGCACTCCAGGGGGAGAGTAAGACAGACTCTGTAATGTGCTGAAGGGTGAGAAGACTGATGGCAAACATACTTTATTGAGCTTTGGGAGATAAGGTCTTGAATTTCAGCATGGCCTCCGGCAAATATTAGAAGACCATATTCCCAGCCAGTGTCTTAATCACCAGGCYCTCATCTGCTCGTATTAGGATGTTTCATTTGTTTTTATGCTGAAGTACTCCACACTGTACTAGGTAATCACAAGTCAGTGAAAGGCAGGAAGAGCCACTGGCATTTTCACCTAGACTGTGTCATCACTTATCCAGCATAAGCAGTTGAGACACTGCTGGCTTCAGACCCACCTTCAACGCTGACAGGAGCTGTGCCCAAATAGGTGTTTTGATAGAAAATATATCAGTAGTGATTCCCCCAGAAGCAATTAACTTTTTTTTAAAAGCACATCATAAAATCCAAGTGCAGAGTCAGTCCTGGCAGAAAATCATGGCTACTACCCCTCCCAGCAGAAGAAACAGCATGGAGGTTGTCCATTAGCCTTTCACTGCAGATGACAAGCAGCACTCAGTGAGACAGATGAATTTCATGTACCACAGAAATGACAGTACCACTGCATGTATTGTTCTGCATACTCTGCCGAATTTGGTCCATACAATCATTCCCTGATTATAGTGGGGACTGAGCAGAAGAAGAGGAGAAAAGCTACAACCAGTTGTACAGCCAGGAAGTGAGAACTCTCCAGAGCTACCAGGTCAGACCTTCATCATCCTCTCTCACTTGGCAACGAGGGAGTAGCTATATTGCAAAGGTGAGACAAGGGACTYAAGGAAATGGACACATACATTAACCCAGGAATGGCCTTGCTTCCCTGGTACCCATATGTCACAAAACTAGTTTAGGCTTTTACTCAGTTTTGTACATATTATCCCTATTTATTAATATCCTGTGCAAACACCTGTGCCACTTGGCTGTGCTACCACATACTACAGGCATCTTCTGCTGTCAAAATCTCTTCTATATCACATCTACACAATCTTTTATATTCATACAATGTCTGTGAGACTGGTTGCCACAAATGAATTACTGCAACTCAGTTTATTACTCACTTGTTACTAAAGGAAAAAAGTTATTTTCTCCATTTCAATTAATGATGCTTCTGTACATTTTAAAATAATGACTGTGAAGGAGATGGAAGCTGAACTCTCTGTAGCCAATATGCTGGCTAGATGATCAAAACTGTCCTGATCTATAGGCAAGAGGACAGAGTTTCCAACCTCCACTTGAGAGATGAACAAAAGAGCTTGTTTGCCTTTAGTCTTGGGCATATTGCTTAATATTCTAAAGCCATCAGGCACAATGAAGCAACCAACTGGCTCAGTCATGGTGAGAGTCTCTCCTTCCCATCCTGCTTTGGACAGGACAGAACTATCTTTCAGAGCAARGACTTGATCCCCATGGAGCAAACATATGAAATAGCCACAGGGGTGCCATGTTTTCTTTTTATTTTCTCTTTCTCTGAAGAATTAGTAATCCAAATTAAAAGCATGCCAATAAATTAGGAAATGCAAACATATGCTTTAACCAAGTAGCCTGCTGTCAAGACTAACTACAAAGAATGCAATTCATTGTTTGGCTCCCCAGTTGGGCCTGATTCTGAGTTGGGTCTCAGATTTGTTTTGGCTTTTAACAGATCAACATTGGTGGGACAGTTGTATGCAACATGTGGCCTGTAGAGCTAAACGAATACATCAYATGTGGGATTTGCCCCACTCGCCTCTTTGGAGACAGAGGGAAGATTCTCTCAGAAGTCTGAGAGAAATCCTAACATGATCTCACAGGATACAAACCTTAGTAACAATGGAACAGCTCTTTAGTCAGCAACACATGAATGTGATAAAGCAGAATRGAGGGGGTAAGAGGGGAATTCAAAGCCTTTTAATAACCAACAAACAAAGCAAACTCCCAGCTCTTTGTGGGAGTCTTTTTCCCTGCAAGGCAACTAAACTACTTACTGATAGCTTCTCAGGTGTATCCAGAAAAATCCACCTTTGAAAGACTCCAGCCTAACTTTATCCTAGCTGCTAAGCAGACACGTAGGTTAAGATGTGGATGAGAAAKTACCATTATTTACTATTTTATTATTAATCCCAAACAAGAAAAGCATTTATCAGCAGCCATCTGGAGTGATGTATTTTTCCCACAGCACTGCTGATGTTGCTTTTTTCTATTCTTAGCTCAGCAGAGGCATAGATGATAGTGAGGGATCTCACTGTGTGCAAGCACAAAGCCATGGTTAATTTATCCCACAGAGGAAATCAYGCTGTGCTCTCAGACAGCTCCAGACATGGATCCTGTCTCAGACTGAGAAACCAGAAACTCTCAACTCTTAGTGACTGCTGTGGCACAGATCCTTCCTAAAAGAAAAACTTAACACTAGTTGCAATGAAACAGTTTTACTTCTTTCAGTTGCCATAGCAAGCTTAATGATTCAATTTCTCTCACCAAACCTTATTTTTGTTAATATAACTCTGACCCATTTCTCTGCCAGACCTAAAGAGAAAAGTGCCATATTCAGCCTCCAGATTCAGTACAAGCACTTTCTTCTAGAGATAATTTATTTTTAACTCTTCAATTTAACACAACAGTGCTGTTACATGAGGTCTGATTCACAGAGTGCTACATCATGGATACACATATTGCAGCTTCCAAAGATTATTCCTTCAAACTGTGTGGACAATGGTCCCAGAAGCCTGCATTATTAAACCATAAATATTCATTTTTCAAAGGAATTCTCAATCCACTGCTAGACCACCAGGGAAAGAACATTTCTATGACCYGCAGTAGTCCAGCTCTCATGATTTGCTAGAGCCAAAGAAAACTCACATCTTAACAACCAGAAAACAAACCTCACTGAGGTCCCTCTGAACCAACTGAGGCAAGACTCACAGGGGTCATCTCATAAGTTTTCCTTGTCCAAACAATAATGCCATGGAAAACAACATCCTGTTCTGCAAGCACTAGGCAATTGTGGAGGGAGCTGTGCTCAGAGGGAGTGTGTAGCTGTATCTGGTGGAAAGAGAGTTCAGGCACCTCCAAATAAACAGGGGAGCTGTGCTGCCCTATTTCACACAGCCTTAGTCAGTGTTAGCAGTGACTCTCCCAGTGCAGACAGGAAAAAACCTCCAAAGATTTTCCTGAATGATATCTCACTCAATGTGACTCTCAGCCCACATAATGAATTTCAACAAGCATTTTAGGTCTAGACTATCTAGATCACTCCAACCTATTCTACAGCTTATAAATCTACACCTCCTCTTACAGAACTACCTACATTTTGTGTCCTATTGGGAGAAGGTAGTGTCGGTTTAAAGCTGGCCTTGGCTTTAGAAAGACATATGGAGGAAGGTAATCTGAAAGAATACAAGTGGATCAGCAACATTTCCTGGAGGATACTATTATCTCAGTTAAATCTGCCTTAATTTAGTGCATTTTACATGTGGCATGAAAGTATGAACACAAATGTTTAACACATTTAGAACAATCCACCTTAAAATTTTATTGCACTTAATTCACCTTCAATTCCTCACCATACTTCTATAAATTTTAAAATAATGACTGCAAAAGAGGTGGAAGCTGACCTAGGTAAAGCCAGAAAGTTACAYTTCCAAGTAACTTAAAGGACAGCACAGTATGCCCAAAATATGCAAAGATGTACATTGTTTATCACAGAACAGCATCAAACTTGCTTCAGAATACAGCAAATACATWGTTGTCTCTGAGGGAGCACAGCTATGAGTTTTCCAATTCTATCCTATCTTCAAGACAGATTATCACCCTTAGATCCATATTGGCATCCCTCTGTTGAATCCTCTCTTCTCAAAGCAGCAAGCAAACTGTGTTTCCTGCCCCATGCACAGTGTACATACAGAGATGCTCAGCTGTTCCCTGTCTACCTGGTATTGTGACCATGGTATTTCATAGCAGTGTTTCCTCCTCAACATTTGGAGAGATCACGAGCCACCTACTCTGCTTGATTTTGAAGGTGGCTTCCTGCTCTGTAGAACTGGGACCTTACAGAAGACATGATTAAAGAAGAGACAAAAATTTGGGGAAAGTTCAGTTTGACCCCAAATCTGACAGGCTCTGTCTCAATGTGTCTGATTCATGTTGTTTGGTGAACTACCAGCAGCAGCATCACAACAGAGCATTAAAACAATGTTAGGTAATCTTTGAAGTCAAGAGCGGAGCTCTAAATCAATATGACAGGAAGCCTCCAAGCCTTGATTTTATGTCATTTTCGAATGCATCACCAAAGGCGTCTCAAAGAACGAAGGTTTGTTAACACATGCTTTGTTCTATGTCTAGTCTTTTCAGCAGGCTGTTCTTGCCCTTTTATCTCTGCCTTTTCCCCACTCTTTTTCTGAAGGTTTTTCTTTTTAGTTTTGTCTCTAATTGGCTATTTATCACCCATTTCAGCATGAGAGTCTTCTGGCTTTCTGATCAACATGTTTACTGCAATGGATGAGCAGTTGGAATACTAAGAATCCAGATGAAAACAGCTAGCAGACCCTATGGCTCCTAAAGTACCAGGCATTAAAACAGAGGGAAATACTCAGATGATGTGGTTGGGTGTAGAATAACACTGCTGGAAACTGGCAGCAAGTTACTGCTTAACACCTGGGTTTGAACATCTACAAATCATGGCACACTGTCAAGGTGGAGCTTTTATTGGGAGCCATCTCTGCAAGCATGTATAYAGAATAAGAAAAATGAGATTACAGCTTTACCTTCTGTAGTATTCCTACTAAGTGAGTAAACTGCCTTTGCTTTCAAACATTCACAAATTCTAGAAAAACAAGGGGAAAACCTATCTTATTGAAGTTAGTGCAAAAAATTTCCTTTGTCTGCTACACTGCCTGGAAAGAGAGTGCTTTCAGGTTATAAACATTTGTGCAGCATCTGCAATCCTCACCCTGGAAATGACTCTTTGCTATTCCTTACAGAATACACTTTGCATTGCAGAACACAAAGCATTTAAGACACCATTTTTCAAAATGCGCTTTCTCTGCTTCTCATATTTAAAAGGACAGCCCTGAAAGCAGGAGTTTGTGGCAGCTGGAGAGACAGCCAGATGCCTTATGTCTGAGAAGGATGAACTGCAGTCTCCACCTCTGCAGACTGCTGACCACAATCTAACATCATTACTGAATGTCAGCATTATTGTCTCCTTCCCTGATGGTCATCTGTGTGGGAACACCTGACTCATATGCCTCTTCCAACCCCCAGTTCTTTCTCTATGCATCAGAAACCACCACTGTCATCTGATATTCCAAACACCTTCCCTCTTTTCCCGTTCTACATGAGTMCCTCTGCAACATGATGGCTGTGACTGCTCCATTGCAGAGGGAACTGAGAATGCCAAAGCATCTACAGAGAATGGAAATCAGACATTGAAATTCCATCAGTCCAGCTTTATTGTCAGAACAACCAACCAACTCTGAGGTACCTGCAACACCTCCCACTTTCCAATCTCTTGTACCACAGATGATTCAGAGGCATTGCCACAGAAGTCCATGAGTTTTAAGGAAAAAGAAAGAAACAAAAAAGTTAGTATTTCTTCATGAGTGAGACTGACAAACAGGACAAGTCAATAATGCASCTTGGGGCTTTCCTTTTCATAGCACCAAGAAGGATTACAGCATGAGAGTGTAGCTTCTCCTGACTCATTCTAGGAGGAGTTTGCTTGGATGAGGAGCCAGCAGTGCTTATGCAGTGGCACTACCTGCAGAAAACCAGCTGTCCTGGGAAAACACTTGGTCACAGCCCCCTGAGGGCACAGGCAACCTCTGTGAAGTGCTTAGACTCATACTGCTGCTCAGCTGACTCCTCAGTAAGAGTAAAATGAAAAATTTTAATACTAGGCTATTAAGGCAAATTATCACAGTTTACTCAAAGAAAGCCAAAGATGACAAAGGGAAAGGATTCCTAAAAGCTCCATTAAAAATGCCATTGTACTCTTATTATATGATTAAGTTGGAACTGCCTACCAAACTTCAGCCTGTGGTAAATAACATAGCAATCAAGGTTTCAACACTATTCACCCTTTTTCTCCCTTTTCTTTTAAAATGCTCCTGGTTAATTTTGCACAAACAAGAAAACAGGAACATCACAGCAAGGCAAGAATAGCTTGTGAGTAAAACCAGATGAAGACTAACATATTTACATAGTGTAATGACTTCACTATTAATTCAAACAAACCCAGACCCCAATTCTCAGAAGAGAG
The DNA here is from genome assembly GCA_014549065.1 of Cardinalis cardinalis. Lineage (NCBI taxonomy): Eukaryota > Metazoa > Chordata > Aves > Passeriformes > Cardinalidae > Cardinalis > Cardinalis cardinalis. The sequence goes on from JACDOX010000070.1 coordinate 358,238, forward strand.
AGCGAGCACATGCAGTGCAGGAGGCAAGAACAGGGTGGCTTCAGACTACATTTATGTCTGCAGTCCCTGAGTTAGTAGAGACTGCTCTTAGTTTCAGTCTGCAATAGTCACTGGGGGACCATCTTTCATTCCAGACACTGTACTCCGACTACACCCTCTTCTCAATCTTATGGGCYCCTATTCCATTTTCAAGCAAGACTTCCTTCAGTGCTAGGGACCATAACACGAAAGAGACAGARCAGTAGGATTTCAGAAAATATCTGATTTGTAGGGAAAAAAACTCCACCTAATCTAAGAGAAATGAAAGAAAAAAGAGAAGGGAAAGAAAGAAAGAAAAATAATCCTATACAATTTCTGAATCCAGCCAAAATGGACACTGTCCTATTCTAGTCATCGTTAGCAAGCAATTACCTTGAATTCTGGCATTTAACATGGAATTAGCTCTAAATCTGTTCTACACCCTCAAAATAAACTGTTCTGCTGCTGAGACATGCATTTATCCTCTTCCCTGCTCCCTTTTATCCTAACTTCTGAACTTATGTTTTCAAGCACTCTCTTCTTGTCTGAAAATAATATTCTTTATGTGGAGTTACAGAATCTCTTTTGTTCCTCGATGTCTTGGATGTTGGTCAACAAAAAGTCATTAAAAAGTTTAATCCCCTGTGTTTGGCACTACATCAGACTGAGAGCAATTTCTTTGTAACAGCCTTTGGAATAAATAAGCATTAAAGAGGGGGTGCTTTTTCCTTATACTGGTCACCCACACTTTATAGTGGGTGGCCCTTTCATTTATACCATTACTATATTTCCACTTCTAAAGCTAAGCCAGATGCAGCAACCTGATACTACTTTTTAGTTCTCCCAACTTTATTGTAGTGAAAACTTCCGTGTATATCTGATTCTTGTTAGGAAAGGCAAAGAAGCAGGAACCATGGTAATATTGCACCACCTTCTTGACAACTTCTATTCTGCATGAGCTGCATTCCCCAGGGTACTGCATGCTTCGTTAGCAGGCATTTTTCACATTTATATGCCCTGGATTGCAAACATAGAGTCATCCTGTATCTGGCCTCCTTTTGCTGGTATTGTAACCTTGCCCAGAGGCAGCCTCTAGGTGCTGTGCTTTCTTAAAATTSTACATGATCAGTTCTTTACCTGCTAGATAGCCTACGCAGCAAAATTAACAAGGGCAGAAAAGATTTCAAGTGTTTTACTTCATTAGTTTTGTCTGCCTTTTCTTTTTTGCCTTTAAGCAGATGGACCCAAGGTAGTGGGGTATAAATGGCTTGCTGTGCCAAGGCCACATAAGAAGTACACAGAACAGAAATAATTCATTTAATTGTATAATTATTTCTTTTTTTTCTGAATTTGTACTTTTCTTTTCAGATGTGCTAAATATAAGTGATAATGACTGCAATAATTATGTCCTTTACAGAGAGACACAAACACAAATCAAGATGGCCATATTTACCAGCCAAGTGGGAAAAAATGTATCCTACTTTTGAGTGATACCCATGGAAGCATATTTTAGAGAAATAACTTTATTTTTAAAAGCATATTTTACAGACAAACTCAGAACTGGCAAAATCTTTTAAAATGTGGCTATGAGCAGAGTTCTCCTTAAATTTCATGCTGAACATTGACCACGGCTATGTAATCATGACAAGAGAAGATTTCCTTCCTTACTTTTTGCTACAGTGTTTGCTGAAAGATATGGGAGATATGGAGATCTGAATTACTGTTTCCCCATACTTCATATGACACTCCAGGGGAAAAAAATAATTTCARTTAGACAGATAAAACTATTTATAACTAAATCTTGGGTAGTTCAACTAGCAGTAGTGATGTTATTCAGATCCTTGATGGTTTTTACGTATTTGTATTTCTGACAATATATGTACCTTTGTAATATTTTACTGTACACAAARTGTGATTCACCTATTGGGCAACAGATTATTTTCCTACACAACAAGGAGACAGAAAAACAGACAAGGCTGACATGAATTAAAAGTACCTCATCACAGAAAAGTAATGAACACTAGGTGGTTTTCCTTAGTCATGAGAAGGGTATTTCCCAAGTCAAGCAATTCCCTTTCAGTTTCCTGCTCTTCTAAACCTCCAGGAGACAGGATTGCTCAGAATACATTAGAACTAAAACAAGAAGACAGCACAATTCCCTTTGGGCCATGTCTTTAGCTCTGATGAGCAATTGGCCCTGAGGATCTCCCTCCACCTGCACTAAACCAACYCTTACATAGTGGTGGTTACACATCTGCTCTTGCTGGAAGAGCTGCAAAACCCACTAGGCAGTTCTTGGCATAGTCAAATGACTAAATTCMCCTGAGAGTTTGCATATTTTGTGAAAAATCACAGGGGAAAAAAAAAAACCCAAACCAAACAGAAAATGACCCCTTTTCCACAGACCACTCATTCTCAAAACAGGCACAATTCCTATKGTCCTAAGAAGTTTCTCCCAAGTAGGAAAATCAGCCCATAAAGTAACTAAGTACAGCAGTTTAAAAATTAGAGTGTTTTCCTAAATTTGGTGGATTTTCCTTGAAACCAACTCAAAGGTTCATATGAGATAGGAGCATTCAGCACTTTGCCTACCCAGAGGATCTCTCTAAACTGAGGCMCTGGGGCACAGCCTTGTGCTACTTTCTGCCTGAAAATCCATAATTGGTCATTTTAGTGCACTATTCTCATTTTAATCAAAAGCTCCTCAATTAGGCATGTCACTTCAGGTCTTGGCCCAAAGGCAAGTCAGTGCTTATCTTAAAGGGTTAACAGCAAAGAGATAATATATTTTARAGAGGTAAACTTTGTCAGTATAAATAAACTATCAGTCAAAATTCTTGGTTTGAGAGTGTCAGACTATCTTCACCTGCAACAATAGGATATATTAATTACTCAATACTTAGCTCAAGCCTTAGATAGCACATAGTGTACTTTCAAAGACTTAATCTAATGTAAGTGTATTTATCCAGGTTTATTCAATAAAAGAGACTTTTTTCCTCAGTTAAACCAATGCAATCAGGCTGAAGCCTACAGAGCATGAGCATGAAAGAGCAYGAGCATGGATACTGAGTAGTCCCTCAGAAATATGTCATAAGTGTACTGTCTATCAGTTAGGCCTGTGTATACTTCAGAATATTTCTTGAACATAAAATACAACTACATTGGTATTTTAATGTTTTTCTAACACATTCTGAGAGAACATAATCATTCTGCTCCACATCCCTTTCCAAATATTTTCTTATTTTTCCTTATCTTGTATGAACAAGACTTACCATGCTTGATCATGACACCTGGAAAAAAAAAAAAAAACAAAAACGGAAGAAGCACATCCTAGTGCAGTTAGTCCATTTTTCTTTAAACAGAGGGCAAAGTTAGTCTACACACACTCCCTTGCAATCACTGACCTATTCCTCTGCTGTAGTTTTAAGTCTTCATTGCTTCGCTTCAAGTCAGCGAAGCAAGATGGGAGGCACTGACAAATATCAGCATTAGCAGCAGTGAAACAATTTGTTACCCCACTAAGACCCAGACATTTGTACAGTGATGGCCAGTAGAGAGTGCATGCTAAGAGCAAAATACAAATGCCTGGATCCTCCTCAACACCTCTTTCAGCTATTTATACAAATGTTTGCTGACTTTCTTTCCTCGTTTCTTTTCAGTGTCAGCTGCTTTTTACCAATGCCTAAGCCACAATCGTTTACAATGCACCAAAAATCAAAATTAATGATCTTAAGAGTCTTCAAGTCAAAGTACATCTGGTCTGGAAACAAGACTGTGTCTTAGGCCCAACTTCCATGTAAATACACACACATCTAAGTGGAAAAACACCCTGTGTGTTACAGATTTGCTGAGGAACGTGCAGCAGTACCCTTATCATTCCTATCAAGTGTAACTCAAGAAAGACTTTTGAGAAGTTCAAAAGAAAAGCAGCAAGCCACAAGTTTAAATGAGACTCCATTAAGCAGAACTCTGCTCATTACTCTTCCAGATCACTGTTTTTATTAGCAAGCTACACGAATAACAAACAGTAAAGCTGCAGCGCTTACCAGGCTGGGTGCAAGCACCCATCCTGCCAGAGAGCTTTTAGATGTTGAATCCAGCACTGCTGCTATCTGCTCTGTGAGAAAAAAACTGATGTAAACAAATGGAAATTTTGTGTTTGGCCCACAAAGGGGCTTTCCCATCCAAAACCAGAATGAAGTTTTAAAGTTATTTGATAAATCAAAAGACTAAAAAGCCATGATCTTGWAATCTCTCCTTAATGTGAGTAGTCCTCACAGTGATGCCATGGTTTCACTGAGCTTCACAATAGATTTACTCATTACAGACTTAGCTCATGATCAAAGATTTGAAGAGCCGGTCATCAATACATGGCAGAAGAAAAATCATTAAATGTAAGTATTCTGCTGTTTGGAAGCATTCACTTTCAGTTATTTTAAAGCAACTTGGACACACTTTTGAAAAGAGGCATAGGAATGCTTTGTTCTGATCACAGAAAAGCTAAGACCATGTCTGTCAATTTTTCAGAAACACCACATCCATTTATCTRTGTACTGAGTAATGTCATGGTCTGACAATGTCCACCAAAATCCATTTGGTACATCTGAAATGAAACTCTTAAAAACTTAAATAATCTGATTTGCAGACAAACCTAGTCCCTGAATATACATCATTAGAGCAGTACTTCATTCAGAAAAAGCAGCTATAGAGCACTCCATAAATCTATTTCTGCTTCCTCTGTGCAAAACCCCAGCTTCAGAGTTAAGAATCCAGTCCAATACTACAGAACAAACACATCTGAGACAATAAACCAGATCAAAGGCTTGACCTTAAGTCTTYTGCATTGGTAATTATGGCTGAGACAGAATTTCCATTTTGGCTGCCTCATCAGACACCAAACCTATGCCAGAAAATTGATTTAAGTAGCTACGAAGCATCCCACACACATGACCCCATTAATTTTGACGGGATTACTGACTGAAGGGTTTGTCTCCCAAGCACGAACACAGCAAAGAAACTGCTAATAACACCTCATCTCCCCAAAGGTGCAAGAAGTAGGTAAAGCCACTCTTAATTTGCTGCCATTCAATGAACTGCTGAACCTAGTTTACAAAACTCAGGAAATAACACGCCTCAAAAAGTATCCTATCTCAAAAAACCTACCACTTTTTACTGAAGATTTTGCAAGAAGCAAGACCAAGGCTAGAAAGGAGACTAACAACACAACTAAGAAAAAAGGCTACCAACAGTCTGACATGGTTTCTCAAAGAATCACCAAGAAACACAAGCAGGTTTTTTACAACGGTCTTGGGAATAACATATTAGCAAAAGGACAAAGAGCAACAAGAAGCACTAGGAAGCAGATATATAGATACAATTTAGAGGCTGGTCTGCACCCAAAAGCAGGACTGGTGAGTASCCCGAGCAGGCCAGGCCATCACAGGATCTAAATGAATGCTGATGTGTTCAGGATTCCAAGGGARGGAGATATACATATGCTCCCATGCTTGCAAAATGTACTGCCTAATGTGCATACTAACATTTGTGAGAAAAACAGTGATRAATTMATTTTAAACACTCCTCCATTACCTAGATAAATGTCACATGACTTCATAGCAGAGATACAACATGGGAACACGCTGGTGTATGGCAAATGATAACAGAATGTAACAAACAACTACTGAACTTCAAAGTGTCATTGTAACTGTGCTATATTTGCTTATAATTTTTTCTACTGAGGGGCAGTAGAGAAACCTTGGTTAGAGATGAGACCTGCATTGTTTTAAGAAAAGCAGAAATAGGAATTCAGACCAAATGCCAAAAAGGTTCAAATCTAGCTCTAAAGGGAATTTACAAAGAGATGAATGAAGTCCAAAGCCTTTTAGGATATGACAACAAATCAAACTGAAAACACAGCTATTCCAACAAGCAATCTGTATGTACTTACATGTTGCATATTGGTATACCTGCCGTGGAAGAATTTGGTTTAGCTATCCTAGTTAGGAAACTCTGAATTTAAGTTTTATTTGCTTCTCTCTTTTGAAAACAGCATACTATTTTCCTCTTTTTCTTTTATGGGCCACCAAATAACATGTGACCAAATGTACCTATTTAGTGAAAATGAGTTCCATTAGTATGTAATCTTATACTTGCATTGTTTTCTTCTGAAGGAAAATAATGGGGAACAGGTGGTGATGCTTAGCATCAGGCTCCTGTTTCTAGAATTACAATCTACTGGGAGCCACCAGCGATCTCTGAAAGCTGTCATAAGTGCTCGGAACTAGTAAGATCCAGAGCACACTCAATACATTAAAGCTTCTTTTTGAAAATTTAAGTAGGTGTGACAGGAGAAAACTGGCTGAATGGTGCAGGGATTCTAACGTGTCCCTGCAAAGGGTCGTGATTTCCTTCTGTATCCCACAATAAATAACTCAAGCTGGCCTCCATTTCCACAGCAGAAATTAGACATTTAAAAAATTCAAATAGGTACCATATGCACTATAAACCTTTCTGGTTTAGCATTCAAATGCAGACTCATTCACAATGTTGGAAAATACGGGATTTAAATTCTCATAGAACTTCAAACAGCTGTTCCTTTACACTCATTTATTCTTTTCTCAGTGCCACAAAACCAGCAGTGCCAATAAATATCTCCTTGATGTTGTCTGAAAACCTACTGGAGTCACACAGCATAAATAGTTTTACCCAGTGAGTCACAAAACCACACATCAAATGAGCACTTTGTTTTATCAATCCCATCCTTACCTTACCAAGTAGGAAGTGGTTTAGAAATAATCGGATATAACCGAGTTTTCCAACGAGTTTTCATGATAAACACATCACAGAAACACCAGCTAACAGATCTACCTATACAAGTAAAAAAGCATTACAATCATGTTTTAAAATGTGGCTCTGAAGCTGAGGGGTAGGACAAAGACAACACATATTTGTAGGTCAGTTTCAACTGGCATACAACTTTATAAAAACAGACATGGAAGGCTGGCTGGCATTCCTAACTACTGCTGGATGTCAGATATGCCAAGATGCACACTTATAAGAGGAAAGAATTAATGCTTCAGGCTTTTTTTGTGCCATTGTGGTTTAAAATGATAGGAATTAAAAGAATATACAATTATTTGCAGAGCCAGATTTGCTGTTAGTAGAAATTTGTAATCTTCCACTAATTTCCACAGGAATATGACAACTAGTACCAAGGAATCACATTGTAGTTAACAATTCACATTTCTGCACTTCTAAATGAGACCAACCGTATTATTACTGTGGTTATTTTTTGKGGGGGACTCTAGTCAAAGCAGTCTCTTCAAGTAGAAATTATTTTATGCTTCAACAAAGCTTCTTTAGCCAAAGAAACACTAGCATTGTGCTACAAATGTCCTAATTAGTCTTTTCATCTGATATGAGGTTGCTGAAGTAAGAGATAATGTTATATTGTGCCATCAGATCCATATAAAATCAGTTGTTTTCTGAATTTCCTTAACACAGTAAATATTTCCCCTCATTTATCACACCTATTAACCTGAATCCAGACAGTAATATTCTCTAGCATGTGCATGAACAGCAAAGTTCTTGACCAAAAAGCAATCACAAAATTATGACTATTGTTAATGAGTGAACCAGAAAAAGTGCACAGCCTGATCTCAGGAAAGGTTTCATCTCCAAGAGATAGAAAAATTCTCATCCTGTTTGTGAACTGACTAAATTTAAATTTTGGAAAACAATACACATGAAAGCACATTATGCCATTTTTAAAGCAACCTGTTTTATAATAATTTTACTTTATTTCCAGATGCCAACCTTACCTTCRAAACTATTTAAAAAAGGAAAATTGCTATGCTTTGAGCATTTAGTAAGACTGAATAATTAATTTTAAAATCATGAACAATTTAGTTTTCAAAAGATCAAATTTCTTTAAGAGTTTTTTTCCAYTAACAAGAACTGAAGATTTTGTGTTTCTATCAATACTTCTTGAACTTCTTTTATGGTGTTTTCCCTTTTCATGTTACTAGAGATTGCAAAAGCAGTTCTAATAATACAGTATCAGCAAAAACCCCCAGAAAGTAAATTTTAAACTTCTTGCTTAATACACATGTGATAAATGGTCTTAGTATATAGGCACATATGTMCAGACATATAAGTCATATATAATATAAAAAATACCAAATTAGCATATGCTATTACAGAGGGAAAATTAYAGATATTGTCTTTACTATACCACCCCTAAAATTATGTCCTTGGCTAAAATTTTGTAAGTATTTTAAAGGTAGAAATGCCTTAGCTACCTTCTTAAAATATTTTTCTGACTGATCACTTGCTAAATCAATTTAAGCACAAATTCACCTTAGCCTGAAGACCAAAGATATGGGATTTAGCTCTTATATATTGTTGAAATTTCCTTTCAATTCAGATGACTTGCACAAGTGGAAAAAAAATCAGGGCAACTGAGGAAAAATGGTATTTTCTAAGTTATAATACTTACRGTGATTTTTCTTTTCAGAAAAGATCCCTTTGATTTCAAATTCWCATGGCTACTTGAAAAGGCAGCCGAGTTATAACACTGCATTTTGACAGGATAACTGGCCCTTAAGTCCTTACACTACTTTTCCTCCCTCCATCCTCAATAAGATACTACTACTACTACTGAAGTTAGCTCCATGAAAGAAATGAATTCCTTGCAAAAAAAACCAAGGCAACAATGATTAATTTACCGAGAAACTGCAATATTAGAGCAAAAGATAAACATGGAACTATGTGTCTGACCTTCCTAAAAGACTAATTTTTGTTTGCCTTTCAGATTTTACCATCTTTCTTCAAAGAACAAAAATCTACACTTCTCAAAACAAAGTGTTGAAAGATGAATCTGTTCTGAATTGCATCATTCTGAACTAGCTGGTGGATGGTCCATGCACATTAACCATTTATAATTCATGAGGGATAATATTCATGGTACCATGATTTCAACAGTTTGCTGACAAACAAACTGCTTAACTTTTGCCCAATTTGCTTTTCCCCGTAAGCAGAACATCAGTACCTTGTGGCAGCACACTTTGCAGACAAACTGCATTGCACCGCATATGACACAGTTGCTCACCCTTCTCGGTTTGTAGAGTCTGGATCCAATTTTCAAATGAAAGATCACTTTGCTGAACATTTATTTTTCCTGTGGAATTGCTGTTTGGTGAATAGGCTGCTTTCAGCCTCGGGGGTTATTTATTCAGATTTTCATTCTCTTCAAAATGTTGGTGGAAAATGTTTGTCTGCTGGAGGGGTACCATATGCTTCTGATCTGAAGACTGACTAACTCCTACTGTGTAAAAAGTGAGTGAGCAAGTAGAAACACAGACAGAAGACTGAATGATCATTAAGTATCTAAAGGAACTGGGAATTATAGTCCCAGTTTCCAAAGTCTGTCAGATGAATTGAGTTCCAGTCTAACTCAGAGTCCTGGGAACCTAAATTTCTATACACTCAAGAGTTAAATATAATATCAGAAAGAGATGGATGAGAGAGCATGAAAATTGAGAAGGATATGAAATGAATGCAGCATAACCTGCTGATTCAAGAGCAAATGCAGGTTCTCAAAACAAATATTCTTTCTTTCTGCAATAAATTATGATATTTTTCTGCTTGGAATCTGTACCAATTGTGAAAACGGCACCTTTTTTTTTTTTACATTGAACAACTAAACAAAAAAAAAAAACAGATTCTTTTTATTCAAAGATTTTTTTTGTTGGGTATGCATTTTTAAAAGTAAAAATATTCCAAGGCATGTTTAGAAAAACTACTGTTTAAAAGCATATTGGCTTAAGCAGGGCCATATTCAACCTGCACACTTCCTATTAAACTTGATGACATCTAATTTCTTCTTCTTCTCTAAAAATACTCCCTATTGTGTAAATGTTTGGATTAGTTATCTATGTTATCATCTTCCAAGTGCTTTTAGTTCCTTAAAATATAACATATTTGTTTCAAAGAGGAGCATTTTTCTGATGGGGAATTTCAGATGGCATACACTGACAGGTTTTTTTGAATCAATGCCATAGAAATTTAGCATAACTGATGACTGAGCCAACCAAGAGTTATGCTTGAAGTCCAACCAATAAAGCATTTGTGGCCCTTGTAAATACATTTCACAGAGCCATTGAAAACACTCTCCTCAGATAGCTAATACACCATATGCACAAAAACAGCAGAATGAACAAATACACACCATTAGCTGGGGTTTTTTTTACCAGCAAAAAAAGGTGTCAGAGATTTTAGCAAGCAGACAAGTTCAGGATAGCAAGTTTCTTTCCATGTGTGCTTTAGAGAAGGGAGCAGACTGGACTGGATCTCATCTACCAAAATTCATGTACTGCATTAGCCATAAATGCACCAAGTATCTTCACATCAATCAACTGGTCACAAGATGTCACACCTTGCTGTCAAGCACAGTGCAGAGGCAGCAGTCCTGCCAAGTTTCTTACTGAACCTGCATGGTTGGAATACAAGTTTGAATGCCAAAGTATTTAAACATGTGTGTTAACCATGGCTTTTAATTCTTTTGGAGTTTGCTGGTGGAAGAGAAGATCAAAGGAGGTTTAAAACTTATTTTTTATTACTATCAATACTCATTATGTCAGAGATGGTGACCAGAGACTGCTGCAAAGGGAAAACAACAGAGGGAACACAATATTTTGTGAACTCCAACTTTTGCCTGATGCAGAGAGGGATCTGGTGAAAGCAGGGAAAGACATGCACACAAACATACACATACCAGCACATACAACACTGTGAATTCTACTTAGGCTCCTAAAATCTCTGGTCAAATTGACTTCAAAGATAAAACARGAGATTATTAGAGTTTGACAGTAATCCTGAGTTGCTCTTTGTCCTCAGCTTTTTTTATCTATTTGTAGACACAGCCAACCAACCCTGTACTTCCCTGGCATCAGAGTAGTTTCCATCAAAACTGTAACAACTTTGGAAACATTGGACTTTTCAAAAATTTGAAGATACTTAGCCCTGTGTATAATGATAATTTGCAAGGGAAGGATTTACTCAGCAAAATTCTTGAGGAAATTAGAAAGAAAAGAAAAAAAGACACCCCACTCCTCCCTGCAAACCCCAAAAACTTTATTCTGATTAATGAATGACTTTAAAATCTTACTCTTTTTAGAAAGTATTTACTTCTGTAGCTGATTAAATTTTAGCAAAAATCTTTGAAAAGTCTCCCCTGACTTGTGTATCCTACATACTTTGTAAATCTGTTCTAACCCTCTTTCCTTCTTCTTTTTTTCCATTTCCTTTTCATTGCCRTCATGTTTTCCATTTGCTGCAGCAACCTCTTTGGACTATTTAACATTTTGACTAAAAATATGGATAACAAAGCCACACTGGCATTCATTGGAATGTTAGCACTGATTTCCATGGGCATTGGAGAGGATAAGAAAATAAGTGCCCACTGTCATAGACCCAAGGATTGGGTTCAGCTCAGAAGTTAAGTTTTTGCATCATATTTGTATATGCACATCCTAACAGAAGTACACAAAACACAAGTGCTTACATTGAACCAGATATGGTTAAGTTTCCTGATAAATTAAGGCAACAAGATGGGCTACTTACAATACTGATTTAAAAGAAAYTATTGATTTTTATGTTGATAAAAATTATTAACTAAATAAGTACATAAAAGTTGCTATAACCTATAAGAGAAAAGTGGCCAGACCAGCATCCAGCTAGATGCAAATACTCAGAGGAATAAGATTATAGGCAAGCACAGAAGGACTTCTCCCAGTTGCATTCTTTCAGTTTCAGCCAACAGCCTCTTAGACACATCCAAGGCTGGAAGTTCAGTACCTACGAGCGCCATCTCTCGTCTCTGTGCCTGTCTCCTCTCCATGTGAGTAGTTCCCACACATGGCTCTCACAGCATCATGTGGCAATGAGATCCACAACATGAAAAAGTAGTTCCTGGCTGCCTGATAATTTCACACTGTCTGCTCTTGGCTCTTCTTCTACAGCAAACACTGAGCAATTGTGCCCCACTCACCTTCTTCTGACTCTTCAGCACTTTATTCCTCTCCCTCCTGTTCTCCCATGGGCATCCCTTTTCCAAACTGGGTCTTTGCATTCTATTACTTTCTCCTGTGTTTAAGCAGTTCTGGTGTTATGATCATCCCTTCTCCATTTAATCCTGACTGCTTTTATATCTTTTAACAGTTACTCAGCACCATGAGAGTAGAATCAGTTTAAAAATGCCCTCTGTTTTTTTTTCACTTCCTGACATTCCACTTGGATTTTTTTTAATATGTTCTTAGCATTTTATTTTTGTCTCTCTGGTGCGGCTTCACTGTTAAAGATAGCTAAATTTACTCTAAATCACAGATTATCACTTATGTGCCAAATTGCCATCACATGGTGCCATATTATATTGCTTTACACTATTAGAAATGCATATTATATTGCTTTACACTATTAGAAATGGAACTTTACCATGGGATTTATCTCTCAGGTGGTCAGTATACTGGCATTTACTGCAACTCTGTGGTTCACTTAAGTTTTTACTGTTGTGAATAAATTTTTGTCAAAATTTCTGKGCCCATTCTCCAGAAAATTTGCCAGTAAGTTGAACAGCATCAGTCCTGAAATGTTCATGTGAAGTTTTGCTCATAACCTCCCTGTATAGTGAAATATGGCTGTTTAATCCTGCTTATTTTTGATCAATTATCAGTTATTCTAATCAGTTATGAAATGGGTTATACCTTGGCAATTCTGTTTCTTTCAAGTTTTTGTACTTGAGCTATAGCTCCATTGGCATAAGCAATTGAACAGCAAAGATGGAGTAATTTGATTTTGATCAAATGTTCACAAAATGTCCTCTAGTAGCTATTCTTTAAATTGATTTCCTGACAATAGRGTCATTTAGGGCAGAAGGGGATCAAAAGTAAAAGCAGTGGCCATTTTACTGACAAAGCAAACAAGAACTAACACTTCCAGTAGAGCCAAGAGCATCAGGAGTGGCTGAGCTCCCTGTACTACAGGGACAGAGACATGCATTGTTCTACTGACGGAGCATGAACTTTGTCCACGGTTGCTCTCGTCTGCTCAGACTGCTCAGCACCRTGGATCACCCTGCCTGAATTTCACCCTGTGCCACCTCAGCATCCTTCAAGCCCTCCAGCTGCTGCCTCACAGAAACTGGCCTGCCTTTTGATCAAGGGGTAAAATTCAAATTGAAAGGGATATATTGCAAAATTAAAACAACAACCCCACAAAAAACCTGAAACAAACAAACAAAAAAAACCATTCACACATACACACACAACGCACAAACTCTACAACTACAGAACCAAATACTGACCAGCTGACAGAAGGAGCACTGGAGGTCAAACCAAGGAAAGAGAGAAAATCAAATCCAGAAACTGTCAGTATATGTTGTGCAATCTGTTTTCACAGAATCAGTTAAATCTGTACTTGTGAATTCCACTGCAGCTTTTGCTCCTACCGGCCCTATATCCACAGTATCTGGGAAATTACTTAAACACKACTCTGGAGAACAGCATGGGACCAGGGCTTCCAAAAGGCCAAAGTCAAAACGTTCACATATCAGAGATATGTGCCAGGGTAGCCGTCCCAGCTGCACAACACATGATGTGTCAACCGCTTTACACAGGGTGGGTCAGGAAGAGGCTCATTAAAGACAAGCACTACAGCTCTCCTTCCAACATCTCTGCATCCATGTCCAGTTTTACAGGAAAAAAAAATTTTAAAAGATATGCTGGTTTARGAAAAAAGTTACTGTGGATGAAGACTGTGACCCAGAGAGAAGGGCTGGTGTAACCGTGTCTGCTACATTAGATATGACCTATAACTGATTTTTTAGATAATTATTTCATCATTGAGGGAACAACATAAATTATTCTGATTAAACTTTCTGTAATAGTAATTATAACAAATTATTCTGATGACCAAACTTGGACTACCTTACATAGGTGATGAAGGAGAAGAGAGGTCCTTGACCCTGAGCATGCCTTGCACCAWGTCTCAGACAGATGACTTCCTCTGAATTCCTCTTGTGCATGGAAAAGACCATGACTACACTCCCTAAATGCATGAAGAACCTAATTCCCACTGAAAACCTTCAGGGAGTTAGRTACATAAATACATTTCAGACTCATCCTGTCAGTAAACAGTGCCAAACCTTTGAGATGGCTTTCTGTGCAGAAGTGTGTGGTACTTCTTGGATAAGAAGGGCGATAATGCAGTAAATTTTGCAGAGCAAAGAACTGAAGTGTAGCATTACTGGCAGCATGAACTTGTGTCTATGGCCAAACTTTTTTTGGTGCATCTGCTGGAAAACAATGCAGGAGAGGAACGAGTTACATCACTTTTGTTTGGGTACTGAATTGTCACCATCAWTATGGATGCTACCCTCAGTGTACCTGAAAGCTGTTAGAAACAAATTAAGATATCCTCACATGGCTGTTAAAGTAATRTGTTTTCTCTCATTTTAACCATCCTTGACCCTTCTGACCCTTTAACAGTAAAATAGACTTCAACCCCACCAAACTTAAAAGTGTCAAGGGCACCCAGATCTGGAACTCACATCCCACTATCACACCTTTCATACAGCGTCTCCATTGACTTCTAGTAATCTAAAATCTTTAAAACAGAGTCAAGGCAGTGCTATCCTGCTTGCCTGTGTATGCCTATTGGAAGAGGATTTTGTGGGTAACTCTCCAAGACAAGAGCCTGACAATGGATAACCACTCAAATGGCTTCTTGGCTAACTGGGACTGGCACAAGCCTATCAGAGATTTTCAGACTGCTAATCCCTCTTACACAGACAATCTGCAGCCCATTTGCAGCTCTGTTTTGGCTTTATTTTTTAACAGGGCCTTAAAACATATTTTTCCTTAAAATGACAACGTTCTTTTCTGCCCTCTTTGTTCATGGAGCTTTGTGCACTCATAAACAGTTTAAGAGTTCCCTTCCCACCTGGAGTGCACATGTGTGCCTGAAATAAAGATTCTCTTACCTATTCTTCACTGATAATTTGAGAGGATAGTGCTTAAGAAAAGGCATCATCCTTTTAAATGCATTGGACAAAACCAAACCCAAGCCCCAAAGCTACAGCAGTGACAGTGAGGCCAGCATGTCTGGGGAAGGAGGGATCCCCAAAGTTAGAGCAGAGAGGCTGAGAAGAGGACAAGCACACCTACACCTCCTTTCCAGGTGGCAAATCCTGCTCAAGGACACAAGCATGCCTCCTGTACCATTTCAAGGTTTTGCTTCATCCTTTATTGACCTTCCTGGGCTCTGTACTGCTCATTTGGAAAATCACGCCAAAAATGCTTCCAGTAAGCAATGCTTCCCAAGCTATGCTGAAGCTGTGCTGCCACTCAAAACYCTCTTGCTCAGGAAATGCCCCCCACGGACTTGTTTCCTCAGCAGGAGGTGGACCAACACGCAATGGATTGCAGTGCCTTGACTTCTCAGCTACCTCATGCTGTTATAGCTCTGCTTGTGCTGACATCACCGGCCAGCCCCAGCAGAGGAAAACCCTAAGCCAGCCTAACCACAGAACAGTTTGGGACTGGCAGGACTTTCTCACCCTTCTGCAGCTTAAGCATCGGTACAAAGTCTGAGGGAATTTTTTCTCCGCAGAGAAAACCTTAATCTTCTGGTTAGACAAGATCACACACTACAGTTTGATATTTAATAAACTGTCGCGAAGCTATAATGCAAGTGTTCACTTGGTCACTTATCCTTTTAGCAATAAAAAACAATTGGGACTGAAGTTCAGTGGCAATTTGTTGCAGCTGCTGTGGCCAGGACCCTCTCAGAAAGTAATTTCCAGAGTATTCTTCTTGTTAAAAAGCCATTTTCCTGGCGAGGAGTGGGATGTCTGGAAGATAGCAATGGGGACAAATCCAAGCACAGAAGTTTACAAGCATTCCTAAAGAGCATTTTAAAAACTCTGTATTTATTTAAACAATTACAAAAACATTGTATGCAGTTAAGCAGTTTAGTACTAACCACCAAACTATAAAGTAGACTTCTAAGCTTAGGCAGTTTTTCTCTTTACCTGTAAGATGACATGAGGCAACATCAACATTTGGCTCCATATAGAGAAAGTGTGGAGAGAGGATGGCAACCTCCTGTTTTCATGGTCCTTGCTTGGTTCCCAAAATTTCCATTCCTGAATTCTGACCTACACCCACACTCTCTCACCCTACCACAGGAATTGGTTATGAATAATATCCTAATGGAAATTTAGCTTTGTTGTGAGTAACAGCAACTGAACAGGTCTGAAAGAACAACTTTCAGTCTCACTGGGCAACCCCATAGTGTTCAGTTCACACAGAGTGGTTGATTACGTGAGCCAGATGGTGTCAAGATGGTGTCATTATTGCTACCTCAGTGGATGATAAACTGAAATTTAAGAATGGCAGGTGTGGTAAAACATGACCATTTGATATGTCCTGTCTTCCCTCCCTCCTGAAGAATGTCAGGGAGATGATGTTTGAATAAGAAAGAAAGGAAGTATGCGCCCAGTACTCCTACTTTTACTCTCCCTACCAGAGGGAGAGTAAAAGACTCATAGCTCAGTCTCTGTGTGGGCAACCTAAAACCCCAGAAGATAAAAAGAAACACAAACTTTTATTTTTYGAGGTAGAAAACAGCATCCTGAGTCCACAACAAAGTGGGTGGGAGGGTTCTCTGCTCTCATTTTCAAGCCAAAAGAAAAGAAACAAAGAAATATGGCAAGTACACTGCAGTACGTACTGATCCTGACTGGTCAGGCCACAGCAGAATGTCCAGTTTAGTATCTTTTCAGACTGCCAAGAAGACGTGCACCATTTTCTGCAGGAACATATAGCAAAAAAAACYCCAAAACTAACCCAATTTGGGAAGCTACCTTGCTCTGTGCAAAAGGAAAAGTAAAGGAGATCTTCCCCCACCAGATGCACTACTTTCCCTGACGCTGTTCCAGTTAAGAATGAGATTCCAAGAATAAAAGTTTCCTGSTGCAACATCAATGTATTGTGTTCACAGTTCCTTTAAGAGATCTCCACTGTAGTCATTTCAGATTGCAGAGAGGAGATCATGCTGACAGCAAGTCACTGCTTTACTCAAGGCAAGCTGCCAAAACACGTAGAACTGAACCCTGTCCTCTCATTCACTGGACCGATAAATATGCTTTTAAAAGCATGCACAGCCTGGTTCACACTTACATGATGCACAGAGAATGAGGCAGAGGGCTTGCAGAGTGAAGCAACACCTCATTCCCAAGCATGTGCAGAGCAGTCTGCCTTTGCTTACTGCTAAAAATGCTAAACCAGTGCCATTTGCACTACACATGTGCAACATGCATGTCTCAAAGATTCATTACTATGCATATGAAAATTCAATCATATCAAAGCTTAGCTTTAAGAAAGTCCCAAGGGGCTGAACCGTGTGCTTATGTGCTTTGAGGGGGGAAACTCAACAACTTTTAAGCTTTTTTTCTTTTTTGTAGCATTGCTCTGCTCTTTCCGTTAGTAAGAACAAAATAGCTGATGAATGAGTGAACTCCATGTTCCCACTGCGTGTTTGTACTCCATTATTTTCATAACTCAGGTTCTGTTTGTGTGAACAAAAATGCATAAATCATAGATGGATTTAAGGCCTATCCCCAAAAAACTGTAACCAAGATGAACAAAACTCATTATTTTATTTGAAGATTTCTGTGATTTAGTATTATGCTGTCTTTTAGTATGAACATATGTATCCTTTTAAGCCATCTCACTCACTCTCTAGCACTACATTCTGTARCCCATTCTGGAGCAAAGGATTCTGCAATTAGCTTGGAAATACCATAAATCATCTATTTCCACATTTCATTAAAATTTGAAAATTGCTTAATGTTCATAACAATTTCCATTAGAATAAATTTGACCTTCAACCAAAAAGAGGAAAAGTTACACTGAAGAAAAGTGATGATTTGGGGACACACACTGCCAATGCATACCCTACACTCGATGAAAAAAAGATGAGACGAAGTTCATGGTCTCTAATGAAAATAAAAACTTTTGTAGGCAAAAATCATTTTAAAAGAAGAGCAAAGCAAACCTTCTGATCTTCTTGGCTTTTGTATTGGCTTTTCACATCCATGGATATGAAGCTCATAGAAGCTTCCTATAGGTTTCAACCTAAAAGTACCAGAAACATTACCTAGAACACAGCAGTAAAAGACAAAGATTTCAAAAGGATTGTCTTCAGTTCACTAAAAGAAAAAAATAAATATAAAATACTTAATTCCCTTGGAATTTTACCAGTGCAGGAGGAGCAAAATGATGGCTTCTAGCTTTCTCAACCATGTCTATGGTGTCACACAAACTCTAGCTCTTTAAATCCATCGTAAACATTTCATGACTGCGGTGCCAAAACCAACACAAAGCTCGACAGGACATGGTGACAAGCCCCGTGGCAATGATGGGCCAAGCAGGGGCTGCTGGCTCCAGGTGTGTCCCTGATTCCACACCCTGATTCCTGCCAGCCACAACCTGTGCGTGCACACAGGCAGTAGCATGAACTYGGTAGGGACCTTGGCAAGCACATGCAGGAGGGGAAGCTCTCTGTTTTGAAGATGTTCTCCAAATTAACTTTTTTACACGTATCTAAAACTTGTTTGGATATACTTAAAAAAATAAGCAGATATACAAAACCTTGAGAGGAAAGCCATGCTGGAAAACCAAACAGAAGCAGAAGCTTCATGGGGCTCCTCCTTTGCAAGAGCTAAATTCCTTCTGAACAACATTTCCAGGGTAAGGCATTTGTAAGAACAAGCGTAAAAGGACCAAAGGCTCTATTGACAAGCCATGAGATACAAAGTGCTTGCAAGATACATCCGGTGTTGAGACAATTAAGATCAAAATTAAACTTGTGCTATATTTGCATCTGCAAAGCATCAGTTAATCAAACATAATGAGTTAATCAGACTCACTTTTCTGAGGGGCAAATGTAATCATGCTTCATCATCTTCCGTGTCGTCATTAAACACTGACAGACTTTCYGTACAGAAACTGACTCTTCCTAAGTACTTGTACACCCAGCAGCACATCAGAGTTCTAGAAATTTTCTAGGCATTGTTGCAAAGCTAATAGGAAATACTGGTAGTAAAGCTRCTTTATAGGAGCTTTTGCTCTATATTATGACATCAGTTAATAACAGCAACTTGAAGGAGACACCAAGCATGACCCAGGAAGGAGATAATACTTTGCACCCCATTTTTTGCAGTCAAGAGGGAAGCCAGTAGGTTATTTAGCAAGACTGCTGCCAGTAAACCAGTATGTCACCCAGATTTCTAACACCAAACAGCAAGAGCAAAGAATTAATCCTCTGGTGGCCTCTGCAGATTTAGCAATTCTGTTTTTTTTTTTTTTTATTAAATAAAAAAATTAAAGGCAGCTATTGCTGGATGTAATTTCTAGCTATTTTAATTAATTTATTTTTAATCCCATGAAGAAATAATTTTTACTGTCTTGGTTGCTAGCTATTTAAGATATTGTGGTTACATTTTTGGTGTCTTTGGTACATTTTATTGTAGCATTGTCAGGGCACTGCATTCAATTACTACATCTCATGCTGTTTTACTTGCTACAAAGCATCATCCAAACATTTTCTAGCAAGTCCTTGCGGGCAACTATGTCCTGTCCAAGAAACACATGTATGTCCATGCGTTAATAGGTATGAGATCAGTATCAAATTAGTAATTTGAATAAATGCCTCTTTGGTTTGGCTTCTGTGGTCTCAAACATCTTAGCTCAAGCTGCAAAAGAATTTWAAAAAAATAAACACATCTTAGCATTAAACCAAGTGCATTTGGAATACTAAGGCTTATCTGATAGCTGTCTGTTGTGCCTCTGCAGTACTAAAACTTGTCCCAGCTTTTCACTCCTCTCTTCCTTTTCCAGACCTCATTATCCCTTAGCCCCACAGATGTGTCAGTTCTCTCTACTGGATGTCCCAGTTCTTCCCTTCATTGCTACTGCTCCCATCATGTTCATGGGGAAGGGAAAGTCTCAAGGGGAAGCACAAACCCAAACAGATATGCAGCAGCAAAGGGACAAAGGGAACGAGAGATGCATCTTGCTGGGGAATGAACTGAAGCGACAGCTTGTGGCCAGGAGGTGGGAAGGGAAGAAGATAATACCATCCATAGATTAAGGAGAGAAAATAGCTTGAAATAAAGCTTGGTAGGTCACAGCCTGACAGATCATTAAAGGCRATTGAGTGTGAAGGCACGCAAACCCCAGCATTGACAGAGGGGRCACGTCTCAGAGGAGAGAGGGGACTAAAACCCAGAGGCAAGAAGTCTAAAAGAYAGTGAAGTGAATTAAAGAGGCTACAAAGTCATCAACCAGGAATCTGTGGAATGGCTATGCCTTTCAAGCATCGTACAGTATGTTCTATTTTTCCTTTCAGGTTGCATCTCTATAGCTGAGCTAGATCACTCACATGGGAGACCTTGCCCAAACACAGTGGAAGCTATAGCTAACACACAGAAAAATTAATTTATCTTCACTGTCAATTATGACCCTGTTCACTGTATCATATTTTCCTAGAGAGGGGATATATCCAGAACACTTTCACAGACAGGTCATGGAACTGAGGTGTTGGATATCCCTAGAAGCATTTCTCTAAATCAAGTTTTGACAGGAAATAAATAGCTGACAGTATATAATCCTGACCCCCCCAAAGTAACCTAGATTAGCATGTACTGTAAAATACCGGCTTTGAGCGAAAATTTCCCTTGTGCAAATGCTGTAGACACTTTCTGATTCTCTGTGAAATTGGGGAAACATTAACAGTTTGTAGAAAAGGAAAAGCAGCAGTGACAGTAAAGAACAGTGAAGAGAATGAAATCTCACCGATTTAGCACATCAGGGCTTCTCATTCCCTGCTGATCCAAGGCAGTAAAGGGAATAAGACCAGAAAATAAATAATATTCCTCAGAAAGACATAAAAATGTTAAGCCTTACTAAAATCCACATTTGCCCCACCAGTCTCTCTGCAAGCTGGATCAACTTGCTTTGCTCATGTGAGTATTTTCATTAATTTAAACTGGAACTTTGCCTGACAAAAGAGTGCTGGATCTTCCCTTTCTGGACAGAAGCACTGTAACTACCAGCTGAAAAACATCAACACTCCAGATAAGCCATCAACTATTGTATCGGTTGATTTAYTGCTGATTAAATGCTCCCAAGTTGCTCCTAGTCCTGAGAATTAACACAATTGAAAAGCAAACAGGTTGTAGGCTGATGGTCCTTTCATCAGTTTGGGTGACTTCCACCACGTGTAAGTCCAGACCTGAAAGCACAGCTCAGAGACTTCACAACAGCAAAATTCTATTRATTTATCTTTAACATGCATATCCTTGGTCCTTATTAAAACTATTTCCTAGTTGTAAACAAGACACTCAACTCACCATCTAATGTTGCCAAGATATAAAAGATACTCTTACTTTCGAGACATTACAAATTCCACTAATTCAACAGATTGTTTTAGAAAGAAATGCATAGGCCTGCTCTTTCTCAAGTGGCATGGTAAACTTCAGTGCAAAGTCYCATAATCTAAACAAATTAAATACTAACCTAATAAGAGAGTACTTCAAAAAAGATTATGAAAATATCATGTCTTAATTGGTTGATATGCGTGACCCCGCTGTTAAAAAATGCAGCGGCTTACCAGCTCTACAGCTGGAAGTATCACCAAAGAGAAAACCTTTTCAGAAAAGATACTCTTTTTCTCTTTTCTTCTCTTTTTTATTTTTTCTTTTCCTTTTTTTCTTTCATCTCTTTCATTTTCTTTTCCTTGTCTTTTCCCTTTTTTTCTTCTTTCTATTGCAATTCTGCATTAACTGTGTTGCTTCAGGCAGATGGCCAAAAGTAGCATCTAGAATTATTGGGAGCAAATCTGTGTCATTTTCACATACATCTATCTGTGTGAGGCCATGCCAGATCTGAGGACAGAATCTTAGAGAGAGAGGGTAAATTCAGTGCTGACAGCCCTTGATGGGAGGTCAGGCTTCAGTCCCTGGGAGTCACAGCCACCAATTCTCTGGGGGTCTTTGCTTATGCTACAAACATGAAATCTTAATAGGCATGACATCTCCTCTACCACTACAGATACTTACAGAGCTGTCTCTCCCTTGAAGTGTGCCTTGTGAGTTCATGCCAGTAACTAGAAGCACCCAGAAATCYCAGTCCAGGCTGGCAAGTTAGAGGTAAATCTTGCAAATGCAACCAGTGGGTAGCACAAATTGTTTTTCAGGAACTGGGTGAATTATAATCAATTATTCTTAACATTTCGCTGAATACACAGTGAAGCGCTGAGGATGTTGTACACAGGGGAAGATGGCAAGACTTCTCCAAAAGGCAAAAGCTGGGCAGCAGAGACTCACAAAACTCACAAGACTGCTAACACTCAGTGGGAAAATAGGACTTGTATTTGGACATTTTGTGAATACATTGAAAAAAAAAGAAAATCCCAGGAGAATGTATAAGAAGGTGTTTTGGGCACCTCTATCTCCTCAAGGTGATTCAACATAGCAATGAAATTGTAATTAGTAAAATGTGAACTAGAGAAGAGCAAAGTACTTTAGTAATATGAAACTTCATCACAGCATCTCTTGCTAAACTTTGCTTAGAGGTAAGGAGAGGCAACCAAATTCTGCGCAAATTATAAAGCAGTTGAGTGGCTAGGGAAAGAAAGCTTGGAAATTTCTCACACACAAAAACCAAAACTACCACTAATCTTACTATGCCTGCACACAAAACCAAATTATAACATTCAATTACTAGGAGGCTGATGCGAAACACTTTAGCAGATTCAATGGATTACTTGAATTTTCAGCTTCTCTGTTGCTATAAGGAAAATTTAAGCAAGTACAGACCCTTCAGGCATTGAGTATTTTGCCTTTTTAGTGCTGAATGTTGGCACACTCTCTTGCTGCTACAATGTTGCTTATGAAAAGCAGCTGTACTTAGAGATACTAATAATATCCAATAAAATCTACATTTTCTGAAGAAGTCTACCTCTTTCAACATCACAACACAAACATTCAACCATCCAAGCTAAGACYTGAGAGGGAAGAACAGGACTGATGATTTAAAATGCTGCTTTGTAGTTTAGCGCAAAGAGAGCTGAATGAAGATTATTTTCTATCAGACTTGCAAGTTTCCAGGCAGGGTAGAGAGGAAACAAGACTGCACAAGCAAGTCAGGGTGTTGGGTTTTTTTCCCCTTAACCTTCTTTTTTTTTTTTTTCTATAACCTTTTCTATCTTCTTTACATTCAAACTCTCATAACCAAACAAAACTCCAGCAATCATTGGAGCATACTCTGGACAAGGGACATAGAATTTGTTTTCTGTCTTATTAAACAAAGGACTGTACCATAAAGTATACCACATGGATAGCATACTTTTTTATTCTCACCAAGGATAAAGATGCCAGAGATCAACTTGCCAGGTGTGATTTCTAAAACCAAGTTTGTTACACTGCTACGAATTTTTTACTTCATGTTCAAATTTTCTTCACCTATTCAAATTCAACTCATTTACTGTCTTGAGAGTTAACAAGAAATTTCTTCCTCTGCTTCTGGCAGCCTTTTGAAGGAGTCAAAAAAAGAAATGATGAAGATGATAGTTTATTAGATTGCTCTTTCTTCCATCAGTATTAACCCTACAGAGAAAAATGAATGGTTTAAACYTCCCACTTGCACAGTTCTTAACACCTATTACGAGATTATATTGTCCCAGGCAAGCCCAATKAAGTAAATCAATTAATTTAGCATATTAAAGCTCTGAAAACAATATGAGGGGGAAGACTAGCAATTATTTACATACAGCACACGGACAGACACTCAAGCAATGAAGCCATGTCCTACCTCTCCTTGCCGGTGATAGTGCTTGGGAGGTTTTCCCATCTGCTCTAGCATTTTGCCCTTCTTGCTGCTAGCAAGCATCAGTCCCTGGTGGATGCCTGCAGATCTGTTGGTTGCCTGAGTTGGAGCCTCCCCCATCAGGGTGGACTTGATGGAGTTCACCTTGGAGCTGGAGCTGTCTAGCTGGGAGCTCTCCACGATCAGGACCGCGGCTAGTAAGAGGAGACAGCAGGAGCACTTATTCCACATCAGCACGATCATCTCCCCTCCCCCAAAAGGATTATCTTTTTTTCTCCTTTTTTTCTTTTCTTTTTTTTTTTTTTTTTTTTTTAAATTATAATGTAGGGGGGTAATTTTTTTTAAAATATCTCCCGAAGTTGATAAGGAAGCAATGGATTTCAAAGCCACTCAAGGAACTGCTGTTCTGAGACACGGGAGGAAAATACTTTTAAAAAAGAATCCCCTAGGAAAAAAAAAAAAAAAAAAAAGTGACAAGTCTATAGGCAGTGAGCAACTGTCAGGTCTGTGATGTCTTTTTTCTCCAGGTCCTCGAGAAGTCCAGGCAGTGAGAGCAATGTGCTGCGAAGGAACTGCACCCGGGCAGCTCCCCGCCAGCACAGGCACCAGCACGTTTGCTAAAGCTTCAGAGGAAGAGTGAGCGAGTTACTTCCCCCCACTCCTCCTTCTCTTGCTGCTCAAGCCAGCAGAGAGGAAACTCAAACCAGATCCAATCCAAGCAGCACCGGCAAAAGCTGGGTTTAGTTTTTTTTCACTCTCTCTCCCCCTCCTTACTTTTTATTCCCCTCCTCCTTTTTCTGCCTTTTGCCTCAGCAGTCAGCAGGAGTGAAAGCGCCCGGTCTCCTCCTACTCTTTTTCCTCCTCCTCGTCCTCCTCCTCCTCTCCTCCTCGTCCTCCTCCTCCTCTCCTCCTCCTCCTCCTGCAGCCCGGCCGGTGCGGGGGTTCTGGGCATCCGGCGCCGGGGCAGCCCCGGGACCGGCCCGTCGGGACCCGGCAGGGGAGGCAGAGCCCCCGCCGGGCTTCCTGCGCCGCTGCCCCTCGCACTCGGTGGTCTCGGAGTCTCTCGCTGGCCCCTCCGCAGCCCGCAATCCCCATTCCCGGGGGCGACACGCCGCGCAGCGCCTTCCGTCCCCCTTCTCCGCAGCCCGGCGGGTTCCCCCTCTCTGCGGCGGGGTCAGCCCGGGCCGGGCGTGCCCCGCTCCCGGCTGCAGCTCCTGCCGTGCCCGGCCCCGCTCGGGGCTCAGCCCCGCCGTGCCCCCTCCCCGACACCCGGCTGCCGCACCGGGACGCGTGTCGAGGCGCCCTGGCAAAGCCCGGCACAGCCGCACAGCTGGGAGGGCGTGGGGCGGCAAGTGATCCCTGCCGAACCTGCTGCCCCAGCCAGCGATGTCCAAGCTAAGGGCACGTCCAGCCGAGAAGGCTGCTCTGCACTCTTCCACACCCGCCCCTTCTCACACCACAGTGCCAACATCAACCCAAGACACTTCCTTCGTATCCATCTTCTCAGTTTTCTCAGCCTGAGCACACATCCGATTGTAAAACCCCCAGTGCTACGAAGTACACCCACACCATCCAACGCATCACCTCGCTGCAGCACCAAAACAGTGGTTACAGAAGCAGAAGGTATACCRGAACACTGAGCATTAAATTAGCAGAACAGTACAACTCTTAACTTTTCCCTGCAAAAGCTCTAGAACAAAGCAGAGAACATCACTRTGAGGCACTCAGTTACTGCCATGGAGCAGCTACAAGTCCTTGTCCTTCCCCTGGACATGTGAAAGGGGTTGTAAGGAACAAAAGATGGTGAGAGGAGCAGCGTTCTTGCTGTCCCACATGTTCTTGTATGAACTTTACCTTGTCTGGGAACAGTGGAGAGAATTTTCATGCTTTTCCCATCTTCTGGAGGGTACCTCCTCTAATCAATCATTTCCTCTTACTCTAATCCTTTACATAGCAGAAGAAATGTGCACTTCAAAATTTCATTTATTCTAAATTAACTGCTGTGCAAACAGCAGTTGCCAAGGCAAGAAAAACCAGAAAGGAGCCAGGCACCGTTTTRGCCTCCAGTGCTGCTGCTCCCTCACAGTGAGCAGAAGCCCTCCTGGGGACTTGGCAGCTCTCTGCAGGAATGTCCCAAGAACCACASCACCTTGGATAAGGTCTGTCAAAGGTTGTCTAGCTAGCGTCATGTGACTGCYTGCAATGTGTCCTAACCTCTTGGGCTCTTTTATATTAAACAGAGCACCTTTAAGAATGGAGTAATTTGTGTCTTTATCCACAGCTCAAACCCTAGAATTGTTTGGGAGAATTTAAATCCATCTACTGGGGCAGTTTTTGGATATTTTATCTTCTTTATCCAAGGATCTCTTTAGGGAATTACTAATTTTTTTGGTTTTAAGGAACAACTGAAATGACATGTCAGTGTCAAGACTGTGTTTTAAACTCTTCTACAGAGTATGGCGCTTGCTCTGACTCAGGTGTCAGATGAGTTTGTGTTTACTGGGTTTGAAACTGAAAGAAATTTTATTGGACTTGATTTCAAAAACTTAGGTTCAAAATTAAAATTCAGGTTTTTTTAGTACTCAGCTTGGCAAAGAGCAAAGAATGAAAAAAAGCCCTCAAGTTTGTCGTCTTCATAGCATTTCCTTTTTTCTATCTTTGTGCAGCTTCAAATAAACTAAAATTACCTTTCTGACTTAATCCTTGGTAATGCTTGGAGACATTTTTAACTAAATGTTTCTGAAAAATCAGATAGGAATTTGCTGCTTCACARGAAAGAGATATAAGCCAGTCTTTTTTGATTCTTTCTGACTTGGCTTTTGACACCCAGGATTCATGGCACTTCAGCCCTCCCAAACCCAGAAGCAAACAGCTATCCATGCCCACAGGAAAAGCCCTAATAGGTAATGACATGGAAAATTCTTATCTCATCTGTGYTTCTCTTACCCAGGAAGGAACACAAATTTTTAAGTCGTAGAGTATTATCCACCAGAGTTTCTTGGAATAAGGGAAGATTATAAAGAGAACAAAATAATTTGAGGAAACATGCAAAGAGAATTCATGCTATTAAAAACACAATACAATGACCTCATGTCAATATCATACAGCTCTTCTTGAAATAAATGGACATGGGTGGTATTAAAAGAGGCACACAGCACCTAAAGGATCAGATAGTAAGTRGATTCTAAATTAATTAAATGTATGTCTATGAAAACCCTATTAAATTTTTTACTTACATTAATAAATGGAAAACTCAAGCCACATTACAAGTYTTTAGATGTAAATAACAAAGTCCTTGTACATCCACAACACTTAGAAATTTGAAGAAAACTGGGAAGGAATGATCATAACTTTTCAGCTATCTCAGAACACGTGCCCCAAACTCATTTTGTCAATCAGTCCAGATTCACTGAAGTATGAAGTTCATCAGTCAGTTGTATTCAACTAAGTTTCTGGGCATTAATTTAAATTTAGTGGGAATAGAAATGGGTAACTTTACAACAGGGCAAGCCCTATCTTGTGACTCACTGCTCTGAAGGGAAGATATTTTGCAGCATCTCTGAGGAACTGGAAACAGGTATTCCTTCATTAGCCTGACAGACATTTCCCTCCAGAGGAAGCAACAACCCACTTCACTGCAGGGCAGCTGCTGCCAGACCAACAGGATGCTCAAGACCACAGAAAGCAGAGGTAGATGGGCAGGACACTAAATCTGTGTTAAGGAGGAGCTTTTGTTTTTCTCCCCTTAACAAAAGCTTGTACTTGTAGAGAAATACCTGTAGAGAAACAAGCTATTTGGTAGTTTGATAGGGAGCTTTTTGTTTTGTTTTGTCCCCCCACTTTTAACTAGCATTCAATCCATGCCTTTTCTCCTTCAAACCGGTCAAATACAGGCTTCCAAACTGATGTGTAAATTACCTGTGCTCCTCACTTCAGCAGCCCTGATGCACCTCAGAGTCTGTACACAGACTTATTTCACAATATCCACTTAAATAAGACAGTATGGAGGCAAAAATGTCAATAAGTATCTCTGCTTTTCAGATTTATGACTGTTTCAGTTTTATGACTGCTTTGAGAAACACCAAGAACTCCTAAAACATTAAAGTGCCACAGGGCACATTGTGTTTTGCTATGGGGCTCCTCTACCAGAGAACCAAGTGCATGGAGCGCACTAAGCAGAGGCTGTCACACTACAGATCATGCAGAAACACAGTCTACCTCGAAGTTCTCCACTAAGTCTGATGCCTATTCTGGAGAAGCTAAGGTCCACATGTGGTTAGTCACACCACCCAGAGCAATTCAGTATTGCTCTAAAGGACACTTTGCAAGTAATCATACAGAATAATGGAAACAGCATTACCCCCCCAAAAAAATCAGAGTGAAGGGCAAAAAAAAAAAAAAGGCATCACATGTGGGAAAGTCACAAGAAATCTCTCACCAAGTGCTATCCTGAATCTGCCCCTCACCATTGCATACATAACCACAAATCTTCCTGGGATCCTCCAGAGGTGGGACTTATCCCTTGACTCTGGGTACGTTCCACACTAACTGCTGTTTCTTCCTGAAGAATTCCAGTCGGCAGAAGGAGAGGCTGMGCTGGTTACAACCCAGGCACAGAAGCCTGACAGCCAAGAGGGCCACGCTCATTAAATGCCAGTGAGACCTCCAGTGCAAACACTGAGAACTACATCAGCGGGCCACAAGTGTTCAGCTCTCCTTTCATTATAAAAAACATATCGTTGCAATACAGAAATCAGCATTTGTATCYCTTTGGAGCTAAACTAGCATGCTTTCTGTAAGAAACATAGAGTTTTTCATTTGTCTCACTCACCCTCATGGAGAGGAGACACAACACAGAGATCCTCTTTATTTCTAAACCCAGTATTTATTCCCTGAACAAATGTTGGAGGTTTAAATGGTTCAAACACATACTTCTATTTCACAAATGCTTTGGTGTTTCTTTTAATTAAACTTGTTTGTAAATTTAATGAGAGAATTGAGTGGCCTTAAGCAAACAGACGTTTTACAGAATTTTTCCAGTTATACAACTTATTCTTGACAAGAAAAGGCATAAAATTTATTTAAATTTGGGGTATTTTCATTCACAGATATCAATATTTTAATTCTTTTTCTACTGTCCTTGTTTTTCTTTGCCAGGGAGTTCCATTAAGTTAATTGTAGGCCTTTTTTCATTTTTCTTGGGAGGAGAATAGGATTTGGTGGGGGGAGGGTGCCAGGAGAGACATGGAAAAGAAAAGCAACCTTTTGTCCTCTTGCTTCCCCCTCCTTTGACTCTGAAAGTTTTAAAAGACGAAATATTTGGGAAGAGCAGAATCTAGCAAAAGTCAAGACAAAAGCAAGAAAATAAGGAACACAAGAAATTAATAAAACAAATTAAAAGATAAAAGAGAAATAGGATGTAATGAAGAGATCCTTTACCTGACCTCCTCCAAAGGGGCAAAATTACACACTGCAAATGTAAAATATTATGGGCCTGATTACGATCCTGTGTATTTTACAGCATCTATATTTTAAGCCATGTGACTTTAGTTGAACCCTTTTTGATTTACACCAGCTTTAGTTAACTCTAATGTCCTATGTTTTCCTTTCCCTTAAACAAACAAAATTACCTGTTCTTCAAATTAAATCTGTTTTTCATTCTATATAAAGCATTTAGGAATACTTGTCATACGAAAGACATTCTATTACATAGAGGTGTATTGTTTTTTGTTATTATTTTTTAGGTTTACCAGCTGCACTGAATTTCCACTGCCCCTCAAATAAACTCTAACAATTTGGATATGGCCAAATCTTTCCTAGCATTGCTTTTGGGGCCTATTATGTCTTTTATTATATTTTTGACTAAAAAAAATTAAATCAGGACGATCAAACAATGACTTGATTTTGCTAAGGCTATAGCTCAACAATATTATTTTTTTGTTTAAAGTACATTTAAGGATCYCCTCCTTCCTTTTTTCACCATTTCTATAATTAGCTCACAACCAAACCCTCTCAACAGAAAAGGCTTTGCACAGCAGTAGACAGGAAAGAGTGTGCAGGCACTGCTGGTGGAATGGGGACCAAGGGCAACACGATGCTCCCACTCCAGCACTTCCAGCAAATGTCTCATGGCTTGGGACTGTGGCCCCAGCAAAGCCCTCAGAGGACAAGCTGAGGCCTGAAGCTATGACATGGGTCTCCAGAAATCCACAGTAATGCAACCCATGGCCACCACAAACCTCTTCTCCACAGGCAACATTTCTATATTACCACCCCTCATCAGAGCTTATGCCACGTTGCACTGAAGTCCATAGGTGGGACTCCTGCCCAGGAACTGTCTCCCTRCTCCTCCTCCTTTTTCCCTCTTGACAGATGGTGTATGAAAGCTGCAGTCATAACCCTGCAAGCCAAGAGTGCCACGGAGACCCTGCTGCAGATGCTGGGACAGATGGCCATAGGAGTAAAACTCATCCTCCTCCTCCTCTGCTTTCATGTCTTACTATTCAGTGGGGTGGGACACGCTCTCGGTGCCCTGCAGGGTGGTGCAGGGAGATGCTGGCAGCAGTGGCACTGCCAGCGGTGGCACTGCCAGGGTGGCATTGCCAGCACTCTCTGGCTGCCACTACAACACGCCTGGCAGGAGCTCGGTGCCGGCTGCGGAGCATCCCCCCGCTGACRTCGTGCCCGGCCACATCAAGCAGCCCCAGCTCACCTCTTCCTCTCCAAAGGTTCCCCTCGCCCCAAAACTGTCAGCAAGCACAGTCACTGCTGTAATTGCTGCCTGACCCGGCTGAGTCGCAACGGGAGGCTCCAGCTGCAGCCCGAGAGGAGGCACAACCACAGCCTGGAGAGAGGCAGGCTCACAGCATGCAACCCCGGGCACGGAGACAGGAGGAGAAATATCAYGTCCTTTGATTTCTGTATTTTTGGGTCTAATTCCTAACACCATGCTCCTCGTGAGCAGGAAGGCAAATGATGCAATAAAACTGTTTTGAAATTCTTATTTATATTTTTTTCTCCTRCTGATATTTTTTGAAAAAGATGAGTACTGAATGTTACAGTTATTCCTCATAAATAACTCTTTTTCCTGWTTAAAACAGGCCAGGATGGTGTCAGAGTTAATTCACAACACAGTGTGCTGTGACTAGCTTGGTTGCTTGCAGTCCAGGATTTCAATCAACCTCTCTGACAACAATTAACCCTTTGGAGCAGGAATAACCAACTTCTTGGAAGGATGGCAMAGCATTCCCAGCCCATCAAAATTAATAACCATTGATAAACACTGCTTCAAAAGCCATGCAATAATAGGTCAYCTTAAATTATTTCAAGCCATTTCATTTTTTTCTCTGAAACACCTTCACCATGTCAATGAACTAAACGGCATCTCACCACACTCCCAAAGCCACCTGTATTTTAGCAGTGATCAGACAAAGAAGTTCTTTCCAAAAGGCAAGTTTCATCTAAACACAATGAAGCGGCAGGTCCCATCCCTGGGAGACCACAAGCTAAACCCCCAGCCTCCCCCACAATCTCCCTGGGTGCCAGCCACTTGTGCAGAGCAATGGCCAGGCAGCACTGCCCATGTTCCTGCCGTGTGTGCGTGAGCAGGAATGCTGCTGGCCCCACCAGAGCTTTCCCCAGCACCAAGAGCCGTGGGGAGAATGTCTGTGAGCGACACTGGGAACGCTCAGCACGTGGTTTTCCAGAGGATCACAACTCGCAAACCAAAACATGAATCCACGGTAGCTCAGAAAGGCAGCTGGCTTGATATGGAAATAGCTGAAATTTCAGCCTCTCTCCCTCCCCCAGCTGCATATGTTGAAGAGTTGTTAAAACAAGAAAAATATCTATAATTAGCAAGCCTACATATACCCATTTTCTTTGCAGCATTTTTAGCAATATTGAGCCAAGTTACTCAAACTTTCCAAAGAAAAATAACCRTAAGGAAAATTCCCTTCTCTAAAATGAAAGCAGTAGAAAATTATGAGGTTAAAAAGGGTTAGAATGGAAACCSTTGTGCAACCTTAGCTATAGTAAGGACTGAAAAAATTGATTGTTGTTCATTACATTTATTTCATGTTGTCTGATAAACAGATATCATGTTGTCTTCAGCAGTCACAACTGAAGACTGTATAAAAGACCAAAACTAAAAATACCTTTGTTCATATGCTTTGGCTTTCAAACCTATCTTATACATGGTTTTGGAGCTAGGATGGTGTATCTAGAGGCTGTAGATATCCCACTCTCAGGGTAACAGCAGAGCCTCTGCTTTATCAATAACTGTGGTTGCTTCC
The DNA here is from genome assembly GCA_014549065.1 of Cardinalis cardinalis. Taxonomy (NCBI): domain Eukaryota; kingdom Metazoa; phylum Chordata; class Aves; order Passeriformes; family Cardinalidae; genus Cardinalis; species Cardinalis cardinalis. The sequence continues at coordinate 390,498 of JACDOX010000070.1, forward strand.
TTCTCTGTATGACTGTTCAATTTATGGCCTGTCTTTATTTTTAAAAAATGACTAAAAGATAAAGAGATAAAGATTTTAAAATAAGCTTCTTTACAGCTTCCTTTCATCTCCCCACCCCCCAGGTTTTGTACCACAAGTATATTGCTTTAKAATCTGGAGATAATATGACCTGGCAAAATTTCCTTGTCCACAATATAACAATTTATGCTTAATGGTTAGTTCATTAAACAGACTGAAAATCTGTCCTACTAACAGGTTAATACAACTGTATTTGATTTTTCTTCTTGCATAGCAGAGAAAAAAGAACCTCAAGGCAGCACTAAAGATACCACATTTCTTTGATCTATCTGTCACTGAAAGTGGACAGCAATAAAATAAGGAGTTCAGTCCATATTGTTTTARAGACATTGTCTACATAGCTTCTAAATAAAGTAGGAGCAAAATGCAGGATTATGATACATTTTTCTCCCTAAAATCTTTGAAGAAGGTAAAATTAGGATAGTCATTTAGTGAACTGTGCAGGCTTCATTCCTGGCTTAATGCACAAGTGATGGAGAGCAACTGTGAAGCTCAGTGTTTAAAGGTCAGAACAAGGTGCTGCAGTTTTCCTCTTGCCAGTGTATAATTTATACTCAGCTCCCTGGCTGTAGATATTTCCCCATTTTTCTCTCAGTGTAAGAAAATGACAAATAAAGATGAGAAGGGGAAGAAAAGGGAGGCTCTCCTCTTTGGTGCGCAGCCCAGTTTGCTAGTGAGAAGGGAGCTTGCTTCACTGCTCAAAGCACAAATAATCCTGGGAGCATCTAAATTTACTCCCATTCTGGCATTTGGTAAGCCAGCCTCACTCACAGCCTTTGGTAATTTAAAGACAATGACTACGTAAACCTCAGCCTCAGCTTCCTTCCCAAGGCTTGGCTCCTTCTATCACTGTGCTCCAGAGCCTGCTCTATGCAGAGTCTTCCAGCTGAAAGGGTTAATTGAACCTTTCTGCCAGCCTTACTCAGCTTAACTTCTTTGGGTCTTAGAAGAAGTTAGCACTTGAACCTCAGCTGGTGACTCAGAGACCCCTGCTAAATGAATTCGTGGTTAAGTGCACTGACACTGATGGAGTTACAAGAGGAACAAAACYGGTCCTTTGCCTTATTTGCTGTTATCCACAATAGGCAGCTCTATTTTTCTACATAACAAGTACCAGAATACTGAATATATTAGCTGCCAAGAAAYGCAGAACAAACAGACTTTCATGTTTTWCCCTTTATTTCCATCATCTGACCTTTGCTTTTTATGTCTTAGGAGMAAGCTGCAACTTTATTTACATGTATAATCTAGATGAAATGCTAGTTWGTGTGTAGAAAAGTATGTGGACTTCAGTCTTTGAATTTGACTTTCCTTTTTTCAGAGCATAACATAATAAATTAATGGAAACATGGAAATATGAGGTYTTAGAATGATTCTCATTTCAAGTTTCTGATTCTTTCAGCCCAGACTTGATCATTTATTCTTCCCTAGAGGTTTGAAGCATTAGTTCATAGTCTAAAATATAAACCCGTGTCCTGACACAAAAGGTACTAAAATCACTCATATTGCCCAGTTCAATAATAGCTTTGGAATCCCCATGAAAAGATTGACTGTAACAAGAGGTGCTACTAGCCATCTCAATTTTGCATAAAGTATCAGTAGAGAGAAAATTAATTATTAAAACAGTAGAATTCAAATTATTAGGAAGARAGAAAAATCTAAGAAACAGAATAAATATTAAGAGATTTAACATAAAAAGTGAACCAGACAATAATCTAGGTATGACTTATGTGGGGTGAGAAGAGTTAAAATAGAATCACAGAATCACAGACTGGTTTGACCTGAGCAATCCCAATTCCCTCATCCTTTCCTCACACAAGAGGTGCTCCATCCTTCCAATCAACTTGGTGGCCCCTCCTTTGGACTYGCTCCAACCGGTCTATGTCCTTCCTGTGGTGGGGACCCCAGAGATGGACACAGCACTGCAGGTGGTGTCCCCAAGGTTTCAAACCTGGAGCTGAATACATTGACTCTGGTTTTCTTCACCAGTCTGATCAACTTTGGACATTTAACTTATATTTTCCAAACCTCCAATTTTTTACTTCTATGTATCTGCCCAGACTTGGCTCTGATTGCTAGTGAGAAAGAAYATCTCACTTCTACCCCATACTCTGTGTCCAGGCTATGCAATCTTCCCAATTTTACATACCAAATGAAAAACACTATGGTACTGAGACATGCTAAGGCTTAGTCTTCCTTGGTTGGGAATTTTTCACAAAACAACAGTAAGTAGCTCGCAACATTGAAACAAGGGGAATGATGAAAAAAGAAAAAGTGCTATTTCTACTTATAGTTCTCATTAAAGCTAAGCATTAATTCTGACATAAATATTTAAATTCTGTATATGTTTACTGWAAAAAATCTTTTATATTCATGCCTCCATACATCAAAAGAACACTATTGTSATAAAACCACTTTATCTAAAACTGAACAAGAGATGGTTCTTCACAGGGATTCTGTGCATAATCAAAGAAAAATAATTTGGGTCTACTGATGTACCTGTTTCTTTATTTTTTTAACATTAGCATTTAACATTCACATGATTTTATTATGTGAGGTGTTTTTGTTATCTCTGTCCCCACCAGTTTACAGATGATCATCAACTCAGTATCTCTGGGGCAGGAGCCAGGAGCTTCTCTGTGGAAAAAAACACCCTTCCAAATTGCATGGTACTATTTATTAATCAGTGGCTAAGACACTGGTTTTTTTCATTTGCTACCACACACAACCACACACATGGTCAGCAACAAGCCATCAAGGCAGTCCAGATGGTTATTCCCAGAGTTAGGTATTTTTCAGACAGGAATGTAAAAAATCTAACAAACCAAAGGAGTGAGAGCTAAGGCACTTTTTGAGGGGACACCATTTACAACTCAAGAGCAACAGCAACATAAACTGTAAGGCACAAGCCCAGCACGAAGCATATGGGTGGTAGGATTTTGCTGCTTCAATGAAAGCCACTTTTACACTGYATTCATTATCAAAGAGAGAAAAATCCCTCTCAAAAAAAAAATCAATCAAGATGTTTAAAACTTACTCACATGCAGTGTCTCTCTGACTTTAACATTATTACCTCTCAGCTCCTAAACACTGAATTTACAGGTGACCAGCTAATCACAGTACCTTTTGATAGATTTTCATTCCCCAGCAACAATGCCACCCCAGTTTTGACTCGAAAGTTGTATTATTTTTTGATTGTATTGATTAAAATGAGAAGAAACTTAATCTACTCTAGTTCTAATTCTTCATAGGATCATAGGAAATAGGACTACATTTTCAATATCATATTTAACAATAGCTCTAGAAAACATATATCCCCATAGGCCCAGTGCTTTTCTCAAGGTGGGAAAGATGAGTACTGCTTCCAGAAGACAAGTACAGTAGCTGGGGATGTGGTACAGCAAACTTGGTAAAAGTCAGTTAAATTCTGAAGGTCAAAAAATTTTGTTTCAAAATGCTCCTGGGAGGAGGAACGTGGTCTCAAAAAGCAGCTCCCCATCAAACTGGCACATTAAAGGCTCTAAGAACTGTTGAGCAGACCTCCCATCAGCCTGTCAGACACTGAACTTCCCAAGACAAATGAAACTATCTCAGTTTCATAAGACTTGTAAAGCAAGAACGTATGTAACCTGCTTTTTCAAAACACACGTGCTGCAAATACAGATACTGACTGTACTGACATTTCTCCATTACAGCTTAAAATAACATCCTGTGTGATGCCTATATGCTGAGCTGTTAGCTCACTTTTGGATTTTCTAAACACTGGGTTTGCTTTCAAAGAACAACACTCCGGTTTCTGTACAATACATGAGAGCACACTGGCTCTTCAGCTGGGAAACRAAGTTAAGAATGTGTGGGCTTTGGCTTCAAAATTAACCATGCTTTAGTAATCTAGTATACTAAACTGTTTCTTATTAATGTATCATGCAAATACTCTCCAGTCCTCCCACAAGTCTGACACTTTCCCAACATATCAATAGCAAATGTTCTGTGAAATGCAACTTTTCTGATGTAGGCCACCCTGACTTTCAGTGTGATCTCAACCCACCATCCAAATCTTCATGGCAGATGCAGAATGGGTTCTTTAGTAAGGAAAACAATATACGGGGGGGGGGAAAGTTTGTTGCTACTTTGATACATCAAATTAATTTTCTTCAGCATAGAGACTGCTTTTGTTTACTCTTTTTTTCTTAATTATGGCTGAACAGCATCAGCTTTGTTGTGTTCTCAGAGTCAGAATGTAAGGAAATGTCGGGAGATTGGTYGGTACCAGCCCTTCTTTAGTGTAACTAGCTGATTTTACATACAATTTTGAAGTGCCTCAGCTTAACCCCAGCTGTTCTCTGTCTTAATGCAGAGGAGATGGAGAACATAACCAGGGACTTTTGTTACATGACAAATATGCTCTGCAGAGGCTGTGCCACCACTGTCCCATCTCCCAGAGCAGATTTTTATGTGACATTGCTGTTGCCAGTGCACCCGCCAGCTTCACATCCCTTCTCCAGGTGGCAGATGTGACAAGGAGAGCACAGGGCAATGTCTCATTAACCAACAAGAGCTATTTGTGTGCAGGCTGGCCGCAGCAGAAAGCAGGGGRACCTGCCCTGCTAGCCAAGAGGCTTTGTGGTTTGCCCCACCAGCTGCCCCACCTCGGCTGCTAGCAGCCCCAGTGTAACCCTTACCCTCGCTGCCTCAAATCCACCAGCCTGCAGTCCAGGGCTCACCACAAGTTGTGGCTCAAACAGGAGGCCATTCAAAATGAAGGGTATGAGAGCACTATACAGCCACTGATATTTCGTTTTCATGTGTTTGTGCTTTACATCTTTTTATGCTACAATTAAAGCCACAGTGTGATCTACTCTCCTCTGACTCAGCCACGGCATCTTTCAGGAGCTTTCTGTAGGCACTGCCAAAATAGAGAACCTTGAGAAATTATAAAGGAGGGTAAGGTATTCTAAAGTTTAGCCTTCTCTCTCCTTTCTGCTTTTAACRTTCTCTGTTCAGATGCACTATGGTTTTCTCCCATGAATTTCAGAACTATCCCTTCACAAAGGCTACACTAACAGTGCAGGAGACAAAAGCCACGTGAGCTGTGCAAAGGCAGATCTGGGGTGATGCAGTGGCTGAGCAGAGGAGCAAGCTCAGAAAAATAACAGTGCATGCATCAGGGGGGGAAGGCAAATTAAAGAGTTTTGGAAGCTTAGGTGGGGCTAGATGCTAACCAGACACTGGTACCCAGAGTACAGAAAAAAACCAGACAGAAGCGCCATGATAGTGACATGGGTCAGGGAGAAAAWATTAGCAGCTGTGTTCCAACTGAACTGCATTTCAGAGGGCAGCTGACAGGCTCCAGTGGCCACTCATGGACCACACAAACATTTCACCATRTGCCTCTTTATAAATGGATGGGAGATGCAACAAAAAACCTCAGCAAACAAAGTTAGAGTCCTTCCCCAATGCTCTTCACTGCCTAGTCCTATAGAATTCCTGTACTTTTTTTTCTTTGTTTGCTCCTTTGCAGATCCAGGTCTTAGAGCTAAGAGATGATGAGGAGCAATGTTTTGGCAAAACACAGGTCACTGCTCAATGAAGTTCAGTTTGTACTAGTAAGAGTTTGAACTAAAACAAAAGCTAAGTGAAGAAGTCCAGAATTTGGSCCAGGGGTCCCAAAGAAATGTCCTCAGCCATATTTCATTCTGCATCCATACTTAACTTATAGGTGCTATACCTGTGTCCTCTTACTTCAGCAAATGCAAACTCGCCACATCTGTAAAGGACAAAGAGCTCTGCACTCTTTGAGACACAACAGAAAAATGAGGGGGAAACTGGTTTTGCTAGACTTGTTTGGATTACGCCTTTTTTAYCCCCAAACCTGAAAACAACTGGAAATACTTGGGAAATTCAGGAGATTTAGCGGTTGTTTATACAGCAAATGAAAACAACTGACTCAAATGCCTCTATATATTAAAGCTCCAAGGTAGGGGCATTTTAAAAATAACCAGGTCCTCTAGTTTCTGTTGCCTAAAGAAAACTTAAATCTAAAATAATTGTTTTTAAAAATTGATTTCCTTTAACATGTGTACAAGATTAAGTGGTTACAAATAGAAATGCTAGATACTCTGAAATATTTATGGCAAATATCTGAGTTGCTTATTCTGGCAGCTTCCAGAAGAAGGGATCATTATGGTATCTACATTTCTTTCTCCCAGAGAAACAGCAGGAAAAACAGTAAGGAAAAAAAATAGGATAAAATGAATTTAGAGTAAATTGCAGCACATACCTCTGCTTCCGTTCCCTGGTAAAGAAAAGCCATTATATGCATACTGCAAGACTAATCTAAACTTCTTTTCCAAACAATGGACTCGAATGAGCAATTGAAATGAGTGCAATTCTTAACATTTTCTGCTTTCAATGAAGCAATATCTGGTTCATACATTTTTTTCCCCCCCTCCCATCCTATTTAATAAGATTTTCTTTGTAATCTTCAGGATTACAAAGCACGGCCACATGCCCTCTAGTGAGCTACAAAACAACTGCATCTCGGTGGGTGGAGAGTGGTCATCTCATTTAAGAGATACTTCTTTACACTACCATGTGCTGTTTTCCTCACAAAGGTGAGGAAATGTGCTTTATGCTTGTGTTTTATGCTGTCTCATTTTTTACGATTAAGTCTTCTGCACCTTCTGAGAGTTCCTTTTTTGAGTCCAGGAAAGGAAATGTTCTGAATTAGGGAATAGAAATACTTAGTCCAGTGAGAAGCATTTAAAGCAAAGCTAGACTTGGAAACTACTAAAGCCTTGTTGCTGCGGCTAAGTATCAAATGCTCRGTGTATCAAGAACATTTTCCGAAATGTTTTCAGATTTCTTTGGGGGAAAAAAAAGATTTCTAATCTAATAAATAAATGCCCAGAAGCTGCAAGAAATGTACTAATATACACAGTACCGTCATGGCTTGGCTGTGCTCTCCCCTGTTTTGGAAAGAAYCTCTCCCTCCTTACACACCACTGAGTGAAGTGGATGAAGGCATGTCACTGAATGTGTTCCAGGATGAGGATCTGGGAAAGGATCTTCTGTATCATGTCCTTCTAGGAGGGCTCATCTGTCCCTTTTAGGCAGCAGCCATTTGGAAATRGAGCTCTGCTGGTGTTGAGGAAATGGTGCTTGCTGCAAGCAGGTTTGTCCCATGCTAACCCTTGATGGGAGGATACTCAGTCACCTTCTTCAGAGGGCTTTCAGATAYGTGGAGATATTTCACAGGTCACATGTGCCTCCTACGCCACAGACTGGCAGCTGCCCCTTAAAGCCATGCTCTTGTTCTAGAGAGAKAATTCAGCTCTTAGCCAGCAGCTGCACCACTCACATGAGCAAAGTTTAACATGTGCTGGAAACTTTATAGGATTCGTTCAAAACACAGGGTAACSCAAAGTTTACTGCAGTTTCTTTTTTGCTTATTTGTGCCCTTGCAATTACTCACATGCTTAAAGAGTCTTACTCTGTCATAATCCATAATATTTGGCCTGATGCTAATAAAGCCTGATTCATATAAAGAGAGTAAGACTTGCTGTTGCTACTGCCAATGGTAATAATGAAGTATCCTATTCCCATGATACAAATTAGAGATGCATGGAACATGGGATTCCTGCTTTATGATCATCATTCTCCATAATTAAGAAAAAATGCAGTACAGTTATACCAAAAGCAGCAACAAATAAAAAGATAGAGGGAAATTTCAAATTAATCCTCTTTCTCTAGACATGCTCAAAAATGACATAATATATCATAAAAATGAACTTCTGACTTACAGATTATTTATGACATTTGGAATCCCAATCTCATCTGAAAAGTATAAAATGCCTTTTTGAAATGTTAATTTAATTTTTCATGYGACAAATGAGGAACTGTTGTATCCAGTTATACAACACAAGTAACTGGCACTCTCTCCTTTGCCATTTTACCAGCGTCATACCAAAAAGCAGCATAACAAATGCCTTTTCCAATCRTTAGACTTTGGCATATTTTCCAGCTGTTAACTTGTGACCCATACATTTACCCCAAGTCCTCCCTCAGCTTTGTTAGGTTCAGCTGTGCACTTAGCAGGTGGCTTGAATGTATTTCTGCCTGACATTCTGGGCTCACCAACCCAAAGAGATGCATCAGTCCTAAAATCCCCTTTCCATAGGGAATATCTGCAGATTATAAATATGATTTTAATATGAGTCTATATCCTTTCTGTAAGAGTTTACTTAGAAGTTACTACTGCTGTCTGAAAATCTTGTCATCCCAACTGGAGTAGGAGCTGGAATTTCTCCATATTGGGCAACAATAAACGTTCTTCATATGAAGATGTTTATATGGATGCAGCAAGGCAGTTATTCCAAGGGAAATTATGGCTGACAGCATAAAAAAGTCTGGTTAGTAATCCAAGTGACATCTTGGGATATGTAAAAGATTAAGTAACAATGTCTGGAATGGACTAGATCAAGACAAATCCAAGTTCAATGGGAACTTAAGCAACTAAAGGAGCACTAAATAATCTCAGGAATCCATCTAAAGATTCAAGATGAAAACAACCCCATTCCTTTGCTTATATTCCCTTGGTCTGGTTCACAGTTTTGTTGTTGATGGATGCCTATCTCTTTAGTCAATGTCTAGCCTGTCTCTTTAGCCAATATTTTATAGCAATAAGACACATTATTTATATGAATAAAATTTGCTAGCAACAAAGTCTGATCCTTACCAAATATGGTCTACTTTCTTTTTGTAGCCCATCATGGTTCATAACCAAAGGGATAAAAACTCACAAAGTTTTACTGTTCATATTAGAAGCCTTCAGAAGAGATGACTGTTTATTTCCAAAGCTTTCACCCAGAAGCAGAGATCAGAATGAGTTCAGGGGAAAGCACAACTACTCTTACACCTGATAGGAAAGAAAAGCTTCTCCCCTGTATTAAAAATGATCTATTAAATTTTCCTATCTACCATATATCCCTACTAAACTAGAAAGTTCATGATCCTGAGGTAACCCAGAGACCTGGAAATCTTCTCAAGAGAGCCCTGACCTGGTGTTTTCACACCCAATTTTCAGAAATACATTTTTATTTTTAATATCAGTGTTGTTGTCTCACCTTCCTACCTAAAATGGTATTTTCACACTTAAAGTTTAACCTAAACCTGCAGACAGGCAAGATAATATGGCAAAATAATTAATTTATAAACTGCTAAATAATACAGTCCAACAATTACCCATTCATCCCTCCCCATCTGAACCCTGTATCCCAGCCCTTCCCATTATTTCAATATTTAGTTATCTTCTAGAACCATCTCCCCACATGTGTAAAACACTTATGGGGATGATAATTAAACAATCTCAGCCTATTAAGCATAATCAATTTGGTAACTGAGATAACTCAGTCTCAACTTCTAAAATAAATCAGCCAGGCAGTTGTATTTGGAATCCCAGAAGAAGGCATGAATTACAGCTCATCCTCTCCTCCCAAAACGACTAAATTATGTTACTCCCTGTGTTCAAGTGTGTATATAATTTAACTGCTTGAAGGTAAAGAGAAGCTTGAGGGTCTTGTGAACATCACCTGGTCCATAAAAGAGATATTTTCTGAAAAATTGTGAGCAATGTTAGAACACTTCTTGCCTCCACCAACTGTTTCAGGAAGTGYTGAGCTGATTAGAGATTATGCTGGCACAGGCTTACATGGTGCCCTCCAGATAGGAGAGATCATAAGAGCAGATCCTGTGCATTTCCTTGTTACATCCCAGTAGCATTCCTGCCTAAGTCTTATGGTGTAGAGCAGGACAATCTCTGAAAACACCCTCCCAGGTAATAAAGGGTAACGAAACGTGCTTCAAAAGAAGTTAAGCAGAGCTCTGAAGACAGAACAAGAAAGCAGTCTGCATACACAGAACTTGCACTGTGTCATAAATCTCATGCATGTCYCTCATTCCTCTCATGAACTGCCACGCTCTTGCTCTAATGAAGTACAAGGACAACATATTGTACCCACCTTTGCTAAAGCCAGCAATAAAGCTCTGTGTGTGTCTCTGGGCAGCATCAAAACAGATTTCACATTATTGTTTTAAATGGMAAGAGGACTGCATGGAAAGATGTCTGTATTTTCTTAATAGCTGTAACCGCAGTACATAGCACATGTCAAAATTTTGAAAAAAGAACAGATTCCCAATGCTTTGTACAATGTATACGGTTTCCTTGCTTTGATGTCTTTGCTTCTTTATTGTATTAAACTATCTGGATTTAGAAAAAAGAAAACAAAAAACAAAAAACAAAAGAAGAAGGTTGTCAAAATTTTGTCTTGTTTCTGAACTGTCAAACATTATTTGAGCTAAGAGAACAGCCAGGGCCTCCGTAACGGTTTTGGGGAGGGGAGGAAGGAAGAAGGAAAATTATTAAGTATCCTGCCTATTTGCACAGTTCGGTATTTCAGCCATGAGAACTGCAGTGCAACAGCATTGTTCTAAGTTACTGTAGTTGACTTTTAAAACCCACATGAAAAGGTACCTATCCTATGACTCCCTAGGGAAGTCCTGCATCCCTTCACACGGCCATTTTCTGCCATTCTCCTACCTGTCCTACATTTCTCAGAGGGACAGGATGGAGGATGATGGCAAGTGTCTCTGGTCACTGCTTTGGGGATGCAGGTGATATTTCTTGCATGCTTTTTCTTCTAACAAACAAGCATGACAGAGAGAAAAGATCCATTTCTCTTTTTTTAATATGTAGGGGAAGATGCCTGCCAACAGGAATTATATTGCTCTGCTGGTGGTTTTKCTTTACCTGAAGCATCCTTGAAATCAGTACCAGCTGTTGCAGAGAAGGATTTCGGTGCCCTAAACGGAGATTTATAACTTCAGGAGAAGGAATAAGTGAGAGAAGCACAGAAACCTCATAGAGAAAGGATTTTGCTGCCATGGTGGAGAGCTGTACATCAAATAGACCTGYCTGTGCAGAGGAGCTGTAAGAGAGTTCCTTCAAATCACTCAGCAACTGTAGAACTGGATAAAAAGTGTGGCCCTTTGAAGTCAAAGGCAAAACTCCAGGTGACTTTAGGCTGGCCACAGCTTCAGCTCTGAACTCAAATTTGAATGCAAATTTAACAAATCACCAGGTATAATATGATTCAGGTTCTTAAAAGGCAATCAAAGCACTGGAGCAGAGGTCTCCCTGGTCCTTTGCTCTGGTTTATTCAACGGGAGTTTCCACATGCTCTGCTTGTTACACTCAGCTCAGTTCAGTACAGGCACACATTTCAGCCTGTAACCCTGAAAACAGAGTCAGCTTTCATTGAAATGAGTGTTTCTTTTTATAAATACAGTCCCCAAAGCTTACATTAACAGATCTGCAATCTGCCGGTCTGGTGMGAGATCCTCTAGGCCCTGGACACCCACAAATCTCTGTCTATAACATCAGAAATGTCCAAATGCTAGCAGATTGTGATAAATTCCCATTTGGAGGTCACAAGAGGGAGAATTAAGAGTTTAAATGGAAAAATGTTAGTGGAAGTGACATGAACTTACTTGTCTGCAATTGATCATGTTCAATAAACATTGATCACATATTTCTTGATCTAGACCCAATGGCTAATACAAGCAGGAAAAAATGCATGCTTCTCCACTCGCAATGTGCTGCTTCTGAGCCACAAAGTGTGACAAAGGGAGGAAAGGAAGAAGGTCGATATTCAGTCCTGTAGTACAAGCAAAGCACAGGCTGCAGGCAAAAGAGTGCAAATTTGCATTGCAGGGTAAATGAATTCCCAGAGGGCTCCATGCAGCAATGGCTGAGGTCCAGTCTGCTGCTCTCCTCAGTGCACACAAAGCATGCATTTGGTTTGTAGTTTCTTACATAAAATCACTGATATGTAAAATAAACAAAACTAGAAGGATGATCGCTAGACACATAACATCCAGAGAGCTCTAGTACTTCTCCCCTTCAATACCTAATTTAAGACAAAGAATTCACACATAAAGACTCATAGGAAAGCAGAACAATTTCATGTATGCTCTGTATTGAAGTCCACAAGCATAGTAGCAAAGTTAGTAATGACTAATTCTAGGAAAATAATAGGTGGCATGTGAGATAGGGTGACTCTCTGAATGCTGGTGGGGCACAGCAGGAACAAGGAAACTGGCTTTGCCAGCTAATCCACCATGCTATAGACCTATATACTGAAGCTCCAGTCCCAGCTTTTCAATTTTTAGCATCAGGGCCAGATAGGCAACTCCTTCCTCATACTCCCTTCTTCCCATGACATCTTCCAGCTGAGCTGGTTCAGCTTTCCATAGGACCATGTGAAAAACCAGGAAAATAAAATAATTTTACACAAACACAAATATTTACAAAATTATTCTTATACAAATGAAAGCAGAAAAAGGGCTATTTTAGGCCAGGGCTGGCCAATAATGTCAACTGCCCTGCCACATGACAGCAGCATCAGCAGCACTGGCGGCCAGCATGGGAGCAGAAGAAAGTGCTGGAGTCAGAAGCTCAAGCAATGGGTGGCACAGGGAAGGCTGGCTGTGATCACAGGCTGTCAGGCAGATTAATGCTTGTTACCATTGATAAATCAAATTCCATGAATACCACTGGAAGCAGAGCTGGGAKTGCTGCGAAGATGTTTAGCACTGCTAAGGAAAAACTCAAGATGAAAATTCGTAGCTCTAGCTTTGAGAGAAGATGGTTCCTCACCCTGGCAGCAATTTTGACTACACCTGATTACATGCTTTGCTATGTTAGCTGCCACCTATAGCTGGATGTACAGACAAAAAAAAAAAAAAAAAAAAAAAAAAAAAAAAAAAAAGGCAGGCTTAAATGCATTTCTTAAGGTGTGTTAGACTGGTGTCCCAGAACTGACCATACCTGAGTGCTACAATTTGCCAACAAAAAGCACACTAATTTTTTTTCTTTTTCACTTGGCTGCTAAAATAAAATTGCTTAACTAGACTTCTAACAAGGCCAAGAATTAGATAACATCTTTTAGTAAGAAGTGTAGTTACACAGAGGCTTGAAAAAATGATGTAGGTTTTTTCTAATATTGTTTAAAATCCTTTCCCTTTTTAATTGCAATAATTTAATTCTGACACCTCTGCAACCTCATATAAAAGAGTCTGGTTTTATGTTTATGGCTAACACTTGAGAGGTCTTGACTTTATTTGTTATTGGARTAAAGTTACCAATACATTCATTCACATGAGGAAGTCATGTAAATACTGCCTTGTAACTTCCCATGTAACTTCATCCTAACAGARGCACTTAAGGTCTAGCAAGCATTTTATTTGCCATGAAAAACTGAAAAATAGTGTATGGCAGCTCACACAGAGTGTTTTAGTCTCCTGAAGATACATGAGACACAAAAACACTAAAAACCTCTCACAAAAGCCAACAGAGTGAGCAGTTATCACAGAATCACAGAATTTCCTGAGTTGAAGGGGACCCACAAGGATCATTGAGTCCAACACTGCRCAGCACAGCCCCAAAAATCATTACATGTTTCTAAAAGCCTTGTCCAAATGCCTTGTGAGCTCTGACGGGCCTGGTGCTCAACCAAATCATGGTACATCATTGCAATGACACAAAGCTGAGTTCACAGCAGCAGTGTTCACCATTTWAAATCAGCTCTTAACAAAAGCAATTGCTGAATTGAATGTTTTTCTGCTGCTATACTTAGAAGATGGACACAACAGCCACGGGGAAATTCCAAGCTGCAAAATCACCCTTGGTGGTTTTGGCCTCAGCCACATCCTGCTCCAAGGTATAGGATGGAAGCTGAGTGCCCTTGTAGTGAGGGAAGCAGGAGACAGCTGGAGAACAAACCATCTTTTCTCACAGTGAGGAACAATACCAGCAGGGACACTACATGGCATGTTCCAGCCTGCATGTAGGTAAACTGGAGGGGTTTTAACACACAAACAGAAAACCAGGGCAGCAGCTGCCTCTGTAATTTCAAATATCAGAAAAGCAACTAAAAGTGAGTATTTGTCTCATGATTTGAGAAATTGCAACACTTCCAATACCAGTAATTTTGCCCAGAGCTTATGTAGGGATGTACACAGCTGTGGGAGCTCATCCCTTGAGGAACTGGAGGTAAAAATGCCTGAGCCATCATTTTAAACAAACAAAGCAACACATGACATGTTCCTTTCCTACAATCACTCCCCAAAACTCAGTAACCTCAAAGTACCACACTCTACCATCATGGAGAGGGAAACAAGACTGGCTTTTACTCTCTGAAAACATCCTAGGTTTATCTTGTTACTGCTCAATCATTTCCACTGCCATTGTTCATGCTCTGCTACCCCCTTAAATAAATAGTTCCATCACATATGGATAAAATGTATACATTCTTTTTTAAAGGGAAGTCAGAACAGAGATCACAGTGTGAAGAGTGCATGCTGAAGTTTTTTCTACTTAAGACATTCCCAGCTTTGCTTTGTCTTTTCTTACGTATTTGATTCTTCCTGCAGTTAGAGCTACCTTACCTCCAACATTTTCCTCTGTCTTGCTCTGAGCTTCCGTCTCTCAATGTAACTGTGTTTACATGCAGCATGATGAAGAAATCGACATGAAACATGAATGTCAATGTGACAAACTTTCCTTCAGAAAGAAAAGACAGTCTCTAAACCATATAAATTAAAATCTAATGCTTGGGGCTATTACAGGTTTATCAATAACACACACAGGAGCGATACAGGAGCTCTGCCACAGGAAGAGGGACTCAAACTCTAGATTGCATGGGTTTCTGAGATTTGCATGGCAGATGTCATTTGATAAAAATTCAAATGTACACCTCAGGTACACCTCAGGTTTAGTTCAGCGTAACATTTCAGACCTGCTTGTGAATGTCATATTCTGAAATCAAGGTATTTCTATAAAGTTGGACTCAACAGCTGAGTGCTTGTAGAGATGTTTTCAATTATAATATTGAGTCCAGCAGTTTAAAGCCAAGACTCCTAATTTACAACAGTACTTGTTAATTTACAACACTGAGCTTGTATAACGTTTAAGTAAACACTGCACTTCTGGATGACAGAAAGCTAAACAATGAAATAAAACTTCAGAAACATATCTCTACTCCTGCAGTTTTCAAAGAGCTTCCAGTTCTCCAAAAACAAACAGCTCCCAGCTGCCTGACATTTATACTCATGCATCCTGTACTGCTACATATGTAGAGGAAGGGTGCAGCAACCTAAATGCTCTTCATTCAGAATAATCCATCAAATCAAATTTTAAGGTAAATTCTGCTTTCATCCAGTGTATTTAATTTTGTTTTGTAAAGGGAGGGAAATGTCAAGAAAATAAACACTAAGTATAAACATGAAATGTACTTTATTTTTACTACTGAAGAGCTAACTCAGTCCTCAATTCTTCGTTCAAATTAAGCTAAATCCTTGTCTTTCTCACAAGCATTCCAGGTGAAGACAGCCCCCTCATATTTCAACCTTCTGTGGCTGATCCAAGCCAGATTGCAAGCTCTTCCTTCTAACCATCCATTGCCTCAACTTCTTTCCCACTAATATTTTTTTAAAAGTTTCAGCTATCCAACTTCTTTCTTCTCTAAAATGCCACTCTCCTCTTCTGACTCCTGCCAACACCTCAAAACTAGGGCTAATCAAGTAAGTAGAAGCTGCTCAGAATGTCAGTTTTCCAGAAAAAAATATCTTCAATGTATTTTTCTCAAAGTCCAAAATAAGATGACAATGGAAACTGACTATTTGTCACTGAGTTATTGCAATTGTTGCAAGAGGACTACTCTTCATTTAAAACAAATATTGAACTGAAAACCTTTTTTTTTACAAAACCATTCCAAAATCCTGCTGCTCAAAAAACTCTACAGATGATCCCCTTTAAGGTCCTACTCGGTTTSCCCCTCAAGCCTACAAAATCAGAGCTTTCAGAACTTTGGAGCTTTATCCTCAAATACAGTGGTTTGGAGAACATTTCAATATGGAAGCCCTCGAAGGGGTAAGAATGCAGAAAATGTGTTTCACAACAGTCTTCCATGGTACAGAGTATGAAGAAAGGACTCAGAGACTGGAAAAGCTGAGGCATGTTCAAAGAAGCTGAGAGCCTGAGGGCAGGTTTTGAAAAGCCTAAATAATGACTTGAATAGCACTGGTGAGCCACGGAATAGGACCAAGAGCATCAAAGCCCTCTTAGGGAGAAATGGGACGGGACAGTGGCTTCACAACTGTTTTGTGAATATGCACTGCTCAGGATCTATAATACCACAACTAATTAAAAAGGATTTAATAGACATTATTCTCTGGGGTGGTGGGAGGGTGTGTCATGTTACCAACAACATTTTGTCCTTTGGGAATATTTTGCATATTTGCAAGCAGATATTTGAGTAACAGCCTAGGAAAATGCCCTCCAGACTCACTGCCAGGTCTCTGGAGCAATCTAGTTAGAAACATATACAGCCTCGTCCAGAGAAAGGGCAAGATCAACAATTCCCTCTCAAATTAATGGGATTTTTGAGTGTTCAGCATCCCACAGCTGGCTAAGCCCTTCATGGAGCAGTAATTGCACGCAGTTCTCTGACTTGGGTGGGGAGAGAAACATGGGATTGGCAACCGGAATAGTATTCCGTCCAAATGCCCATTCAGCTACTGTCTGAAGACAGAAATCCTGACAGTAATTGCATGGTCATTTTTGAAAAGAAAATTCCCAAGGACCCCAGAGGGATTATGCCTTTGTTATCACAGGATTCAGCCTTTGAATTATTACTGATTATTACTGATAAAATCACTCAAAAAATCACAGGGATACTCTCCAGCAAGTTTAAGTAGCACAAGTATAGCTTTAAATTTAACATGACAAATTCAATTCCTACCAAAACAAATTAACAAATAAACAAATACCACAACCCAGAAACATGAAAGGTAGAATATTACCTCATCACAATACTTGAACAGGAATGAAAAGCTAGCACTGAGACCTAAAAGAACTGCTATGAGACAGGAAGTTTGAAGCAGAAGGCTTAAGCTCAAAAAAGGAAGGGTGCAATCCTAATCCTACTAAATGTAAATGTTAGCATTTTATAGATACAGATTTATCAGACATAAATCCATGTCATATAAACCAATCCTCTCTCCTGTAACAGGATACATGCCTAGTGGAGATGTAGTAGATGCCATACAGTTTTAGCAGAGCATATCTTTTAATACTGTCTTCCTTGACATTTTCATAAGCCACCAGGGGAGACAGACTAGAGGAAGCGCTGTATTCAAGGAGCTCTTTTTAGTGGCTCACTAACTGGAAATATGCACAAACGTGTATATGTGTGTATGTGTGTGTGTGTGTGTGTATGGATGCAGCCAAGGAACCTGCCCTCAGTTTGGTATTTCCAGTATTTTTACTAATGGCTTGATTTATAACTTTATTAAGTGAATTAAATAAATTCTCTGAGTGGAAAAGGGTTACAAGGACAATGAAGACAACAACTAGATTTCATAACAATGCTGATAATGTTGAGAAATACTCCTTTTTTTAAAAAAAAACAAAAACAACATCCATCCAGGGTTGTGACCGAAGAGTGGAAAAGGTGCTTTTTTTTATTTAGCAGAAATAGAAAGCACATGAAAGAGCATACAGCTGATAAAGTCTACCCTCAGTCAGACACACAAGGCAAGGAGCTTAAAAAAATTGCCAGGAAAATATATCATCTTAATTAGTGAGAACTTGTAACAACGCATGAGGCTTCAAGCAATACCAGAGCAACACAAATGTGAATGCATAAATGACGGCTAAAAAGAGAAAGAGAGAGGCRTGAAACAGATCTATGTTGTCCTTCTTGCCTCCTTGTTTTCACACTTGTTATTATGTCCTGTGAGCTCCAGGAAGAAACTGCATCATCCAGTTCCCTGTATTTAGCCCAGGGGTGACCCAAGGTCATACAAAAGAGGGTGGTGTCAGTGAAGCGCTGGGAACAGCTGATATAACATTGTGTAGGGATGCCACTGGCAAAACAGAGAAGAGGCTCAGTATGAAAGTGTGGCACAGCAAATTCCAGCCCTCCTACCTCCCGCAGGGAACAGCACTTCCATCAGCCCAGCCTCTCTCCTCACTTGCCCTCCCTTGGGCTCCAAACACACTGCCAGTATGCATATTCCACATTCCTCTGGCATATAAAAGAGATATTAATACATTCCTAGCGTGGCATTCAGGGGAAATAGTATGCCCAAGAGAAGAAATTATACTCCCAACTCTCTCAAAGTGAATTACAGTTCATCACTATCAGGAGATACAGGCAACACATAGGAAGAAACACTCACAGGTGATAAAAGGCAAGGTGTGGCTCAGGAAAGCGGATTTKAGAATATCTTGTTTGAACGGCTGGTTTTAATTTACACCTCCTGAAAGCACCAATAAACCTTGGAGATATGCACCAGTGCTGAATCCTGGGGATGTCAGTGGGGCTGTGAGAGTCTGTGACTTGCTCAGGCTGCATGCTCAGAGACAAAAGAACCCCTAAGTGTCTGCTTGGATCCAGAACCTGTGGACCTTTAACTTTTACTGACTGACAGAAAAATGTCCTCTTGCATTAAATCAAAAGGAGTTTTGTATCACTCTGTGGGATAACTTGCTTATCAAGTATTGGACACAGGCCCAGCCACTACAATGAGAGCAGAGCAGTGCAAGGCTTTGCCATCACACCCCTCAGGGAAGCCAAGAATCTGCAGAATTGCTGTGTGACTCCTGAAACACCAAACTGAACTGCACAGCCCAGCAAAATAAAACATTTCAGGCAGATTACTTTTACAGTTGCCTTACATTAGCCTTTGCACAATAAATATCTCTTTGCTGTTTCGTAGTTATATGAGAAGGTTTGAGGTCATACAGAAGTGCATGAAAACTGGTTTAAGGAAGATGATTCATTATCACAGGCTACAAAATAAGGCTCTGATAAGGTCCCTTCCAAAGCTGTTGTTATGCTGGAATTTTGCTATTGAACACAATGCAAATGGGATTTGGATTGAAATGAGGGGGTTTTCTATGACACCCAAGACTGCATCTGGCAGTGGTCAGGATTCTTCCTTTCCTGCCTCTCTAGTTTCTTTGGTAGTAACTGAACCTCATTGACTTTCCRTTCTTATTTCCAGGTAACACAGTATGACAGAGGCTCCCACATCAAACACCTCAGGGATCTTTCCCTTCTCATCTAAAAGGGGTTTCTTCTAGACTGCAGTAACAGCCTTTTCCTAACAGAATATAAWCTGCCTCTTAAAAAACTCAGGGAACAGAAAATTAAAACTGAGGTAACTACAGTTTATCTTTCATGTTTCAATATTCCATTCAAAACTGATTGGAAAATCCTGCTCATTAGCAGCAGTTGTTCTAAAAACAACAGCATTTGCAACTTACAAGCACTCGAGGTAAGGAACTAGAACATTTTACAAACAAGCTTTTAACTTTGTGGATTCCTAAGTGGTTTACCATTATTTTAAAAAAGTCTAAAGAAGTTTTTTTTAACTCTTAAAAGAAAACTAATAGCATTCAATGCAAATAAATACAATTTTCATCTCATCTATCAAAACACACAGACAGCAGTGGGCATATATGATATGACCCTAGTTTACTCATTTCCCTAATGCATCCCAGCCTGTGTGAGAAAAGCCTTCTGAGGCCCCACAACAAAAACTCTGTGTGATTTCTCACTCAGAAAACCCTAGCACAACAAAATGAGCCTTCCAATGTGACCCAAAGGACACCAATGAAAGTTCTTGGCAAAATGATAAAAGATTGAATTTCCCAAGCTATGGCCCTCTCAACAGCATAGATTWGATTTTTGATTAAACCAACTATGAGATCATCTCCAGCACAGAGCTAACAACTACTATATTGTCATGCCAGGAGTATGTTGTTATTCACACTAAGGCAGGAAGACTTTCTACTTAACACTTAATTTATTTTTATTTAAACATTACATAGCTGTAACATAAAACAAGAAGAACCTGATGCTGATGGGTGTGATGATCTCTGTACTCCTGCTCTCTACATCAAAAATGGCTTTTGGTCTTTTCAGGCATACCTAAAAAACACAGTCACCCAACCAAAAGAACGAGGTGATTTCTGAAGCAACATATTCCCAAAGTATTCAAAACTAGTTGCAGATAAAACTTGCACTTCGTTAAAAAAATCCTCCTTTTTCCATGCTGTTTGTTATCTTGATTAAAATAATCCTTGCAACAGATATTCTTAAATTAAATTCTCTTATTATCTTAAAAAAGGGGTTTAAATAGCATATTTTAATTGAAGTTCTCTTTCTACTAAGACACTGCCATAGGAGATAGTGTAACAGTCCATAGAGAAATCATCAAACAAAGTCAATTTTATAGATGCAAAGAAAAATATTCTTCACAATCAAAAGTATGGCTGAGGAGGAGAAAGCTAAACAAAACCTTGAAGTCCTAAACTGAATAGAAGAGACAATGTGAATGAACCTGGACTAAACTTATTCTCCTACAATCTTCCAGCGATGTGAACAGAGCAGCCAATCAGATGTGGTATGATCTAAGAAATATAATGATCATTTATCCTACTATTAATTTCCAAGAAATAGTGCTACTCTTTCAGAAAATTAGGCAGAAATAATCCAAAGACATAATTTTACATTTAAACACCGTAATTTCTTAACTTAATAGCTGACACTTGATAAAAAAAATTGACAAAAGGGCTAGAGAATCTGTTTCATGCTAATGTGTTTTCATCCATTTTCATCTCAGATCTTAAAATGTCCAGGGGTTGTGCAGCTCAAAATATGTTTCAAGTGAAGGCAGAGGCATCTGTGAGAGGCAGGATGATGAATGGTTTTTGAGCAGATATTCTCAGCACACTAACCCTATTGCAAACTTCTGCAAGGTGGCACAAGATTAGGAAATGGAATGGATTTAGCAAACAACGTGCACTAACAGACATCTGCACCCTTACTGTGGATAAAGAGTCATGAATGATATTTGCCTTCTTCCTCAGTCTTTTTCTGTAAACTTTCTGTAATCATCAGCTACTTCTCTCCTGTGCAAGAAATGCAACTTTGATTAAGAACTAGAGGTGAGAACCTGAAAGAGGACCCAAATCACTGGACCTCTATTACCTCAGCTTCCATGAGATTTAGATTCAGAATCCTAAATCCATGACATCTTTCACTTTGAAGAAGTGACACCGACAAGTAAGATTCAGTTCAGATGCACAAAGTCTCCTAAAGCTCTAAAAACTCACTTAAGAATCCAATTATGGGCAGGAAATAAAAGATAAACTGCATTTTGTCCAATCAGAGCAGGAATGCAGCAGTATTGAAATAGCTTCCTGGATGTGATCAGGCACCATTTCACAAGCAGTTAATGTCAGGTACCTGTACCCCCAAAAAGGTTTGACTGYCTAAGAGTGACTCACAAGACTTTGGAAACTTGAAATATACATTGCCTCATTAGCATTTAATGCCATTTCCAAATAGTAAAGCAAAAGAGAGTCAAAGCTGACAGAGGAATTGAAAGGGCACTACTGATGATGTCAGCATTGTTAACTGCAGTATCTAAACCAGTTTTATTTGATCCCTTTCCCATAAGTAATCTGGGCTGGCAGAGAAAAGCTCTGTGGTGTTTCAAGCTGTGATACTTCAAAGCTCTGTGCAGTAGCTACCAAAGAGAATAAAAACATAAACTTTGATCAGAAAAACAAACTTTGATCAGCAGCTTCGGCTCAGGATGACGAAGGCAGTCATCAGCAAGCACGGATCAGAGACTGACCCTGGTAGCTGCCTCCACCCTTGCATGAACAGCCCCTTCCCAGTGGCCAGACTGCCTGCAGAAGGCATCTTTTACAATCTCCACCAGGACCAAAATTCATTTTAATTCTTGTTCCCGTGGTGCTTTTCCCTGCAGAGAACCTGGTCTCTGGGAAAGACGCTAAGTATTTTACTTAATACCCTCCTGTGGAGTGACCACTGAATTAATCACATTCAAATGTAAATTACCATTGCTAAAGCAAAAAGCAAGAGGTGGAAGTTTTCAATCAAAGCCTCACAAATCAGTAAAAGAAATAAGCAAACAAAAATCATCAGGTACAAATATTCCTCTTCTAAGTAGGAGCTGCAATTAATTTAAAGTACACATTCGAAAGAAATGTACCATCTTGTTTACTGAGACCAGTAATGCAAATAAATGGCTTCTGAGAGAGTGCTATTCACAGACAGCCAATAATTCCCAGTTTTAATCCATCACAATCAATGACCAAAAAATGTACCAGAATAGTCAGGCCTCCCTTTTTTCTAAGTATTTTTCACTAAATGGATTAAGCATCTTAAAGAAAATATTGTGTTTGTTCATATTAGAAAACTTAAAGCATATCTAAGGATGCTCCTTGCATAAGATTCCATGGCTAATTACAGTTAATTTGTAAGTTGAAAAGTATTTATGCCTTTTGAAAGTGTGTCCATTTTGCCCTCAGAAAGAGACTGTAAGACAAATATTTAATATGCCCTTCAGCCAGACCTCTAAATCAATAAATAGAAATTTCAAGCCGACCTTGAAAGCTTGGCCCTGTGGACACCTGTTCTGAAGGACAGTGGGTCTCAGGAGAGCATCTGCGTGAAATTGTCGCTTGATAATGCTCCCATGTGGTTGCAGCTACTGCTTTGTAATTTCACTTTTTTACCCCAGCTGATGAGAGTAACTAGTTGCAGAGGCACCTAGCCTGAGCTGGGATTTTGCACATTTCATACTATTAGCCTAGAGGGAGAATAAGGAAGAAGAAAATCCCTTCTTTGTTGGTTTCATGCTGCAACAACATAACTATATCCCAATTTTTTAATCTGTGTTACTTCCAGTAATATTAGCCAAAAAGACACTGGTTATTGTTTGGGGTGGGTTTTCTTTGTTTGGTTGGATTTTTTTGGTTTTGTTTTGGGGTTTTTGGTTTTTTGTAGGTTTGGGGCTTTTTCGAGGCCTGAGGCTTATTTGCAAAGAAACTGTACAATTTTGTATCTAACTTTCCATGGAAGATGTCTCCCAAAATATAGGGAAATGGAACAACAGTTAAAGTAATGGATTAAAACCTTCAAGAAAAATGAGTGTAATGTAAAATGTATTTCTTCTCAATAGAAATAGGTTTCTGGTACATCCCAAAGAAAATCATATAGTRATGTATTTTTCTAAAACAAATAGTAAGCTAACCACCTCTATGGTTAAGTCACTCTTTCTTGATTAGACATACAAGTCATCATAAATTACATTTTATTAATAAAAAGATTGCAAGAGCAAAGATTTTGCTGAAACAATGCTATACAAATAATTTTTCAACCAAGAAATAAAGGAAATGTGAAAGTCCAAAGTTCACCTGTTAACTCTACATCATAAATTAAAATTCAACGTCTGTGTTGCCACACTTGAGGCAGCAGAGCCACATGTACACACATAACTTCCAAGTGAATATGCTAAAAGTAATTCATGGACGCTACACTTATTTTTTTTCCCTGTAAACACTTATTGGAACACTGAATTTACAATTTTACATTGATCAAAGAAAGCAACACCTCAATCTTATGAGGATRTAATCCCTAATTTCCTCATTCTTCACTCACAGAATCATAGAATAACCTGTGCTGGAAGAGAACTACAAGGGTCATYGAGTCCAACTCCTGGTCCCGCACAGGACACCCCAAGAGTCACACCCTGTGCCTGAGAGCATTGTCCAAACACGTCCTGAGCTCTGTCAGCCTCGGGGCTGTGACCACTTCTCTGGAAAGCCTGTTCCAGTGCCTAACAAACCTCTGGATGAAGAGCTTTTTCCTAACATCTAATCAAATTCCCAATAATCTACGAAGTTTTATTTTATTTTGTTAGGTTTTAGTTTTTTAAATAGGAATGGATTTTACAGGCCAGGAGTTTTGTTGGAGTTCTGACACTTCCAGGACTGCGAGGCTTTCTTGCAGCTCTTGCATGTCCGTCACTGGGTCTGGATTACAGAACAAGGTGAGCTGGAGGGGACCCAAGGATCACCCAATTCAGCTCCTGGGCGGCACAGCACACGGCCTGGAGTCACAGCCCGTGCAGAGGAGCATTGCCTCGAACTGCTCGGGCTCTGTCAGGCCATGCTGGGGCCACTTCCCTGCTCCAGGGAGCCTGTTCCATTGCCCAACCACCTCTGGGTGAAGAACCTTGTTCTGATATCCAGCATAAACTGCCCCTGACACAACTTCAGGCCGTTCCCTCGGGTCCTGCCACTGATCACCAGCGAGATTACCTTGCCTGGGCCTGTCCAAGGAATCAGCACGCCACACCTTCCCTGATTGTCCCCAAACCCCTGGGGATCCTGACAACACCGGCGGCTCCCACTGATTCCATTTGACAAGAAGGTATCTCTCCAACTTTGCTTTTAGGGCAGAGGGAGGTCACCGCTGTGGGTCTCACGCATCCCAGCTGATCCCGGCCGGGAGCTCAGGCCGGGAAGGCTCGGCCGCTCCGGGGCCGCCACAGCGCGCAGTGAGCAGCGCCCCCTGCTGGCGGCCGCGGGAAGGGCAGCGCTGCCTCCCAGCCCCGGGAACATCGGGAACATGGAACAGCGGGAACAGCGGGAACAGCGGGAACAGCGGGAACAGCGGGAACAGCGGGAACAGCGGGAACATCGGCGCCGGGATTCCTTCAGAGGGAGCGGCAGCAGCGGGAATGGATACCCATCGGGAAGCCGGGCAAGCCTCCGGTTCTGGCCATCAGCTCAATAAATATCCTTCCAAGACGCTCGCGATAATGTATTTCTTATTCCCGGCGAGAAACTTGAGTTAGTTCAGCAAGTTCCTAGAGCAAATCTGATGTGGATGGTTGGCCTGAACTCCAGGGGACAAATGTTAAAAGATAGAACAGGTGGACAGAGCTTCTGCGTATGGGAGACTGGATGCTCGATAATGCTGCAGTTTGTCCTATGTTAGTCTTAGACCAAAGACAAGTCATTTGTCTGATTCGGCCTCACCAGTGTAAAGCTATGTTGTTGACACAGATTTTGGCTGTAAAGGAATGCTCACAGATTAGCATGTGCCTTTTCAATGAATTTCCAGGAAGTGTTTAAAAGAGCTGTTTCTGTTTCAGCTCCCTGCCAGCAGAGCACCCAGCCTTGCAAGACGTGATGTGCTCTCAAATGCTGATGCTGAACACAGGCGTCTAAAGGACACAAGCCTCGCATCAAAGGACCAACTCTCCTTTTTAGGAAGAAGCACAACATTTGTGGGCACAACTGCTGTCATTCCCACCTATTTTTATTCCCAGTTTCCATATCTTCTCCTGCATCTCTGCTGCAACATCAGGGAGCTTTTCTCGTGCGGAGTCTAGACGGATAGTACATATTTGAATTAGCATGAGGAATTTGGAACGAGGTTTGTTTACCAGCCTGCAGTTCTATGTCCTTATCTGAACCAAGCTGCTCACGCTTCTGAGCATCAGGCGTTGCTGCTCATCAGAAAGCTCTCCCTCCAGACAAGGCACATTGCTCTCAATTTAAAAGAGTTACCAAACACATTTGAAATGGAACAAAGTTGGAAAAGGCTAACAAAAGAAGCACAACAATTATTCAAGGTTTCACAGTTCAGCTCACTTGCTTTCTTCAAAAGGAAGGTTAGGGAGGAATACGTTGATGTTCTTGCATGTCTATTTGAGCAGAAGAGGATAAGGGCTATTGGAACCAGAAAAAAGACAAGATTCAGCAGCTGAATCTGTAAAAATTCAGGTGAGAAATCAGAAGTGTATTTTTTCTGAGTGAAGGTAAACCATTTAGCCAGCCAATACACAATCACCGACTGTCTCTTGAAGCCTTCAATTCAGCATTGGATATTCTTCAAAATAAATTTTCTATGATCCCACAGAGATCCTGAAGAACCACAGAAAACATAGATTAATGATCTACAAGCTGAATTGTGCAAAGAACCTGACTAGATGATTTTAATATTTTTGTCCTTCACAATTTAAAAATACTTTGTATTTTAATACTGAGCATGTGAACAATTTCTTTTCTCTTTACTAATTTTATTGACTTCAACAGGAGAACTGAATGGCTTGAATTTGAGCATTGGATTATGGGTTATACTGACAGAAGACCACTGTTAGAATTGTGGGAGGTTACAGATGTTGTTCTCTAAGTAAACTTGACCATACAGCAGCTAAAAACCCTATAGCTTTCTCAAGAAGAACAGGGAACATTGCCCAGCTCTCAATGACTCTCAGGGAACTCTCTTTAGAGATGTGGATCTGCCTAACAGCTGAAAGTCAACCACTCTGTACAGAATCTGTTATAATCAGACATTTATAATACTTTAAAAATAAAAAGGAACTTGGAAAGTTAAATTATGTTTCCATTCATCTGACTTCATTCCAAACCTGTAATGCCTATTACACCTCAGCTGGATTATATTTGAGRCTCATTTCAACTAGTTAGCAATGTTTAGAGGTCCATATAATTTTTGACCTGATGCATTAAAAGGGGGAGATTTATAAACAGTACTGACTAGCTCATACCTAAGACATCACATCAAAAGTATGCCTTGCCTTTTCTCAAATTCTTCCTTGCTTTCTTCAAGTCTTTTAAAGCGTACGTCATTTTATGCTACATAAGTCTCTCATTAAGGGCCTTAGAGCTCTTTATAAGTTTTCTGTCTTCTCTACAAATTTCACCCACAAGTAGAAACTAATCTGTCCCAGGCTGGAGTCCAAGTACCATGTTTTACACCCCACATCCTGCAGGGGAGTCCCACAGTTGCCACAGCCACTTTCTGTGTGTAGTACCAAATTGTCTGCCATTTCAGGGCATCTGCTACTGCAAAACAACTAAACAGCAAAACTAAAAAAGTCCAAGCACATACTTGGAAGTCACTTCATCAGGAAAACACAGATTTCAAGCCTGTATTTCTGTTATTTTAAATACTTCTCTATGCAGCTTACAGCACCTTTAAGGAGGCACAGAAAAAGTAGCAAGGCATGAGAGTAAATATGAGAGGGTGTGCATGTGCATGTATTTAAATACATGAAAGCCCCATGCCAAAAATCTCAGGAAGGCTGAGGAGGAAGGCCTTCTAGTCTTCCTTGTAAGAGAAGTGTGAAAAATAGATTCCAGTCACTTTGCAGGAAGATCCTGCCTAGTACTGCAGTTTCTGAGGTGGACTTCATATTGAAAGCAGGAATTCAAATCCTTTGCCTGACATATATACACACATGTATGAAATACACACACACCACATGTGTGCTTTTTTTGCATTCACAGGGTGTTCTGCATGGATTTTCTGCTATCCTTGCCTGAAAGCTGACCAGACACCTGGGAACATCTACACACTGACCTCAGCAATCTTTGCACAGGTCTCTCAAAAGGCACTATGGGACAATCTAAATTCCAGAATTACATTGCTTTGAGTGGTTTCCAAGAAGGCAAACAAGAAACGGCTTTTTTCTTTCCTTGATCACAGAGAATTCTGAACCTTTTGGGAAAGCCTTTGAACTTCCATTAAATGTGATCTGTTTAATGTTTGGATCTGTCGAAGGAGAGGCAGTCAGATAAACTGGGCCAATGTTGAAATGGACTTGCTTCCAACACCTCTACAGTGTAATCACATTTCCCTGAGCACCTCTACAGATAATTATTGGATTAGACATTCAAAGAGGTAATTGGCAAACAGAATCAGGCAAATAAAGATAATCTACCATTTTTCTACCTTTTTCATCCAAAGGGATTCAGACCTACAACAAAGGAGCTTTATGTGCTGCACTGCCTACTGTAAGGATTAAACTCTTCAAGGCTGACATCTTCAGAGCTGGAAACTATTGGCAAAACATTTCTCATCTGTGTCTCAGCCTAGGAAAATGAGATATTTTTTCTGTATTCAAGTCCTCTGAAATGAGTCACCTAAAGCAGCCTAACCTGCCATCTCCATTTGGTTACAATAGAGCAGACATCAATTTTCAATCTTATCAGGAGTCACCAGTCCCTAAGTATTAGTGGCGCCTACTGAATTTTATCCAGGGACCTAACAGAAAACATCTGTTCTTGTACTTCACAGCAAATCAATAGATTAAATCAACCTTCTCTTTTCTCCTTTATTCTGTTCATTAAAGGCATAGGTTTTCTTTCATTTTTCTTCTATTTCTTTTAATAACTCACTTCTCCTTGCAAGTCAAATCCTAGTATATTATAGAGATTTCTATGTCTCTTTCTGGGCTTACTTGGGGAGACATGTATCTCTGCTCTAGCAAAAGACAAGCAGTAGAAATTCTTTTTGAGGGACATATTTACAAAGACCTTGGTTAAGTTATACCTAGTATTTGGACCAAGGCCCAGAAATACTTAAAAATGGAACCCCAAATATTATTTACTGCCTTTTCTACCTTTTTCCATGTCTAATTCATGTTGCAAAATGTGATGCAGTAACTAAAAAATCCACCTCTAACCTCATACATTTCACCAAATGTGCCAAAGCATCACAACTGTCAAGTAAGATGTGCTTTGTGGAGTCACCCACATGACAACACTTACTTAGCTCACTTTTGAATCTACTAATGAATTGTCAGTGTTTGCACACATCATCCCATCAGTTTGCATCATCCCACCAGTACTGTATATCAGGTTTGCACCAGAACAATTTAACATTCTAACAATGCAGCACAATATCCAGCGTGCTTATAAATGAAAAACACTCTTCACCTAAATAGGAGGCAAAATGAGGCACTTCTGGACTGAGAGGGAGAGAGATATTATGGCAGAAGTGATCAAAAAAACAGGGCTGAAAAATGTCATTCTGCTATAAACAGGAGTATTAATATTACAAATTTTCACCGAGATAGCAGAACTGAGATTTTTTTGCCACTTGCACTAATGTCAAAAATGTCTAAATATTGTCAAAGTATTATACTTTTTTTTTTTTTCTTAATAAACATCTGCAGGTAAATATCTTCAGCATTAAAACTGGGGGAAAACTCCTATCATGCAGAGTTTTCTCCTTTTCTCTTACCTGTGGAGATTTCCCATTTTTTATGCAGTCTAATATGAAGCCAAAWTATGATGCAGTGTAAATAAACATACCTTTCTTTTGCTCCAATAGGTAGATGCAAATAAAACACTGGAAGGCCACGTTTGAGTTGAGTTGAACTCATGTTATATTCCTGATATGCATTGCAAAGGTGTAATGAGAAGTGCATGAGAGTTTTATTTCTTTGTATATGAGAAGCTGATAAACAGAGCTGGTGCAGAATAAAGCAATATATAGAAGATATGAAATGCTTTAAATCATCCAGCAAGGATAAATCCCTGCTGATCTAGATAACCAGTGTTCCACTGGAACACTCCATAGCACATTGTGCGTGTAGTACAACCTGGCAGCAGCTCCTGCATAAAACCTGAAACGTGGCAGGGAGGCAGAATTGTACCCAGGGCCTTCCAACAATTGGAATCAAGCTTTTTGCCCCATGTCATGATTGAACTCARTCACAGTAAATCAAAACTCCTTTTTTGGGTCTGTAGCAAACACAGAATGTAGCAACCGCAGAACCACCTCCTTTAGGATTTTTCTGTCCATTCAGTGCAACACCAAGAGAACTTTGGCTGCCAGTGAGCTGCAGCTTRAGGGGACTTCTCCCCACAGTTTAAGATGAGGATTAGGACAATTTTCTCTGGGCAAAAGAAAATTATTACTGGAAATTAATTTGCTATGGTGTAAAGGTAAAAAGAGATGGAGATAAAGAAACATCTCTTAGGATAAGAAAGAAGAAGAAGAAGAAAGAAGCAGTGAGAGGAAAAAAATTAGACAAGTGGCAGCCCACAGCCAAGCAAAATTTAGTCTAGAATGGTGCAATGGCTGAACACCGCAGACTTGGGAAACCTTTTCAATAAGGAAGGGAACTGATTTGACTGTCATCTGATGAATGGCAGAACAGCCAAGTTGCTCAAAAAGTGGGATATTGTCACTTTCTATCTCAGTTCCTATGAAGAAAGCAGTTGGGCTTCTTGTGAGATTTCTCTTTGTTAGCTATTAAAAAACTATAGCTCACTTGCTACTGAATAAAAATCATTAGAGGTGTGGGGACCAAAAAACAACTGATGCAAAACTCCATAAAATAATTAAACTTCGGACCTACCCAAATGCTGACATCAAGTGTGTAAAAGTCATTGATAGTCCTGTCTCATGGGAAACAGAGATTGATGAAACACAGCTGTGTTCACAGCAATTGATGGCATACATCATCATTTCCACAGCATTCACATTAAATTACTTAGCAGCTATAGTGCCAGCATAGATTATGGGATAACCCAGTTCTTTCTTTTAATCTCAGGCATCTGGAATTTCAGGGTCAGAGGAACCTTTCTTCCTTCCCCTGTATTTTTTTTTCAAGTCAAGATAGATAAAGTAGTAATACCAAAGGCATGAGAATACTAAGTCTCCTCTAAGCAATATTTATTCACATTGCATTCAAAAATAACTTTTAGAGTAATCCTAAATTTTAATATATATTAATATCCAACCGCAGGAGCACAGGAAAAGGGAGAGAAGCTTAGACTAACAAGAAGTTCAAAAAACATCCTGTAAAAGTTTTGGCAATGCAGCATCCTTCTATATGAACCACAGCTGTGCAACTTGCCTATTTTCATTGCATTAGCAGAGCCAGGAGCCTCATAGCCTCAGCCATCATACCCTCAGCTGGTTAGCTGAAGCGACAGAAAGTCCAAATGATCCCTTTTAACCAGAACTAGAAGGTACTTAAATGCAAGAATATTCTGGACCATATGAAGTTGATCCTGGAATCACAACTGAGATGCTTAAACACAGGAACTCTAAGCTCAGAGAGATTTGGCTGAAATCCAGCTGATGTGATTAAAACTGGGCAAGTGCTGTGCATGCCAGTTCAAGGATTCAAAGGTAGCCTCTGTAGCTAAAGAACTTTTACTTTGAAATCAGATGCCACAACTAATAAGCACTATGATTCAACCATGTTAAAAAAAAAAAGTTAGTAAAAAGCTACTGAATGTTCATTTAAACATGAGGCCAGACTAAGAAAAAGAAAATGCTGTGTTTGCAGATTATTGTTCTCAAAAATTGGACTCACCATGGTATCTAATAGAATAATAATATGAGTAAGCATCAAGAAATTAAAGAGAATGTCTTCCAAAACTGGCAAGGGGTAGTTAAATCTAAACCACAGTGTGAAGTGTGAATAATAAAAATAAAAAACTTGGAATATCCCCTGGCCTAATCTCTATAAACTAGAAGTAGCCCCAGGAAACCATAAGAGTAAAACCACTTAACCATGTTATTGGTTTTATGAAAATATGTTCCAGAAAATCCACAGCTCAAACCTATACACATTTCCATGGCATAGAGATCCCTTTATGTTCTGTAAAATTTGAGTTTCTCGCCATTTTATTTCGCTAAACTTTGAAATGATTGTTACATTACAGGGGTTTTTTTTCCCTGATGCAGGTTGTTGAGGTTTTTTTGCTTGTTATCAGCTCCATTTGCACTAACATTTTTGAAAACTATTTAGGAAAGGTCATAATTTTAACTACTAGCTGGTTCAGTAATCAAGAAGGTAAATAATTCCACCTAAAGTGAATGAAAATTGAAAGTCACTAAAGGAACTTATCACTCAAAGCACATTCTGGTTTGTTGTTTGGTCATCCTATTTGTGTAAAGGAAGTTCACATTTATGAGTTTCATCACAGTCTCAAGCTACAGCTCACTGTCCTGAGCCTAACAATTTAAAAACATTCCATATCAAATAAGTAAATACTCTGAAGTCTCATTAAGCATCACATGTTTAAAGCCCTCAGTCATTTGAACAAAAAGAAATAAATAAAACCACCAGAATATAATGTATTTCTTGCAACTTTGTTTCAAGATGTTGTTGATAACACCAAATGTCTGTGGCCTCTCTGGTTGTGTTATCTTTATTTCCAGAAAAAAAAAAAAAGAAAAAGTAAAAAACTGCATAGCACAGCTACAATTTTAACCTGAGATCTGAAAACATCCCGCTCAAATTTTCATTCTGAGCTGAGAAGTACCTCAGTTAGGAAACTGCAATAACTAATCCAGCGCCAGCACATCTCAACAAAGAGCCCTTCCAGCCAAGGATGACCTGATACTTTGCACAGTTCATCCTCTACTGTAGTCAGTCTGCTTGTAACAAGACAGAACCAGAAAAATAAGAAGAGAGGAAAGAGGAGTCCAGCATTGTCTTCTGGAGTGTCTTAGAGAGAAATAAGACATGCCATTTATTCCCCTTTGTCAACATCACACAGGAAATGACTGCAAAAGGGCAGGACTACTGAGGCAGGAAACACAAGCAATTCCTTCAGGCCAGCTGAGATATTCTCGAAATGGGAAGGCAGTTCCTACCTGGAAAGTACTCTGAATGTTGGATTTTTCCAGTCTCAATCACCTGAACAAAATCACATACTGCAACTCATCAATTCCAGGCAATGCTCCATCTGCCTTAGCCTGTCTCAATTGTCCCAGAGCACTCAGGAACCCAAATGGTCTAGAGGAGCCAGAACACATTCCATCAGCCCATGAGAACAAAATAAACTCATTGAGCTATTGTATCTGCTTGCACACATGCAAAAATGCAGCTCTGCACAGCTTTCCTCAGAGAGAGAGGAAGCAGCCTGGACCGTGTCCCAGGCTGGGTGGTAAGTTTTGACACTCCCCACTTTAGCCAGGTTTCAATGTGTCACAAGGACATTTCTGTTTTCTGTCAAGGCCAGATGTCTTTTCTTTTTTCTTTTATTTTCAATGCTTGGGGAAACACCTCTCTTTCCTAGGAACTTGTGCAAATATTTCCCTACCTAAAATATTTGTCCTGCGTGAAAAGGCATTTTTCAAGTCCCTAAATCCCTGTCCTCACCAGAGGTCCCAAAGTTTGGTTTGTGCAAGTGATAATTGAGCCTTATTGCGCTGTGATAAAGCCATTCAATAGTCATACAATGCCACAGCAGCCTTGTTTATGGCTGGTTTTAAGTGTGATTCTTCATTCTGTATAGCTGTAGGCTGTGTTTTTACTTCTAATTAATTTTTGATCCTCTGGTGAGCTGAAGCAGAATGTGTATTTGCTGTTTTAGCTAGGCTGGACTGGACTCCAATATTAGAGATATTGATTTAAAAGAGAAAATTATTTTCTGCATCCATTTTTTATGTGTTTCCATGTGCTGTTGGAAACAACAGGAAAAATTAAGCATAATTGACTGAGGGTTCACACCTAAAAGTAATTTCTCTACGCCTTCAGCATCTCTATGCTAACAATTAATTTCAATTTCTCTATGCTATCAGCATCTTCAGTGCTGTTATTCCAAGGACTGAAGTCACCACAACCAATTCAGGTTTGACCACCCTGGCAGAAAATTCCTTTAAAGATCTTTGCAAAAGGGGCTAGAAAAATTGCAAAGACCATTTGCCTTTCATCTCTTTTCACATCAATAACAGTGCCTTTCCCTGCCCCACAGGATCAGGTCCTTGCTGAAGAAGTTACTGTACTCTTAAATAGCCATAACTCTAGCTTCATCTCCCTACACTGTGTGCCTTCTGTGTCATGTGCCTACATGCCTCAGATGAGCACAGGAGTCAAAACACCTCCCCACCTYCTGCTGGAACAAGTCCACAGCTTGTTCAACCACAGAACATAAAAAAGGAAAGACAAAGTTGAGCGCCACTGCTGTGAGCGAGCACCAGCAGCGTGCATTCTCTCCTCACCCTATATCTTGTGTACCTTAAGCCGCACCTTTGAGAAACAAGTAACCAGCGTTTGAGACRCTTGTTTGAGAAACAAGTATTCAGTGGTTCCATCTACTTTATTCTCCCTTCTTGAAAAGGAGGTATGGGAGCAGGTGACACTCTTTGAGAGTATTTTTGATAGGCAATTGTCTTCAGGAGCAGCTGACTTGGGTGGGCTGTCTCCAAGATGGGAAAATCCCCAAGACCAGCTCCGGAGAGGCCAGCAGCGCTTACGCAGGGAGCAAGACAGCAGCAATGGATATTACAGAAACTGCGCTGGAAAATTCCCCCTCCTCCCCTGAGCATCTGTTCTGCATGTGCTGAACAGATCTTCTTTGTCTCTTGTCCAGCAACATGTGAACGAACTCGMGCTCCCTCGGGAATGAAGGGATACAAGAGAAGTCAGCATAAAGATTTGTGCTGGAAGGATAAAAGATAACAGCCTGTCAAACTGTGGACCTTTAAAGCTTAACACTTTCTTTCAAATTTKCTCTCACACTGCTATCTACTGCCAAAATATTACGAGTTTGTGACCCCAAGTTACATTTACTGCTTCTTATCAAGACATTTCAGATGAAAACGGAGTAGAAAAAGTACAATGTATAAACAGAAAAATTTAATTGGTTAGTTTGTATCATAAAATATCATGAGATCTGCTCAGTTTTTATCAATCAGAGCTATGCAAGACAGCCTGTGGATTCAGGCAAATATCTCCTTTGGTCACTTCTTTGCAGAAGTGATTTTATTACTTCCCATAAATGCAAACTTTCCTCASACCCCCCCCTCCAAAAATTTTCATTCACGGTTTAACCCTGATATATTCAAAATGCCAAGACATCARATCTTGTGTAGTTGAATGTTCCAGCCACCTAATCATGTAAACTTAATATAATTTCATGTAGAATCAAAGAGTAATCCAAGATCACTTAAAAAACCACAAACTAAAATGTTTGAGKTTTATTTAGCTCAGGGTGTCCCCACAAAAGTGCTGTGCAAATTTTCCCAAGTTTCCTGTAACAGAGTTGACTTCAGTAAAGTACATTTAAGTCAGAGCAAGACAACCATTGAAAAAAAAGAGCTTCTATTGACAACTAAAACATATCAGTGCAGTATTGTAACAAGACCATGTTGGTTTAAGATCCCAAGTCCTTAATAAGTCCCTAAATAAGATATTTGGTTGGTAGCATTTGTTTATATTGTCCTCCTGGAGTCAGTCTCATACTTCAAATTTCCACTGCAGACAAATTTACCTGTTTTCAGATTATAGCCCATGTTAAAGCATTAGCATTTCAGACTTTGATTTGAGTATTTCACACAGTTTCTGTGAACATTTTTAATCYGGGGAAGAAAAGTGACCTGAAAACTGGTTTTGTCACTCCCTGAAAAGAAAGGAGGCAAATGCACATTCTCAGGAATATGAACCATGTACTGAAGTGAAAATATTCAGCTACTTCACCAAAGAATTGGGAAAACTAATGCACATGCCTGAGATGTAAAAATGGTGGYACAAATTTTTGAAATTACCAGCTATTTGAATTACTGAAAATGCTTGAATTTAACTCTATAGTACAATTGTATTTAAATGTCTGTCCAGTCACTTCTCAGCTGCCAACTTAACTGAGACAGGTTATATATTTCAGAGCCTGAAAGGCATGTTGCTTCAGTGAAGTGGTGTTTTATTAGATGTAGTGCAAATTATTATTTTGAGAAGCACTCATGAGAAAAGAAAAAAAAAAAGGAGCAGTCAAGACAAAGGGGGAATTTGGGAGAAAGATAATTTGGAGAGCTAAGAATGGCARATCAAAGAAGTGCTGCTCCCTCCATGCCCTTATTTCTAGCTGCCCCCTGCATTATTTGGCTTCACACACAGGAGTTCCATGGGATGGTCCTGGCAAATAAGACACACTGGTGTTGTTGGGAATCATCCCTCAGCTTGGTTTGTGTGCGCCTGGAGCCTGCAGCTGCTGTATGAGAGACTAAAGAGAGACTTGGCTGCTTCTCACACACAGTTTCTGGCAGAGGTGGGTGTAGGAGAGCAGTCCCAGCTCCTGCAGAACCACCTGTGCCCCTCCTGGTGCCCCCACAGAGGAGTGCCCAGCAGATCCCTGGGATCACCTGCATCCTCCATCCCTCAACCTGCACTTCCTCAGTGCAACTCTCTCCTCACAGAGGCCACCCAGGAGCYAACAGGAAAATCTATTAGCTGCTGCTCACCTGGTCTGGATTTTGAAAGGTGAACAAGAGGGTACATTTCCCTTTATGAATCCCCCATGCTTCCCAGCCCCACGGGCTGTTCCATTATTGCATTTTTTGTTGAGTATGGATCCACATTTTGATATTGTGCATGATGGAAACTCTCTTGGCTTTCTGGAATTCATTACAATCTTGATCCACTTCAAGCATACTGGTAAGCGTGAAACAATAGATGAGTCTTCCAACTGTCACCTTGGGTTTGTCATCAAATGTGGAATATTATGGGAAAATTGTCAAGAGGTGAAATATATACCTTCCAAACTGGCAAAATAAGCAAAGCATCACTTCATCATGTTTAACTAACTCTCAGGTGTCTCCCTACACCATTTATACTGATCTGCAGCTAGCTACAGTGATCCTGTCAGAACCTCCACCGCGGTTCAAAACCATTCAACGAAAAATTCCAGTAATTTTGGTATTATTACAGTTGCAGATAATATATTTTATCACACTGTGATAAAGCATGGACCTTAGCAATATGTATGCAATCCAGTTAGCCTGCAGTGCATCTTTCAGTACAGTGTGGATGGTTAAATTCAGAAAATTGTACCAGCTTACTGAAGTCTATCCAATGGAAGTTCTCAGGAACTTCCAATGGAAGTTCTGTTATACCACCTATGCAAAAATCTGCTTTATTTCAGCTGCAATATGATCAAGACTGCTCTCTGAATACTTGAAACACAGCCATTGGCTTATGGTCTGTAGTAAAGTATAGGTATTGCTGTAATTTAAAATGTGCTAATTAGAATATGTTTCTATGTTTAATATGTGTTAGTTATGATATTATTCTATGTTGTAATGCAGTGGAGCGTGCATTGGCAGAAACCCAGCATGGAATTTTTGACAACTCCTGAGCAGCTAGAATCACCAAAGCAACTTTAAGTGATCTGCATAGCCAGTTAGATAAAATTTGTAATGCAGTAGCTATATAAAAATAGTAAACAATTGATTCAGAAACTATTCCTCATGCAATCATTTTTTTTACTAAAAACTAAAGTATTGTTGCAAGCCTTCTTTTGTTGGCTATTTTTCTGTGGTATGGAAGCACTAAAATCAACAATCTCTGCCCCTCAGTAATAAAGGTATGGCCCTATGTATCCACACATCAATACTGTAACATTTGAAGGTTCTGAGTCTTGGCTAAAATGAGTCCATCTGTTGTGCTTCAAGTAAGATATTCCCATAAAATACAGATGCAATAAGAGATGTACATTTGCAGTCTCATGGCTTGGGGTTTAAGTAAAAAAGTTAAACCTTCTGCCWTGAAGAAAAAAAATATCTGAGGCAAACCAACGAAGCACAAATTGCTTCATCTTTTGATGTTGCTGGATCAAGCATGCTTTGCTGGTATGTTCAGAATCAAAAGAAACATCCTGATAATGAGACATAGTGTTTTTGTGATCTTTTTTGATTTCCTGTATTAACATTAATGAAATAAAGAAGGCAACATCTGAAGTCTAAGGTCTTCATTCTTGCATAGCACATTTAAAAAAAATCCTTTGTGGTCAAAAGAAAACTTTAAAAAAGCAGAGACATTTCTTGTACACCCCTCAGACAATAACCCTATAAATTTGTTTTGTGATATGCAAACCTATTTCTCATTAAGTTTACTGTTCTCTACTTTCTTTCCTCATCTGTGTTCTAATGTTCCAGTTATGGGAAAAGTCACATTAATGGTCAGGCCATTTGTATTGCTCAACCCCCAGAACCTGAAGCTGACATGACACACAGGTGTATACTGACCAATACACAATAGGATTTTCACCTGTTTGTATATTTATGATCCTTCCTTAGAAGGAAGTATTAATGACTCTCTAACTCCTTGACCTCCTGGAAAAATTGTTTTGGGAAAAATAAAATCTAATTAGCCATCTGTATCAGATGTGCTTTTCTTTTCCTGAGTATCAACAGTGAAAACTGTCTTCCCCTCAAGTAAAATAGAGTCAGAATATGACTTTGGCAAGTCCTACTGCTCTGTACATCACCCCTGAACTAATTTCAGAGGAGTCATTATTTCTGGTTTCTGTTCATTCCTGCCATGATGAAAATACAACTGTTCCAATTTTAAGAACAGAAACTAAACACAGCAATTTAAAAACTGTTCCAGCTAAATGTTTTTAGAAATGCTGAAAGTTTTCAGTGCACTGAAGCACTTGGACATGTGCATAACTTTAAAGACAGGATTTGATCGCATTGGTTTAAAACAGAACTATTCCCAAACTGGAGCTTTAGGATTATCTAAGTTTCCTCCGATGTGAGTCAGAAAAACACCTTCTTTGACTTCAACTTAATAAGATACAGGAAATATGTGCTTAAGGGTGGTACCTTCTGAGCTGGCCAAAGAAGGCAGCCAGTCCTGGCACAGCAGCATCCCTCATTGTTTAATGRGTTTATCTGTGCTGGAGAAAGAAATCACTGCTTTGTATGCAGCTTTGAGAAAAAGGGTTCTGAGTGCTACCATGGTCTGGAGGAAGTGTGTGAGCCTCCTGTTAGCCATCCAGGATGTCACAGAAAAAAATGGAGCCACAGGCAGTTTTCAGTCTCGAACTCTCTTTGAACACATAAGTCGGCAATAACAGGCCCAAAGAACCTGTGATCTCTCCTATGCTGCCAGGAAATTAAACCCATCAGGGCAAAGTTACCCTCTCCAAGCACATTTCAACAAGTAGAACTATTCTGGGTCAGTTTGATCCATTATAATGCCTCCCAACAACATATTTGAGCCTATACTGGGGACCCTAAAGTTGGATTTGCCATCTTGTTTAACCATTCCTCATTTTTACTTCTTCTTGGTCTCCAACACCTATCAGCTTTGAAGTCAGATATGATTCTGAGCAGAGTACAGACTTGCTCAATGCTCAAATTGGAAAAGAAATACACTTGAATTTGTTTTATGATTATGTAAATTATGCCCACATGGGTTTATCTATTCTTATGAAACACAGAGATATGGGAACAGAGGGTAATTACAACTGCCTCACTAAAGTTAAAAACCAAGTCAAAGGACTTTTAGAAAATTTGCAAATTTTTCATTTTATGCTCTCTAAGAAAAGTATTTTTCACTTAGGTATTAAATAGTAACAGTAGTAATAAATGTTATATGAGCACTGACTGGAYCAGAACATGTTGAAAAAGGAGCATCTCTCTTCATGCTTCCAGTTTAGTTACTTCATCCTTCCTATTAAAGTCTTATTTTTGAGTATCTAATTTCTCAAAGCTCATGCCTGCATAAACATTTCAGCTTCTTATTAATATAGCTGAGCTTATTTCTTTTTATCTTAATATATTCAGTACCTCAGAATAGGCGCCACAGCTGGAATGCAGCTCTTGGATGTGATCTTAAGTGCTTCAAAGGGAGCGAGAGAGGTCGGCATGCCTGAAAGAAAAGATATCGCCACTGTCAAGGACCAAAGAGATTGTGACAAGATGRGAATACAAAAGTTAATGCAGAAAACCAGGGACAGAACCACAGAGGTTCTAGTGGTAGAACAGTTAAAATTCTTTGCTTTTCAAAAAAAGAACCATGGAGCATATTTAAAAACCAGAAAAAGCCTTCCCAAGAGGCAAATGAAGTCTGATAACTCCTGCAAGGCTGGAGCAAAGAGATTCCTTACAGAAATACAAAGCACCTTTGGTAAAATAAAAGCACTTTGTAAATCAATATTTTTTCTGAGAAATGCCCCACACCTTTTTTGTGAAGCTAAAACATCAGGTTTTGGCATRTTTGAATAGTTAATTGGGCTGCTGGTGTGTGTGTATTCAGCCACATTGGAAGTAGTGAAGCACCATAGGAAATGCTTCTTGCAAAAGAAACTTAATGCATCAGTTTTTTCAAAGTAATATTAGAAAATGTCTAAATGAAATCAACATTTGGCCCCAGTTGGCTCAGAAGAAACAAAATTCTAAACTTATTAAGAAAGTTCAAAGGAAATATGGAAAGGAAAAGATCTAATGWAAAGGAATGTTTATATGGAGTTTCAAGTAGTTTGTGTCCATATACAAGTATTTGTTCAGGGATTACTCTTAATGAAAATTCTTCTTATGGAGTTCAGGCTTCATAACATTTTTCAATTTTCCTAAAGTTAGTCACATCCAGAAAAACAATCATTCCAGATGTTTTTATGATGCAGACAGACATCTTACAGGTAAGATCACCTCATCCATTTCAGTTCTGTATGTTGTGAGCTGCATTGCTCTTCTCCCAGTCATTTCCCTACACACAAGTTGAGCACCTTCCAGGTAAATAGTAAAAAACAATGAAGAAGATCTCAAATTTCACACATTAATATTTTATATAGTCCAAATAATCACGTACTCCCACATAAACTCACCATCCCAGCATGTGCAACAAAATTTCCCATACCTCTGTGAAAACGTCGTGTAAAAATGCTGAATTTGATAGGCAAGTTCGAGGACAGGCTGACAAAGATTGGTCAAGGACAGACAAGACAGAAGAGTCATTTTGTCACTGACTGAATCAAGGGAACATCAGTCATAAGGACTTAGCATGTGCAGGAACCTGCAACTGGTACCAGCACTAATTCAGCAATTSCAGCAATAGATTCCTTAGGTTAGAGACCTCAGTAGCAACATAAAAATCTATATATTCAAAAAAATCTCTTTACAACAGGTATTATTAGTTATCAAATACTATTTTTTGGGGGGAGGTCCTTCTCCATTAGTGAGACATTGGTGCTAAAGCAGTGGAACCCGCAATCCAGGTGCAGAACACATCCAAAGTTTCTGTCAAGGCACTTTGCTCCATGGCAAATCAATATTTGCTTCTCACATGATGACTCTAGAGCTACTGAATGGACACCCTTGTTTCACCCTCTCTCCTCTCTCCTTCTAAGGGAGAGTAACTGAAGTCTGAGCAAATCACCAGCACAGCCAGGTGGTGGATGAAGACTGCAAAGCCCATGACAGAAAATACAGAAATTACCAGCAATGGTTACTCAGGCCTCATTGCTGCTTATGGAGGSTGGGAGCTATTGGAACTGGCACAGAACCATCAGAACAGAGGAAACCTGGAAACAGCTCCATAAGTAACCTTTTGTGAAGCCTTGCAGATCCCCCTCCTGCAAGCAATTTCTATGAGCAGAACATTCCAAGGGCTGCAAATTGCTGGGCCAGGTCCTTCTGAATGGTGTGACTGCTAAAATGAATCTGATTTTTTCACCATAGCCCATTTAATTCCTTTTCTTCTTCTTCAGATCTGAACCTCAAGATAACTAGAAAATGCAAATATCATTTTTCATTTATTCCAGAGACAGAACCTTCCTTCAACATATCTTGACTTGTGTTTCTAAAAAAACAGCTCTAAAGACTGAGGGCTGAAAACCACTATTAATAAATGCCACAGAATTTAGCATCAAAATTGCAAGGGTTCCTAATTCTTGTTTTCAATAAATTTGGACTCATTAAGGTTTGATATTATAGTGTTTGCAGGTTTGATTTTCACATGTTCTTGAACAAAACTTCAGTTCTTGATTTTGTTTCAGTTAATTGCAACCTTGAAGTCTGTATTAATTTGGGAGGGCCACAGAGAGTAAAACCCTCCAAGCCTCTAGTCCTCACAGTGAGAATCAAAGCATTTATGCCTTTTCCTGACTTGACATCAGAAAATATCTGGCTCTTACATTACAATTACTGTCATAATTTTGAAGGCAGTGTTTGTAAATTAGACAGACTGCTGCAAACAAATTCACATTTTCTAGTTGCAAGCATCACAGTTATTTCATGAAATGAAGAGCAGAGTGTTTTCTAGCACAACAGTGGAGCAAAGGTTGAATAACAGATGGCCAAATTCCTCTACTAGTTCATTTAAAATAATATTTTTGCAGCATTTCAGCTTTGCTTGTTGACTTTACACTTGAGTATTGATCACAGTTGATTGCACTTAGTTCATAGTAGGTTGATCATATCCTGCACTCAGGCTGTCCCTCTGCAGTGCAACACACAGAACAATAATCCATTTGAATTGATGAGTCCTTTGTAAATGAAGCCAAACCACAAGATCAGAACACTGTGATTGCGTAGAAGGGCAACGAGTGACATGGGTTATATACTGATTGATACTTCCCTATAGTAATAACACAGCTTCTATTGGAAAACATCTGGAAACATTACAGTACAATAGTTCTTTTAAAATAATGAGGTCTATCAATCATTTGTATGACCAATGAATGTGAAAGATCTTCATGTTGTCCATAAAACAACCAGAACTGAAGCTGCTCACTCATGACTGGTGATTTTGCTTTGGCCAGGACAAACAGGTATCTGCAGAGCAGCTGCTGTAATCATAACAGAGAGTATCTTCTCCAAATGGATGCATGTGCCAAGACTAGGAAGTGCACAACGTGGAAAATAGCTCACCAAAGAAGAGAACAAAGCCACAACTACAAAGGTAAATAAGTCAAAGAGACTTAGCTCAGTAAGATTTACGGATCTTGAGCATGACTTCAACCCTAAATGCTAACAAAAATCAGTCATTGGTCGTTTAATTATTTTTTTTTAGTTATGCCACTTCAAAGAATACAGGTAAGTCATAGTATTATTAATTCTCAGCATAAACCAGGTAATACTAATGTGTAAGAAGGAAATGTTGCCATATAAGATAAGTAAAGACAGACCTGGAATAATAGAAGTGGAATTCAGCTTTTTGAGAACCCACTGCTGAGCAGAGGCAGCGAGACTTCAGTAAAAAAAGCCTAAATGCTTGCACTATTCATTATAGTAATGCTCCATTCTGCAAAGAGAAGGTAACAGGTCTATCAAGCCTTGCCAGCTGTTTCTACTCTCCACTGCTGCTGAGCTGGTCAGCCTCACACCTCCTGCTCACATTGCAGTGCATTCTGGTGAGCCTGAGCAGTTCAAGAATGAGAAGCTAAGGAAAGGGAGGAGAGAAGGAAATGGTGCAGATAACAAGGGGGAGAAAAATGTCAGTGAGAAATTCTTACAGTTGCAGAAAGGGACAGAAAAATTAGAGTCGGATGTGGCTCTGCATTGCTTGGGGCAAATCAAATACACCTAGGTTTTYAGTTGGAGAATTTTCCAACTTCTGCCAAAAATACGGGATTCAATCTCAGATGTCACAAATTGGACCCCTTATCCAAACTACTCAGGCCTGTGCAACATTAGAAACTTCTACTCATATGAAGGCATCAAATCAAAGGTCTGAATTTCCTTTGCATCTCCTACCAAGTGCAATTATTCCAAATTTCTGGGATTAAACATATGTGGAAAAGCAGTTACTTGGATCCAAAATATAGTCAGCTGCCGCTTTCCATAAATTTTTCCAGGAAAACTGAAATATGGGAAGTATTTCTCATTTACTACCCAAAATACCATTTTAAGATATCCTTTTTCCTAGAACCTTGAGTTTAGGCAACTTTTAGGTTTGGTTCAGAGTCCTTTACTACTTCATTATTATTTCCTCTACTGTTCTGCCTCGACTTTTCTCATTAGCTTTCCTTTTCTTTGTCTGGGTRTGGTGAAAACAATTGATTGGCCAGAGTAATCAAAGCTACATAAGAAATGCACTGACTTCTATCCAGCTCCAATCCACTATTTCAGCAACATTTTTGTAACGCTATATTGCTCAATATTCCAATAATTTACTCCCTCCTATCAAAAAGTTTCATGGAAGAAAATGATGGAGTTTGATAKAACAGTGCGAATTACAAATGCTGAGCAAAAATGTACAAAGCATAGAATACTGCCAGGCATGCTGAAGACTAAGAGCACTAAGAGTAAACAATGTCTGATCATCAATTTTTCTATTTTTTCACCCCATTTTTGAGGAAATAAAGATCTGCTATCAGCCACTTAAAATAATAATA
This sequence comes from Cardinalis cardinalis, assembly GCA_014549065.1. Taxonomy (NCBI): domain Eukaryota; kingdom Metazoa; phylum Chordata; class Aves; order Passeriformes; family Cardinalidae; genus Cardinalis; species Cardinalis cardinalis. The sequence goes on from JACDOX010000070.1 coordinate 434,422, forward strand.
TATAACATTATCACAAACAGCAGCAGTTTGCAAAAGGAGGGTTGGTAATGAATCTGTTTCTTAAGTAGGCAACTKCCTATACAAATTCATGCACTACAAACCAGTTCTTTAAAAGTAGCTATTTATAAGCAGAGAGATTAACTAGGTTAAATTTTCACATACATTACRAGACAGTTTCCCAAGCCCAGACTGAAGAAAGGGGTGAATGCTGAGTCTGAGGCTAGATGGACTATCGCCCTTTCAGATCAATGCAAAAAAAGTGTCTTTTGCCATATAAATAGACAGGGAAAATGAAGGCAAGCCTAATTATACCAACCTTTCTAAGAAATATTTCCAAAAACACTCATTGGCCTTATCCAGAGTGGAAAGTTTTGGAGGGAGCACCAGAGGTGTTTTATTTTAGCTTGGCATAACTAGGAAATTATTAGCAATGATTTCTAAGTGTGGCAAAGGCAGCTGCTTCTCAAAGACATAGTTTAAGGGTTCTACATCAGGCCATAAATCCTCAGAGAGACTCATAAAGAGCTGGCATAGTTTCATTTGAATTTAAGACCCTTTTTTTTTAAAGAACCAGCCAGATACCGTTGTAAGAGAGTTCAAGGAAACGCCATTGAAATAATAGTKGGAATACAGTGATCAATTGCTCCCAAGTTTCACCATGTTCAAGGGTAGGCCCTCTAAAACTCCTGTTATGATTGCACCAATCCAAAGATTTAAATCAACCAGAGCAGAAAACTTCCCAAGGATTATACAGTCCCTAAGTTCTAGCAAATGGATTTTCTGTAATTAACTGTTCAGAAACATTTCAGAAGAAGAAAAATGTTTCATATCTTATTAAATYTTACCAGACTTGTTTGGCAACTACAAGAAACATCCCTGATGTGTATGAACATTGGGTGGGGACTGAGAGAGATAAAAAAGGCGGTGGGTCAGCCTCAAAGAGCTCTTTGGACTAGACAGAGGTAACTTTTCCCTTTAGGGGAGTCCCACTGGCCAGCACAGAGATGGAAGAAAAGGCCAATATATAAGCAGAAATTTTCTCATTTTTCAACAGGAAATTCTCCATCAAGTATAAACAAGAAGAAATGATAAGTTGAAAACTCTGTTGCTGAAAATATTTTGGCCATTTGTGATGCTGACACAACTGAAGATGATCCAGGGAGTACAGCTCAGGTCTGTTCTGCAGATCTACAGGGCACTTTGCACCTAGAGTGACAGATTAGTGTTTAATATTTGAGAGACTATTGATGAACATGGGACTTAACCAACATCATCCCACATGCATCAAAAATCCCAATTCCTCTGCTTTAAAATTTCCAGCCCGTATTTTAAGCTTCTTTTCCAGTGCACACACACATACAATGTTTATGGATTACTAGGGAAATTCCTATGTGGCAGTCATCAACAATGCTGCTTTCTGTCACACTTACGAATCCTTTGAAACCTTGCTTATTGTACCTGCATTTTCCAAGACTGCAGGAACTATTTAATACACTGCTAGTATAAAGTCAAAAAAACAGTTCATCAAGAAAATGAAAACAGGAGTTCCATACATTTCAGAGATTTATCCCAATCCAGCACTGCTGCACAATGCARTAGAACCATTCATCCTCCTATTTCACAGAAAGATGAAAGATTGTGGTTTCCACAAAGTGAAGGTGTCAACAAATGTCATCTCTGGCAAGCAGGAAGGAAATCATAGCCCTGGACAAAAAGTGTTTTGCTGAAAATACTCTCTCCTATATAAAGTAAGGCAATTTTAGCTCAAATATATCAAAGAGCACCAAAATTGTTGCCCAAAGGGTGTAAATGACCAATATTACTGAGACACATTCATTCAGTAAATATTAAAAGAACTTCAGAGAAGATCACATTCAGAAACAAAGAGAGCCCCTATCAGTAGGAAATATCAGGATGAGGAATAAATATTTTATAGTTATATTTTCAGGKGCATTTCAAGTGTACCTCATTTTACATCCGATCATTAGGCAAGGAGCTTGCTGTTTTACAACAGGTTACCAACATTCTTCATCAGGTAATTTTGAATATAAACAGTTCAAATCCTCCTGTGTGATAACATAAGAACAGAAATACTCTTAGAGTATTACAACTCTGTCATTTCTCACYGTTTGCAGYTCTTCCTTGGTGTCAGCAAGCAACRGACCTGGCCTGAAGATGTGGAGAGTCACTGATTTTTCTCTCTTTTGAGAAAGTCTAGAATTTCCTTACTCTACTGGAATACTATATAATAMTTTAAAGAATAATCTGCATACTTCCTCTTTTTTTTTTCTTAAAAGTAGAGCGAACAAAAGAAATTAATTAACCATTAATAAATTTAAAAGCATATACTTCACTGAGTGTCCCTTTGATRTCAAGGATGAGGATTAACTAGGATTAGGCATATCAACTGCTGAACTTGTCTACTGTGACCCCAATGCCCATGCTGATCTTCCTACTGCTAATTGCAAGTCTGTGATTTTCCTCTCAAAACTATGTTTCTCCAGAAAGAGAAAAAGCAGCCTGGCTATATTTTATGCTAGCACTCAATCCCCAAGTCACTGGTTTTATTTTCAGACTATTGGTTAGAGAATTAACCYGCCCCTGTTTTTCTTCAGGACAGATAATAAGTAACTGTTCATACAATGGTGGTAATAATAACCAATTTCTCTRGTTCTGCCAAAATGAAATATGTCTGCAATTTCCTATTTTCTGAGTAGTCTTTTTCTCCTGTCTATCCAAAGCATCAGCCTCAGCTTTCTTCACTGCTTTGTTTCACAGTTGAGACTCTGCCAAGATTCATCATTTCCTGCTTACACTGCAATCTAAACCAGACCTTTTAATCAGATGCTCTGTTATGAATATCTTTCCTTTTCACTTTTACCTAAGACTCATGAGCCCAGAGAATTAGAGAAGTGATGGTTTGTTTCCCTTTTCTCCTCTCATTTCCTTTCTTTTATCACATATTCAAACATGATTTAAAGGTGAATATAAACAAAAATATGGAAAGCGTATCTGAATTCATACCATTTTTATACTAGTTGAGGGTACTGACTTAAGTCAGTTTCTTTCCAGAAATTTCTGGCAAGGATCAGTTGAAGCCATCAGTTCAATGAAGAACCTATCAGCTACAGACCTCAGAACAAGAGATCAACATTTCGCATAAAACTATTTTTAAAAGCAGGCTGGTATTTCTTAGGAAACATTTTTCCCAAATTCTTGTCTAGTAGGAAAAGAGTGAAAAATATTATTCCATCATAATTTCATTGTTACAAGAATTATCAAGTAAGACAATGTARTTATGACAAGCTCCAAGCAGCAGATTTTCTTGTAATATTAATTATTTTTCACAGAACAGAAGGAAAGAAATTTTCTGTATTCCACATACAGCAGTTCAAGTATAAACAAAGAAATTATGAAACCATTGGCATATATTTCTCCTATATAGGAGATTCTGTTATCCTCAGTAAAACATATTAATAGTTCTGTTGTCAGCTTATGTCTTGTATTGCTGGTTAATAAATATACACTAAAATAATATTGTTAACACAACACACATCATAGTGGTGGATTCTTTAAAAAGCACAAACTGGTATATCTGGTRTATTAGCCTGACAGGAATGGTAGATGTGATTTTTCCATTGCTAGGACAGTAGCACACAAGCTTATAAATTGTCATGCAATTACCTGTAGACAACATGGAGTTAACAGAAAAGAAGTCCTCTAACATTGTTCATCTCATAAAGTCACATGTGAGCAGCTCTATCTCCTATTAGCTTCCCAAAATTAGCAATAATTTCCAGATGTCTTTCATTAATGATATTAGTGATTGAATGGTTTAGGAGATTGGCTGGAGCTCAGCGTACACAGCCCTTTCCATCCAGAACAAGCCTCCCTTGTCACCCAGAGCCATGGCTATGAGTGACATGACACTCAGAGTCAAGGTTAACTTCCTTGTGCATGGCTGGGGGACCCAAAGACCCAGATGAAATRGGCTGAGAGGAAATCCATACTGCATTGGAGATCAGACTCCATTCCATGTACAAGCCATCTGTGCTTACAGCTGCAGAGTCAGAAGCAGAGTGTTATTCCCAACCAACAAGCCAGACAACAATCTGAGATACATCTCARACTGCTACACTGGTAAATCCTGAGCTCACACAGTGCTGCTGCTGCCTTTATCCCACGTCATAAGGCAAAACTTTACAATTCCTTACATGTTTTATTCTTGTTAATACAATTGTTAATGTTCACTGTGTAAATGTTTCACACTTCTGTTTTTATTGCTTKAAGAATATGGTGTCCCTATCCTTCACTTGCAAGTTTCACAGATTATTTTTTTCAACTTTGCTACTAGAGGAACTCTACAGTCAGAAGATGAGTATTTGAAAGGAGCTGGAGCCTAAATGRTTTCTGTGCCTCTCACAGCTCAACTTTCCAGAGGAAGCTGGAAGAGGTGGTGGTTGCTGAATGCTGAATGCTACAGATTACACCACAGTAATTTCTAAACACAAAATCCTTGTGTAGCATAGACTCAGTTCTCTGTTCTCAGAGTTTGTTGTCTAGCTCCCTAGAGAAATAAAACAAGACAGTAACTGTATTTCTAAAAGAACATTTTTTCTGAATAAGCAACAAATTTTGCATTGAAAATCTCAAGGTTATTTTGTATTAAAACATCTCAAGGTTACATTCAAAGTCTACTGAATGCTCTTTGAACTGCAGCCCACTTGCATGTAAGAATTTTGGAAAAGCACAAAATACTAACCTTGGGGTTTCTCCTCACCCCATTCATAAGAGATTATTAGCWGTTGTACTTTCAACAATTCACAACTTTATGGCATGTTGTGGAAACATTCTGCATCTGACCCCATGATCAATGTGCATTAGGCAGTGTGTTACCAGTGACCTGGAAGGGACGTGAGACCAAAAAGTGAGAGCTTGGTCTCTGGAAAGCTGATACTACTAGCAAATATCAATAAAATAGACAAACTATATAGATTTAAAGTTCTTCTTAAGGATGAGAAGTCCCTTGATGTTTTAAAAACACCCAGAATCCTCAAGRCTTGCCTAAAAGGGAGGAAAGAAATAATGTTTTTCTAAGAAATCTGTCTTCCCCAGCTGTTTAAATGGATTCACCTGTTTCTACTGTGCATTTACCCYTGTGCTCAGCACTTGTTGGTCATAAAAAATGGAAATGCACTACTATGTAGGAAAGAAAATGTGATAGGACAGGAGCAGTTAAGCTAAAAGTTCTTCTCTACATCAAGAAATTACTTTTGTAGGAAAAAGGAGATTTCAAATTATTATTGTCAAACTCAATTATTTTTCCAAGTTTCTTTAAAGAGACAGGTTTTTTTAAGTGGTTAGAGTATTAAACAGTTCAGATTATAATAAACAATATAACCTGACACTAAAGAAATGTATCACATAGTAAATAGAGCAAATTACATAAAAAGATGAATGGTTGTTTGAAAACTCTTCCTTTTCATATCAAAGCCAGAATAAATGCCTGAAAGAAGCATTTTCATCTTCTGCAAGGTGCATGAGAAAACCATTCATTTACTTAAAACACGTAAAAAGTACTGCACTCACAGAGTTCAATACATTAATTAATTCTCACAATTCAATTCATTAACATCAGTTGGCAATAACTCCTTTTTATGTTACAATCTGCATAAATACACAGGAGTCCCACAGATACTACTGCTTTATCAGGGAATGATTTAGTCCAGATTTATTTACTTGCTAAATACACCAGAGATTATACCTAAAAGATGGTAAAGTCATGCCATTGCATCAGTCTTTTTATCTTCATTAAGCATTCTCTCAGCTGCTATTCATTCACAAACCTTTACYGGGTTAATCTCAGAAGTTCCCAAAGCTATCTTATTTTGGTAATTTCTAGAAAAACAAGTTACTCAGGCACAAGTTAATTATACAAGCAAATGCTTTTCACCTCATGAAAAGGTTTAGCCAATAGACATGGATTACTTTGACAGTGATAGTTTAACATGTCAGACTAAAATGTCTTACAAGATCCATGGCACCTATAATAGATGTTATTGGCTTACAGTTCCAAAACTGCATTGTCTTCCCTAAAGAATTATCTAAAATTTATACTCTATTCAGTGATGAAATGGCTTAAATTGTCTGGCACAAGCAGACAACAGTTTAAAAACAATMTTTTCCACAGTTCTAAACTTGTTGTCAGCTTGGGCTAGGGGTAGAAGATCTTAGTCATACTGTGTTGGTCCCTTGCTGTGTTTAAATGTTTTTGGGTAGAAGGTGATGTAGAACKGACAATACTACAACCTCTGTGATGTTAGGCTGATAACCATGTTGCACACAGCTTACCAAACTCTGGTACTCATGAAATGATAAATATTTCTGGGACATAGATTCTCTCCTGAGATCTCACCTGCGGAAGGTCCTTGAGGCAACTTCATAATTTAAGCTAACACTTTTCTATAACTCTATGCCTGAGGGAGAATCTGAATTAYTCTCCTCTGTTCCACTTACTTTTTTGGAGGACACTGCACACACAGACAGTCAGATATCCAAACTGGCTCCACACAAGATTAAAACACCATTTGTCTTAACTCACTATGTTTCAATATGTTTGAGAAAGTTCACCAATGATGTGAAACCACCCCAAATATTTAGAATTAGTTCTCAGAATGAGAGAGTTCAGCCCAGTTTTAGCTCACTGTCTTTGACCTTGGTCAACAAAACCACCTCCCATCCTGTAAGCATGCCTAAATCTCTCGTTCTGCTGCAAGTATTTTTTGAATCTCCTCTAGTCCCTCTTACAACATCTGGCTTCTTTGTTCTGCCTTTATTAATTTTCCACTACTTCAAAACTCCTGCCTGCAGATAGGAAGCAAAAAAGCCTTGGCATTCTTAGCGCATTGTCACAAGTTATTTCCATCTTAACAACTGACTTCTACAAGGTAGTCTGCAGGGAATGTGGTTAAGCCCTGGTCAGCAGCATCAGAAACACATTCAAAAAAGAATTTTAAAAAATTAGAGTCTTATAACTCTTATAAGTCAACCAGAATGCACTAGATACACACAGATTCTGTAAAGTTATCAAAATCATAAATACCCATATGTGGGAAAATTCAGCCCAAAAATGGTTGCACACCCTTAAAAAATGCCATTGATTTCCCTCCCAATGCTTTTGAAAGCTTTATCCATGTGGACATGAATTAAAAACAATTCATAAATAATGAATAGTGAAAGACAATTTAAATAATTTATTTGGAAACAACTTATAAGCCCAAAGCTTTTGCTAGAAACGTTCTCTCAGCAATTTCAAACGAAAGAAAAATGCATAAAAATCCATGCCTTGCACTTAAATAGACTGCAAACTGGAAAAAAGGCAACATTTGCATATTTTTTACTACAAATGGACCACCCTTCTCCTGATGTAACTCTTGAAAGACTTAGGATAAAGGGAACTATTATGCCTTTCCAGCTTCTTCCTCATGGAACAGGGAGCATTTTTCATATGCTTTRAGCAAAGAAAACTATGGAAGGATGAAAAACCAGACTGTCTGCATGGAGAAAAATACACAAAGAATGTTTTTAAGTAGAGTGCACAACATTCATCCAAGTAGAAAGTGATACATGCCAGTAGGCACACACCTGTGTTCGTGCCAGGGTGACATCCAGCTAGACATATGTGCACCTCACTCAGCTTCAGCATCATAGGAAACAGCCAAATTAGGCACATTCCTGGGACACTGGAATGTGGATGGAGATGAATCCTGATGTAYAGAGTGTCCATTCATCTCCTCAAAGATGCATTGGAAAGAAATATGAATTTCTAATGTAATATATTACCGTTGTGTATTAAAAACATATTTCCAGCATTTAAAATCTATTGTAAATATGAGCCTGCCATTTTTAAATAATATGAGTAATGTATTGACAATGCTGAATGACACATGTGCTTCCTATAGCCAAAAATAAAACATAGTTGACAAACATTCTTAACCAGCTTCCTAATCCCTCTACATCTGGCCAAGTAATGATTGCAATTAGCAGAACAGAACTGGACCAAAAATAGCAGTATGTAGATAAWTCTAAGGAGGAGTATAGATGTGATATCATGAAAAAAAGTGGAGTAGCACATATGCCTCTTTTTGCCATCTAAGAATTACATGGGTACTCAATAATGTCTGTGAAATTGTCAAAAAGTATGACTACACACATGTATTCTTAATATCTCTGGAGTGCTTCAGTAATGGCAGGGGATAAATTTTAGGAAAAAGAAACTCTGAAAGAAAAAGTTCTGTACTTTTCAAAAACTCCCCTAAAAATACAAAACTTTAGAAATGTGATATTCTTATTTTTGCTCTCATGGGAGAGAAAGACAGCCCCAGTGGGGAAAAAAAAAATATGGGCGTTTCTTCTTTTTTGGTTTTTTTTGGGTTTTTTTTTTTGTGGAACAGTAAATCTATTTGGGGTAGAGCTAGCTTTTATAAAGATTAATGAAGGAGTGGAGAAGGAGATGCAAAACAGATTAAATGGCAGACAAAGGAATACACTTTGAATGATAAAGATGATATAGCTCWCCACCAATTATTTTGGTGTTGAGAGAGTACTTGAAGAAGGAAAGACTGGGAATCATGTCATTGAAGTGGTAAAATACACCTCATAATCCACAGTATGAAGTAGGATTAAAAATAAATGAGAAGAATGAGAGATGAGCGCCAATTAAGATGCAGAATTTACACCTAGAGTTTTGCAAGATCCAAGTCTTGCTGTTTAGGTGCCAGTTGCAACTGGTTGCTTAAAAATATAAAAACAATAAAAATAATTTGTTAAGCCATTCTTCTGAAAAGAGATTATTTTCTCTGCATTATTTTATGTGCCAAGTTTTATACCACATTCTATATAGTGATATAACAAGAAAAATAAAAAGCCAACCCTCCAAAAAACCAACAACCAAACAGAGCAAACAAAGAAAACCTCCAGATGAAGAAACACCTACAGGAATACAGGGGGGAAAAGTGAAAAACTTTTTTTTTTTAGGTGATATGAAAAAAAAGGAGAGTTATTAGTCAGATGATTAAATAAGAATAAAATTCAAAAAAGAAAAATTGCTCAACTTTTCTCTTTTCTCATCTGTGAACAAACCACTTTCTTCATTAACATTTAAATTTGAAAAAGAAATCCAAGATTAACTGGAAAATAAGCTCATCCTAAAGATACCATCACTTTATGAAAATTCTGTACCAAAGAGTAAAATTCTGGCATGGGCTTTTTTTTCCCTACTTGGTTTTCTGCTGAGCTGATGAACATTTACAATCCCTGAAATCTGACTGCAAATGTTGGTCACATGCTCACCCACCCTGCTCTTGATGAACCTGCAATGTGCTCCTTCCCAGACAGAGGCTCACAACATCCTGGTAATTTTGGGTGATCACAGATAGACACTCAAGTCTATATGAAACAAATGGTGTATCATACACACCAGGACTGTCCAAATAAAATATCTTAAACTTTCCATTTTACATCTTAAGTGATCATACRCAACTCTGTGCTACATTACAGTACCAATTACATTATGTCAATTCTATTTTTCACATTAACAGCGTTGACAGAAATGTATACTGCAAGCCTGAGGCAGAAACGTGCAAACTCCCAAATGGAGCTTTTATTTTATTCACATTGCTTTTTGATTGATTTGATGTTTGGTTCCTTTTTTTTCTCTCCAGAAAAAAACCTATTTTTACTTGTGTTTGAAGTACAAATTCCCAGCCATTCAGGAATTAATATTCCTTACTTGAGAAAACAATTAGCTCAGGGAGGAAGGTGATTACATARAAGACATCACTGTTTCAGACTAAAGTGTTTGATTGAAGGCATTTTATTTCTAGGAGCTATAATCTTCATAGTTTAAAGCTAGATTTTTAATATAATAAATGTTCTTGTGAAAGTCAATAAGTTACAGTGACTCTATTCTTTTCATTACTGCCTTGTTTGTGCTGCACAAAGCCTAACAAGCAAGCATCTATTGAGATCATTCAACTCTATAATCAATTTTGTTACCATGAAATTTAAAAAATGTTGAACTATGGATTTTTATTTATTTTTAATTTGAAAAATGTTAGTGTATTTTTTCTCTTACTACTGTATCCTTAGGTTTACAACAGTCTCTGAAATAAATAAAAGACTGTCAGKAAGTATGTTGCAAATTGAATGGGATCCCATACCAAGGATTTCACCTTATTTTGATTAAGAGGAAACAATTGATTTATGACTTTGGTTTTGTGTGTGGTTTTAGTGTCATAGTACATGAAGAAAAAAACGCTACCTTCAGTTTTATTGCAGTATAGACTTAGTAGGTGACTTTGAAATGGAGGATTGGACCCGAAATCCAGTAGATCTGTATCCCAATATTCACAGTCACCAGCACCTCATAGAGCAGGTTGGTCCAAAATCCCAAGTCTGTATGGGTAAGTGTGTGCACAGGAGATGGGCAGGTAACAGATAACAGCTCTGGACACCCGCAGGTGRTATCCGCAGCATCTGCTCCTCTTTTTCTGCCCTAAGACAGAATCTAAACTTAGGAACTGTTTTACACTCTGATGTCTTTCTTTGTCTCTCATGCATTGTCTCTTGTTTCTTTCTTTGTCTCAGATATTTGAACCAAAAGAAGAGAGGCCTTTCATTCACAAAACCTGAAGTCCACTCCTGCTGAAAATAAATTTMATAGATTTAAAATATTTTCTATAGAAGAGAGATGTTTTCTGCCTATTATAAAAGAGAAAAGAAGTTAGAGAAATTACCAAAAAAATAGGGAAACCTTTCTTAAATCCACTCATTAGACTGGAGAGATTCAAACTTACACTTCCCATTGCCCAGAAAAGTGTCAAAACATTTAAATTWGGAACTAATAGGGAAAAAAGTGCCATCTAGGCACCCTTTCAATCTGGACCTCAGTTTAGTAAAGAACACATCCAGAAGGTTGACATGCAAAAAGAAAAAAAAGAAAAAACAATAACTGGGCATACAGATGGCTTTGCTATGTCCTGGTCAAGGTTCATGCTCCCAGGATCTTTCCATCCATTTACTCTTTCATACAAAATTGCAAATAATCTCTGGAACATGGAACAGAACAAACAGAACYTTTACAGTTACTAAAACCAGTTCAGAAAATTAATTTTTCATCTATATAAAACATTCCATTCCTTTTTTGACTCTCACTCAATTCCTGCTTTCCTTGACTTATTATGGTAGAGTTTCCAGTCTAACCCACACATTCTGTTGCTATTTCTTTTCATCAGTTTTGAATTTGCTTCCTTGAATTGTCATGAATGTGCCCTCGTTGCACTACTCTCTCTGAAACCTTTTTTTACAGTTTTATGGCAGCTTTTCCTCTCTTGTCTAAGGAAACAATTCTAGCCTTTCCATTTTAATTTCTTTTACTTGCATGAATAATTTTTTCCACAAGATAACTAGCTCAAAGAATTATTCTAAATGATACAGCATCATATGTTTCTATAAAGGCCTTTAATATTTTCCATATGATACTTCACCCTTATACATTTTACCATATAACTTACATTTTAAAACACAGCTGCACACTAAACTGCTTACAGTGAAATCYTGATGTCCCTAGACCAACTAACACAAACTATTAATATGTATATTGAATGCAGCTATACCTTGTTATAASTCTCTGGGAAATATTCAGTATTTGATCAGATTCATTAATTAATCCATTCATGCCTATATTTCTTGCATGTTTTGTTTTTCTTCATCTTCTCAGAAATTGAATTTTACCACTCTATGGTACAACCACACTTTGCCGGTTGGTCTCTGTCATAGAATTCAATTGAAAAAACATAGTGTCAGCTTGTTATGCTGAACTTACATCCATTAAGAAGTGTAAATGGAAAGGGAAGGACAGTCAATTAATCCTCCTTTATGTGTAGGCTGCAAATGTTTAATTAAAAGCAGAAGTTTGCTACAGAATACAGAAAAGAGAATAGCTGAATCCCAGAAGTAATGGAACTGTGTTCCTTGTACACTGAAAACACACAGAGTAGGAGGACTTGGGGGATGAAATAATGGTTTGTGCCACTCTGGAGCTTTTCAATCGTCAAAGAAATTCCTCAGGAGCCATTACAATTGTGTTTGCTGACCCTTTTCCACAGGGCAGCTAAACAAAGAATCAGGCTAATAAATTATGTAAAGCATATTCAGCTGAACTTGCATGTTCAAAGATATGGGGAAAACACAAACATTCAATGGAAAATGGTGAATGACATGAAATCCACTACAAAGAGGGAAGACCCACTTGTTCCTCAGCTGCTATTAACCCACAAAAATCTTTGCAGAAGGGCATACAAGGAAGTATAACATATTTCTCAAGTTCAGAAAAGATGAAACAGAGGGAATTATTGCCAAGCCTGCCCTTCAGAGTCCTGGAGCACCATGCAATACAATGTCGTGTACTGGAGCACCATGCAATACAATGTCGTGTACAAAGAGCAAAATGAAGCCTAACTTGCCCTCCCTACTACGTTCATAGGTGGAGAACAATGAGAGTTCTGGGCTGAACTGGGAGATAACTGTGTGTATTATTGCAACAGCTGGCTTTGTAAAAGTTTGAGGAAAGGCTTAGAAGAAAGTGAGGGATTTTTAATGTCTGACTTCAGCTGCTAATGGCACTTTTCACAAAATCCGCCTTGCCAGGAGCCAGAGCTTTAACAGAGGATGTACCAATTCTAGCTAGAGTAAAAACTGTATGGAGCCTTTAGGTATCACTCTYGTAACCATGAATACTGTTTTAACACGCTCTCAAAACCAGAAAAAAATATTTTGTTTGCAACTAATTTCTGCAACTATCCCATAGTCAAGACAAGCCAGTGCCTCCAAATTCTGTATATTTAAAAGACCCATCATACATGAGAATTTTCTAAACTCTCTGTGAAGGATGAAGTGCCTGACATATCCCTGACCGACCAGAAGATTTGTGAACATCTATGGGAAAGATGTGTAAAATAAAATTATTCAGTCAACTAGTGGAATTTACAGATCCATAAATGCAATCAACTTAGTAGAACAAAAACCTCAAGCAGCTGCCCTTCAGAACACCACACGCGCTGCTATTGGATTCCAGTCAGTGACACAGAATTAGATGAACAGTGAAAACTTTTGGAAGCACATTACTTTGATAGATTGCTAAAGCCAGATTCTATTTGTTTTATTTTCCTTGTGAAGTGATTAGTTATCTTACATGCAGATGAGTGGAACACGAATTAATAAATCAATCTACTGAAAAATATAAATGTAAGAAAAAAACGCGTAAAGTGCCCGAGATAAACTGAGGAGAATGCACTCAGTTAGATTAATGTCTAAAGAGGGTACAAGACCATGTTCTATTTTACCTGAGCTACTCAATTACAATTTGGACTACTCTAAAACCACAAGCAGGCAAGACAACAGGTTTAGTTACAAGCTATACTGCTGTTACTTTGGTCCTGTGCTCCATTTTATTACTGTACCATAAATACTGAATTATCAGTAAAGTCTCCATTTTCTTCTCTTTCCTAGAGCTCATCCAATCACAGGCTTGTGATGCCCTGTGACTTCAGCTTCTTGTGCCATGACTTGTTTCTGCTTCCCAATCCCAACAACTTTCTTACTTATTTCTCCCTCTCTTGCTCCTCATTAATGGACACTAAGCAGGTTCTTTGTCAAGGAAATGTTACTGCTACAGGCCTGGAACTGGCCAAAATGAAGCTATTTATTTCAGAACATAAATCTGAACAAATCATAAAATTTAGATTTACAAGAATTTTTTTTCCAATACATTTGACCAGATGTGGTCCTAAGCAGCAGAAGCCAAATATCAGCTCTAGCACTTAGGATTACATAAGAGATTTTGGTTTTCAGAYCCATCTCTAACAAATTATTTGTTGCATGCATTTCCCTCAAACCAGCATCAAACCCAGGAAGGATCTCCAAAAGCAAAGTAAAACCCCAAAGGCCATACACAACATAAGCAATCTTCAATTCAGTTGCTGAACAATTACTGTTGAAATAACCAAAGAGAGGAAACACAGATCTGAGAACAATAATATTCAGCTCTCAAGAGATAAAGACAAAGAAAACATCAGTAAGTGTGTTAGACTTATTCTCTTCACTCAGGGAAGCAACCACATTTGTCCTTGGCTTTTCATTATTCATATCCTCTGAAGTGTACACATCCAAGCAAATTTTTTTCTGAAGACAGTATGCCATTTATTAATGGAAAGGCAGAGACTTCTTAGTAAGTGAGATTTCACTGCTTCCTGAATCTTCCTGAAATGTCATCTTTGCAGATACCATATTCTTTGAAAAAAAGGAAATGGAGTAGAAACAACTGCTTCAAGGACRATGAAAACCCTTGGACTTAAGATGCATTGCCTTGATTTTGCTAAAAAAATTGATGAATCATTAGTAGCTTTAATTTTTTTCAGTGTGACTGGTAATTAGGTAGACTGAACAGTGAAATGGAYCTATAGCTGTTCATCAGGGACCACACATCTTAAAAGAGAGCTAAGGTGTATCCCTTGTGTAAGCTGCTTGTTATAGAACRATAAAGGCATTTGAGGAATACAGGTGATGCTAAGAGAAGGGTTGTGAAGAAACCGGAATGTTGCCATTTCCACACATTTGGGGTGGTATTCAAACAAACTGGAACATCAGTTACTCCAAAAGAACCAAAAAATAATTAGAGGTGGTTGTGGATCTTCAATAATTTAGGTTATTTGATGCAGGGATTCTTCAAGAAAGAAAATTATGTAAATCTTCTGTACTGCAGATTATAACAGTTTCTTAAAAAATACAAATGGAATCTTCTTGTTTTATGAAATCATGTATTTTTTTGACAAACAAAGGATAAGTTATTTAATCAAACTGCAGAAGACAATCTGGTAAGAATTTATTAGAATAGGCTGTGCGTCAGTTATTAGAGCATGGTAAATCCAGGAGTTCCAGGCTGGCTGCTTTGCATTTCGCAAGCAGGCTACATTTTGTAAAGGATTATTTCTCACCCTAAGCAGGTTGTTTCAAACAACTAGGCCTTACAACAGGAATGGATGTGTCAGTACAGCAGAATGGATKTGTCAGTCCCTAATCACACTTGTGTGCCCTGCAGGAGGTTGGTTGGGAAATGTTTTCTTGGTAATACTTTCCATTCAACCTGCCACTGTTGATTGAAGGCCACTCTATTTCATTCTGTCTCTCTTCCTGACAGCCTGCACAATAATTGCACACAGTAGCTAGAGACAAGTGGAATAAAAATTGTGGAATTGTGAATAGGAAAGATGAACAATTTGTAAATTAATCTCTTCTTCTCATGGTAACAAACAACTGAAGTATTTATGAAAAAAAAAATAAAAGGCAGTTTTATACCAGTTCTGTTTCTCTGCATACTGAATAATGTCAACCTATTATGAAAGGTTTTGTACTATTCAAATAGTAAATGAGCTCCAGCTCCTTCCTGGAGTTCATTATTGTATAAACTTGACTTTTAAGGGGGTCCAAAGGAAAATAAAAGGATTTTTGAGGAAGAGATGCCAAATTCATCTGGAGGTTAGTGTGCTTTATTCCCCTGCTCCTATTGTACATGACATGGAAGAAGAAACTCCTAGATCAATCCCAAAATGTGGTTTGCTAGTGAGGTTGGACCGCTTACAGCATGTAGCATGCGAGTCATAACTGAGAGAGGAAAAAGAAAAACACAGCCCACAGAATGTGGACACAGAAACTGTTTTTTCCTTACTATAAAAGTCAATCTTATTGCCATGACAGCTGCTATTTTTTCTTTTGTTTTCCTGAACCAAATCTTCAGAAAGATCATACTACTGATGTCTAACCAGGCAATATCTATTTTTTTTTAATGGAAGAAGGGTTCTTGTTAAAATGCAGGAACATTTTCTCACTTCAACATCTAGATAATTAATACATGTGAGGTGCAGAGTTCTTCAGAAAAGCCATGTCTGAGAGTCAAAACAAAAGTCCTCTGTAGAGACTACATAAGAGTGTTATTAATAGTGTACACCAGGAATTATGCTCATCTTTCCCAATAACATTAAAGGAGATATTAAAGGAGTGTTCCTAGCTCAAGCACTGGGGCTAATATTCTGAAAATTAACACAGCTAATTAACTGTGGCATAAATAAGGCATTTTTAACCATTGAACATGTACAGTTGGTGAACTCTCAGGAATTAGGTTTGCAAAGTTCTTATATGTATAAATAACTACATATTTACTGTGAGAATGATGGCAAGAAACACTGAACAACTGGACCAATCAGTCCAATCTGGAATGCCTAAAAATCCACAAATTAGGTGATAATTCAACTGTTAATGTTATTTATTTTAATTGGTGATTTTTCTAAATATAAAGTTGCAGAGCAAAGTTGGAACTCAGTTCAACATATCCTCAGTTGCACAAGATTTCTTCCAAACACATTTTTTTAGAGCTATTATTTAAATAAAGGAAAAATCTCAATGACAGGGTTTAACCAGGAGAAAGTATTCCACAGCATAATATATATCTCATCACTAGGACTTCTTTTTCCCCTACAACTAGGATTCTTTTGGTTTTTCCCAAAAAATGTTTTGGCTAGAATTTTTCTGTTCCACTTTCCCAGTTATGGCTCCCTTTTATCCAAGGCTGACTTCTTCTCCCTCCCTGAAATTGCCATGTAACAAATCCAAATCTGGTTCCAGATGCTTCATATGGGAAAGTGGGTGCAAGAAACAGATGGATTCGTAGTTCTAATGTGCAGCAATATGGATAGAGGTTCTGAAACTAACAAGAACTTTGTGCAAACAAGCAAAGAAGATACAGGAATATTCACGTTAAAACTAAGGATTGGCTATTTTGATCTTTATAACAAAAGAGCAAACTGAGGTCCTGCTGGTGCCATGTGTGTTTTCCTAACAGCTGTCCATTTAGACTCAGATCCAGCTCACTTGTGAAAAGCTGCTGTTTCAGTCAGTTCCCAATGAAACCACAACACATCCTTTCCATGATGGGAGGCACAAGAAACATTCCCATATCCCAGTTAATTTCCTTGAACACAGGGATTTCTGCTTCCCACATCTAAACTGATCACAAAATGTTAAGATTAACACAGAGAAAACTGCACTTCATGTTTGTTTTTTTTTGCAGTAATATATTTTACAGCATGAGATAGGACTGTTTTGCAAGTGGGCAGAGTTTAACCCCAGGGTGATGGGCCGCATTGCACTGGTAGCCTAAGACAGAGCCAGTGCCTGCAGAACATGACATTTCAGCACAAAGTATAGCACATGATGATTCTTATTCATTTTCCCAACCTGAAGCCTACATTAAAAGTAATAACCAGAGATAAGAGGACTGCAYTTAGCAGTATATAATATAATATATACTTTAAAGCAAGTTATTTTAGGTACTTTATATCTAATACGGCCCTCTCTCTGAGCATCAATCTCAGACATTCAGCACTGTGTCAAGGGTTATTTATGCTGAAGCAGAAATCCATAAAGATAAGACAACTGAAAGTACTTTATAAATAATTTTTCGAATGACAGGATCCTGAATTCAATCTATTAATACACTACAGATGCAGTCTCAAAGAGATTAAATGTCATTTACATCTCACCTGCAATAARTTTTAAAAATTGTTAGAGTGTGTTAATTCAGTACTTCAGCCAATTAAAGCMGGAACAACTGTGCAAAAGGAGGAGGAGGAGTAATTTCAACAGATACAAGACATGATCTTCATCTGCCATGAAGCAGTAAAAAACTTTCTGCATTTCCAAACTTAGGACCACCAACAGGATAAACACATGGCATGCAAGTTAGGAACTTACAGAGCAACTAACATATTAATACATTCCCATACAGGAACTAACCAGATACACAAATAGAACAGGGGAGATTTGTGAAGATCAGACCACAGACAATGACAATACACTAATARATAAATAAACACAACCATGGAGATTCTCTGACTTATGACATCTGGTTGTTGTTCTTGAGAGATAAGATGCAGTTCTGTAAATCCATCACAGTACTCAAATGCAACCACAGGCAGGAGCAGAGGGATTCAGAACATGACCCAGTGTTGAAAAATAGCCTTGTAAATCTACAGAATGCTTTTTTCACCTTTTCCCATACTTGCATCATGTACAGGACTGTCGTGTTATGCACAGATTTAAAACTCTTTTTAGTGTCACTCAGAGGTCCTTCTCTCACTGGTTCTAAGGTATTTTACCAATTTTGTCTTGCAGAGCTATACAGAAAACAACTTCAAAATCAACTTGTTGATTTCAACCCTTCTGAAATCAAACTTTTCTACTATTGGAGTAATTCACAAAACAATGTTACAGCATCAAAAAACCTGAAGACCACCCCARCTTTACAACCCAGCAACTTCCCCCTTCTCCCCAAGACTCCCTCAATGTTTGATGGCACATACAATTACAAGATCAGACAAGACCCATGAAGGATTCATAAAATGAATGTTACATGTCTTACATAGCAATATGAAGCCATTCAGTAAAAGCAGATGTATCAACAACATAAATGCAGCTATTTGAAAAAAATAAGACACATTTTTCTCATTTCTAACCTRTAAGCTTTACCTGCCAAAAGATAAGAATTTGTAAAGCACCAAAGGAAAAAAAAAGGATGCTGCTGATCAAGAGAGTGGCAAAAGAAAGGAACAGTAGAAGCTTTCAAGTCATGAGCATGAGCAGCACTTCAAGTGGAAAAACTAGAGACTTTCAGTAGACTTTTCTCAAAACTAAGATAAAGCTGTGATTAGCAAAGCATCACAGATACACATTAAAGACCCTTTAATATGACTTTTCTGCATTAATAAGATTCTGGCCAACCTCAGCAGAAGTTTTACTTTTTTTGTTAATGCAACTTTGATTCAAAGCAATTGGAAAAAACATTGTGGTTTCTAGAGCTGTTTAGTCTAACCAAATGTGGGAAGATCCTGCTGATAATAGAATGATTTAAGTGAAATGAAATTCTATAATCAAAAATAAACTGGGCTAGAGAGCTCCAGACCAGTCTGAATGAAAGAAAACTTTAAAAACATCAATTATTTGTTGCAGCATAGTTAAATATTAATGCATCCTCTTTATAGTCCTTCCAGCCAATCACTTTTAAAATGTCAAAAGATGGAGTGAAAAAGGAAATAAATTGTAATGTCTAGCTAACTTCCCCTCTGTGTCATATCCAAGCACTGAAAAGGCCCAAATAATTTACACAGATGTAAGAGGAGAAAACCTGAAASTCAGAAATGAATAGCAAAATCCAGGTTCAGACCAGACTTCAGCCCCTCTTTGTGCTGTCCTGCTGGAACAGGTCTTAAGGACAGCTGCTTAATTCARTTCAGTGGCACAAAGAGAAACAACCACCTTTCCACCACCCCACAGAAATCCCAGGGGAATTAAACAAAAGCAACACTGGGAACCAACAGACCTCTCCCAGCACACAGGGGAAGCCTCTCCTCCTCACAGCTGAACTTCCCACACTGTGCAGCACTGCTGCAGCTGGAAGTCCTGAGAGAAGATGGGAAACACCCCTCCCCAGCTGAACCCCATCCAGCCTGACTGCAAGGACACCTGGCTGCTGTCTCGTGAACATTTTAGAGATTCTTTCTGTGTTCAGACTTGGGTATTTCCCCCTCTTCCCCCACCTTCCTAACCCAAGACTATGCATCCTGGGGGCTCCCAAGAGGGGGAGAAGATTGAGCAGGAGGGTTTAAAGAGGTCAGTGCAGGATGGTACTCACTTAGAATTATCTGGTAGGAGGTATCACACCACTCCTACACTTCAGGAAGCCTGACAGCTTCTTGGAAATGTTTGTAAAATGGTCAGCCTACTTCAGCTTGCTGGTTACATCACATTTGCAAGAGACAGCATCTTCAAAGCATTCCTTACCCTGTGAGCTATTTGGCAAAAGGAGAATGATGACAACCCTTCTTCCTCTGGCTAGTCTGAGAAACCTCTGTTTCCTTTGCTCTTTGGATTTTCTTACCAAAATAATAATGGGAAAAAGAGTATATTTTAATTGCTCCAATGTTCTTTTCTTTCACCTGCAATATCTGTGCAAAATCTAAAGTCAATGAAGACATTTATAAGCCATTTTCAAATATATATGTTTTGTCATATATACAAATATTGCATAGATTAGCCTATRCTTTCCTCGTTTTCATGTTTGGGACTGTATGCTCCAGCAATGTTCCCAATAACAGCCAGTGCTTCTGAAATCCTTCCATCTGTGGAGTGTCCAGCTTGTCCTTCCACAGTCAAGTCGCCGGAAGAAGGCACCCATGACATGAACTTTTTACTCCCCCAGTCATCTGCTGCTTTCAGCAAATTCTCTGGATGTACCTCTGAGAGGTGTGTGWAGGCAGCAGGCACCTCGAGCCAATTCAGAGGGTATCCTTTTTGCTTAGCCAAGAAAGATTCTTCTATTCCAGTCTTCCRTTTGTCTCTGGCCACTGGGACAAGCTGCAGCTTTATTCCATGAGGCATTCGGAAGTTGCCTGCAGCAAATAGTCAGGGATGCCCCTGCAATGGAGAATAAAGTGCAACATTAGAGGATTTTTATTGCACTTTGCCTCCATCTGCTGCCTTCAGCAGCATTGTCCTCACATAAACCACTGCCTACCTCATCATTTGCTGCCTCACATTTAACAGTGAAATCAGAGGGGGAAACATCTCCCTGACAGAGGTCTCTGACTGTAGAAGCATCTCCAGGACTCAACTGATGGTCTCAAAAAAAGRAAAATATTATTAAAAAGGTTTGCAGAAATACAAATAAATGCAGAAAGAAAGGAATAAATGAAAACTAGAGATATTTCAAAGAGGTCAATTTTTCCTCACTGTGCAGTAATAATGCTCAGATAAGACCATTGAAACTTCACCTAGAGTGGAGAAACTCYTCCCTTTTGCCACAGACTGAAGTTTCATGTACCAGCTTACATATTCAGTTTTCTATGGATATTTACAACCAGTAAACATTCCATTAACCTGAAGGATCTTCTGACATAAAAATTACATTTATTAAGTCTCCACAAACACTGAAAGTGTCTGCCTTCTGGATCCCACTGAAGTTGAAAATTCCTTTGGTTTAAAACGCTGTAACAGTAAAACAGGGCACATTCTTCCTCAAGTGTCATTCCTGCAAAATGACAATTTTTTTTCCCAAACACACAAATGCTTGAGCAATACTCTCATACTGCACAGTAAAGACAAGCTAGGTTCTTATAGAGATGCAACTGCTCACTGAGAAAGGAGCCAKTATCTTCTTTCTATGTTTCCAATGTCATTTATCATCCTTAATGGCTTCCTTAAAACCATTTTTGTGCAGACATGACCATCAATAATAAGGATTCTCCCAGCACACTTTACAACACTGCAAAATTATTTAACTACACATCATTATTGTTAACATAGGACACCACATAGGTGCAAAAAATTTGAGCTGAGCTGAGCTTTCCTTGGGCTCTCCATCTTCTCAGTGACATTATGCCTGTACCAGACAAAGAAGCATTTTATATTTGCTCCTCTTCTATTTTGAGGATAAAAAATAAGTAGCATTTACATAATGTGCTGTCTCATAACAGACATTTAACACTACATTTCGCAGGATATTTTATTCTTTTATAAATTGAAGAGGCAGCCAGTTGTATATACTTTTTCCTGAAATCTTGGTTGTGTTGATTATAATGAAAAATACGTCCTTGGGGATTTTGACTTTTTCCTGTTAATTTAATCCAAATTGTTCAAGCCATWTATTTAACACTCTTTGCAAATAACATGACAAATGTAAAGCTTTCTCAGCTAGAGATGCCAGTGTTTTCSAATGTAGAGACTCCATCTTACACTCAAATCCATGTAACATATAGACAACTGAACCATTTTTGTCTCATTCCTTCAATGGCCAAAGTTCACATCTCATACAGGATGACAGCTGAATTATTCCTTTTCTCCACAATCTGTACACATCTCCATAAATACTAACACTCATTCATATAAGATGCAGCAATGCAAATATACACACCTCAATTTGTGCCCAGTTTACCATATTCATCAGTCAGAATTGACACAGTCACTATAATCCTAAAATCTAGTAAATGCTTTGAACAAGATAAACTTAGTTCCTGGTTTATCTTCCTGTTGTGGTTTAAGCCCAGTTGGAAATTAAGCACCATGCAGCCACTCACTCAGCCTCTCTCTCTCCCCCCAACCTCAGTGGACTGGGAAGAAGAATCAAAGTAAAACTTGTAGGTTGAGATAATATTAGTGGCATGATTGACAATAAAGCAGAAAACAATAATAATGGTAAATGATAATAACATTGGTAATGAAATGGGAAAAACCAGTGATGCACAGTGCAATTGCTCACCAGCCACTRAGCAATGCCAGACCCCCTTCCCAGACCCAGGCTGGCCTSCCTTCCAGGTAACTCCCCCATGAYGTGGTGTAGAACATCCCACTGCTCAGTTTGGGTCAYCTCTCCCAGCCTCTCCTGTGTACCTCCTCACTGGCAGAGCATGAGCCAAGGAAAAATGTCCTTAACTAAGGATAAACACGGCTTAGCAAAAACCCAAAACATCAGTGTTATCAACACCATTCTCATCCCAAATCCTAAACATGTACTGGAACAGCCACTGAAAGGAAATTAACTCTACCCTAGTTGAAACCAGGACACTGCCACACGTCTTCAGATCAGCTTTTCGTTCTTGTATTCACACTGTCATTTTCAAAAGTGTTTTTTCTCTTCTGCTCTAAAGAAGATCCTAACAAGCATCAGTGAAAACTGAGTATGGTTAAATATCTTCTTTTTGTGATATGACTATCCCTAAAACTATCCTGTAATTTGTGAACTGCCCCATCATACATGTTTTTAACAGTATCTAACCTTGAACAATGTTGGACTAGAAACAAGTAGAAATTTCCTGKTTTCTGGAGCAGCAGGAAAAGGAAGGTATAACCTTCATGCTGCTCCCTGGAAAGCACAGGTATAAATCACTCCTTGACACAGAAAAGGGAGGAAACTCCTTGCAATTCTAGACATAAGAATGATTATGAAATAGATCAAATCACTAGAGGTTAACTCTAAAACCATAGGGGTAAAAAACCAACAGCATGATTTTCAAATGGACAGCATGAGATAGATGAGGTATTAAAACAAAATCCATAGGTAAACAATTCTTAAGAGGTTTTGTTGCTTGGAAGGCAGGTGGGTTTTTACAGAATACAAGACACCAATTATGGAATATGGATATTTTTTGACAGTGAAACTGGAACAGATCCAATCAGAAATAGTTAGCTGGGKTTTTTTTAATAGGCAAATCCAGAAGTATTGACATGCACTTCAAAAGGAGTGCAGTTTGGAAGGAAAACCTCTTTTTGTAATTGTTGGAATCTCAAGCCCAAAACTTTTAACATGGAAAATCTTAAGGAAATTTACTGGTATTTTTGACCTTAGAATTAGAAATCCTGTTCCCATCTGAAACACACAGGTTTGAGGTCTTGAAGTTCCAAATAATACTGTAGTGAAGATAACATTTCAAAGGCTTCTAGTAATGAAGAAGATTACAAATTATTTCACCTAACTGCCTTAAAAATTCTAATAAAAGATGAAAAGTATTGTCTCCTAGGTRACAAAGATTGGAGGAGGTAAGACAGGACATTCACTGAGAGGCATTAGACCAAGTTCTGTGTCTTCCTTGTAAGTCTGATGCTTCTCAAAACTCAAGAGTTTTCCAGAAACCTCTGTCTCCCTTTCTGACTCTCTAAACTCCCATCCCTGGGGAACACCACTCAGCCTTCTTCCCACAGCCTTTAATGAGTTTGTAACTTTACTGTCCTAAGCTACACAGTGATATAAATATGTGTATTTGGCCAAATATTCCATAGCATAGGGTTTTTCTTCCATATTCATCAAAAGCACCAGATGTGGAATACTGCCAGAGATGAGACACTGGGTCAGGTAAACCTGATTCCCTGAGAGGACCAGGGAATTTTCTTGTTACATCTCTAGTCTCGCTTTTTGTTTCAGAAAAAAATACTGGGTGTTGCTCTTCCCAAAGCCCTCAGTATTTAGCTGTCTGATTATGGTATTGCACCTGGATGAAAACACTTCAGAGAAGCAAAAGGAAAATCATAGCCAGAGAATGTTATGCAGGCCAGTCATGCACAGAAGATGTAGAGCCTGTCAAAGAATTCACACCTCCAAAAACTGGGACTGCTTTTAATGGSAGGAATTTCTAAACTGCTTCCTGAATAAGTTAGAGACAATTTCCTCTCTGAGAGAGAATTGAGAGGAGACTGAATGTGCAAGATGCCTCTACATCATTTTCAGAAAAAAAATATTTCCTATGAGCTCCATCAGGAAGGGCTCTTTTCTGAGATGAGAGAATTTCTGACTACCTACATCAATTTTTTCAAATGAAAGAGATGCTTTGTAAATTTTATGTTGGTACAAAATATCTGAGAATTTCTTACATTCCTCAACCTACATTTTTAAAAAGTCTTCATGGGTATTGTCTCTTTCAAATATTCTGTTCGCATATTACTTCATCATAGTTTGAGTTAAAGATAATAAAGATAATAACAAACCCAACTACTTATTCTTCAGCCAGTGGTATGGCAGGTGTGAAACTGGGGGAATTTGGACCTATTACCAAGTGTTCATCTCYCCTCCACATCATCCTAGGCTGTCCAAAAGCTAGAAGGCTCTAACAAAATAGCATCTGTACTGCCTGATTTTTGACCTGGTATCCCAAGAATCATATGCACAAAAAGAATTTTCTAGTGGCCAGCATTAGCCAAGAAAGTCTATGAGCACATGGCAAAGATGTAAAGCACWCTTGATCTTACAGACGCAAATGGAAACTTAAATCAATTGAATTCTTGGGACCAGGGCAATCACTAAGTTTGATGTCTTAAAATTATTCTCCCCCCAGGCTGGACTGTGAAAGACTGTGGGAAAAGTTCTTCTGCCTCACAGATCACTGAGGAATATAGTGCTCACTTCACTACAGAAGCCCCAAAAATTGCTTTCTTTCTGTCTTGAATTCATCTCCTGCTTGGTCTGAAGTTCTTTATACAAAGTGGTTGGACTTGAAAAGGGATATTTGAGTGAAGTGTACCTCTTGTGATAAACTACAGATATGGCACAATATTTTAAAAATTCCTTCTAAGCTGGGATTTCATGAAGTCCAATCTACTCACTATGAATCCGTGAGGYTGCAATGTCTCCTCATCTTCCTCTTTGCAGGCTCCTTTCAGCTTGTGACCCTACCTCCATTCACACAGAATGTACCCAGTATCCTTGCTGGATACTCTGAGAGGGCAGAGAGAAAGATAAATAGCTTGAGGTGTTATTGCTATAGGTAGTGAGAATTCATGGTCACCAATTGTTTGTAAGAATGGTCTCATTTGGGAATGCAGCCCATGTGACAGCACCTGACATGAATGCATCCTATTTTTCAGTTTATGTTGAAACATTGTACATAATACTGCACAGTTAAAAAAAAGAAGCTGTCTTGATGAAACCCTGCTAACTTAAAAAAACCACAACAAAATAATAGACTTGCTTTCCCAGAGTGTTTGACAATGGAACAATTTCTGTGGAGTTGATTTCTTAGATAGGGTGGATGCTTTCCATTTCCTCAAAAACCCTAATGGCTTAATGRTTTAAGCATTATTCATTCCTTTCTGGATTCGACTGGTAACAGCCTAGTAATGTGAGATCTATTAAGATGCTCAAAAGAAAAAATCCTGGATTTTACGTTGTTTGAACTCTTAATTATGAATTCATTTGGGCTGAATAATATCCATGATATGCTTGGGGATTTTGATGTGGAAAATCCCATTAATAAAGAACAACATCTGAGACCTTGAAATATGCAGGGAGATTTTTTTGCAATCCCCAGAGTACAGAAAGCCTTGAATGCTTACCAAAGAGGGTGATGCACGTCTATTCTGTCTCCTAAAAACACTTCCTCTTTCAGATTTACAGTCACTGAGAACACAGAGCAATTTTGATCAAAAGAAGCAGCAGCAGCAGCTGTAAGGGAAAAGTGTTCATTTCTGATTGCCTCATCTGGACTAGAAGGGGGTAGCAGAATAATTTTATTACACCAGATGCAGTGAAAGGCTTTATTTCATTTAATCTGGAAAGCAGAGGAATTTGTCACATAGAGAAAATGAAAATAATCTTGTTCTTCTTGCCACCACCCAGGCATGATGGTTATTGGCTGAGCTCACAGAAGAAGTTGGAGTTTATGATGACTATTTACTAACTTTCTCCTGCATGACTGTCCTAAAAGAGCTGGTATTTTTCTACACTCTAGAGACATCTTCTGTTGAAAAGTTATTTTTGTTTGGTATTTGCTGGAGATCATTTGTTTTGGGAATGTGAGCTTCTGGGATTTGTGGTAGGCTCAAAGTTTCAACTGTACAGCATAGAATACTATTTTTTCCTTAGAACAGACTTAATTATTAACACTTAGAACATTCTGTATGCTGAAGCCTTTCTTGCCTGACAATGTGCACTGATAACAAAAAACAGGCACAGATTTTGGGGTCTGGGTGGTTTTTTCAATTCTACACCCTTTTAGCAGTAGAACACGTACAATGCCATTTATTTGTTTGAGTCTAGTTTTAAGGGTTGTATATTGTGTAATTGTTTTTACATCATTAATACTATAGCTCTGGGAGAAGTGCTTTTTGAGCAGGAGCTTTGAGCAAAGTTACTAGAGTCATCCATTATTTATTTTTTGACAAACAGATTTTAAGTGTCACTCTTGTGACATGGTAATATATTGCAGCTTCTMAGGACAAAGGGTAATATCCATACAGGATGGAAAGCAGGGGAGGATCAAGCCTGATACTCACCAATGAAGAAGGCCAGGAAAAGGTATTGAGCCCATTCTCTAAGACATAGAAAAGGAAAAGCAAAAGTTATTAATTCCTTTTCCTCTAAAGGGAGAATGATAAGCTAYAATTTGTTTTCAATGGACTGGCAAGGTCATTAGGATATATTTGCCAACAATGCAGCCAGGAAATTTGGGTTCAGATCATGTCTCTTCAGGCAGAGTGTCCAATGCCTTGAGACCAGGCTGCCTCCATTCCAAGTCATGAGAGGACACAGGGCTAAGCATGACAAAGTTAGATACAAAAAAGTATTGTGTGTCTCCAGTCTATAAGTACACAGATCAGAAGTATCAAACTAATTAGTGATCAGTATGATAACTAATCATATTGTAAAACATACTTGATCATCCACCAGATATCTGATATCTTTCTGGAAAAGAATCAGACTTTATGATGACGACTGTGTAATGACCTTAAGTGGTTCTAAGGAAGTAATTACACAGCACTAAGTGAAAAGAAAAACTATTCTTGCAGAGATGTTGTTTGGAAGTCAGACTCCTGACTGAATTCAGCTCTGTCACCCATCAGTAGAAACTGTCTTACTGCTCTGTGTGTTTCTATTACACAKTTCTCCTGTTTTCTGGTGACTTGACCATAGGACTAGAAACCAGCACYTGTGACAGAAATTAAATGTAAACCACAGGTAAAAATCTCTTTGACATACAAAAAAAAAAAAACTTTGACCCTCACACAAAACATGGTTGAACATACTTCTTTCTAACTCTTTTTATATCTTGATTTGCACAAATAATCCTGCAATATACTATTATTTTATAGCTGGAATCCTCTTTGTTATTATGGTTAATGTCMTAGGAATCAWTTTTTTGTATCTTTACAGCACTTACAGTCGGCTCAATTTCCTTATTTTCCAAGGCCACGGAGGTGAAGCATGACTACAGGGGCTTTGTAACTGCTTGGGACGGCACCAGGATGGACATTTGATGGACATTCCTGTCAGTCCTTTTGTCATTGACCCTGCTTGCAAATTATTCCTTTAGACCCAGAAAGACAAATAATCTTCTCTCTTCGCCCTTTTTTACAGAGTCTAATTTCATTCTCTTAGTGCTTCTCTATTAGCATTTACTTCTTCCCACCAGTTATTTCAGAAYGTCTTCATTAAAAAGATGGGAGGGGATTATCAAGCACTGGAAGGCAGTGAGTGCTAATTCAAAGAACAGAAAACTACTGCCAAAATGATGCTTGTGAAATATGTATTCATGGTGCACAGCATCCTGTGCCTGAGGAATTGCATCTACTTTTTCCATTAACTGCACAGAGAGCCAAAGCCTATCAGGTCTGCATCATTAATGCTGTAAATCATTCATTAAGGCCCTAAATATCTGAGCTGCCTAGCCCTGTTTTAGTCACTAGAGGAGGCAGTCAGTACAAAAGCACTGCCAAATTCCTTGTGTTCTGATAAACAGGGTAAAATTAAGTCATGCTGTTGCTAGATTGAACTGAAAAGTGAGCAGCGTGTTCCTGAAAGCCTTTTCTGCTTTGCACAGGAGAACTGATCGCCTCTCCTGAAGAAAAAAAAAAAAAAAAAAAAAAAAAAAAAAAAAAAAAAAAACCAAAGATAAAAAGCATCAGAAAAGCACACTGTAATTCAGTAATACCATTGGCTTTTGTGTGAAAAGCTTCAACTATTACTGCTCATCTATAGCTTAGTTATTTTCTTGTGTGGATTTCCATCACTCTGTGTAATTTTTTTCATTATAATTGGATGTATTTCTTAGGTATGCAGTTCCCTATAYTGGAAAAGGCTTCCTGCTAAGAGCAGGACATTAGGAATAGTAATCAATCACATCCTTTCCTGGATCACAGACCTTCTAAGTGAATAACCAATCTATACCCAATCGAACTTCACTGATGCCAAGACTTTCTTCGTTCTCGTTATTTATTCCCCATCTCTCCCGCTTCGGGAACCACTAGAGGACGCTGACGGTACCCGGGCACGTTCCCCGGCCTGGGCAGWGCCCGTGGTGCAAATCCGCGCTGGGAAAAGGGCGAATTCCAGGGGCTCGTGCGCCATCTGCTGCGGCGCGGGGCTACGCGCGCCCTGGGGCCGGGAGAAGGGCAGCGGGCAGGGGCCAATGTGGACATGGAGCTGGAAAAATAACCTTCTGTGTTATAACAGATGTAACGTTATAAAATATAACWGTTATAAGGTTATTAAATAACCTGYACAACTTTAACTGTTTTGTTCCTTCCAGCGACAAAGAGTCAAAGCAAAGATATTCCAACAAYGACCACCAGGTTCAGGAATGAATGGAGCACCTTCAAGGAAAAAAAAAAACAACTAACAATTTCTTCAGCTGAAGTTATTCCATGCTGTGGATGCTTTTGGATCCCAGCTTCATTTTACCTTAGGACCTGAATGAAGCCACTGAGAAGACTCATTACAGAGCCAGAAAACGTAATGCTTTTGTGCCTCAATGAACAAGAAAGGAGCAACAGGGAACTTGGTTAAACAGAGAAATATTGAGCAGCAGGTAAGTTTGAACCAGTGACAACAAGAGGTGCAGTCCTTGCCTTGGGGGGACTTCACTTAGAAGGTCTCCCTGGGTTGTCATGTGTAGTTCCCATTTCTCTAGTTAGACATATCCCCTATGGAGAGAAAAATGAAACTGATTGACATTAGAGCACGAGGTAGACTGGAATGGGATTTCCAGTGCTCCTACAGGCAGAAGAAAGCAGCTGATGATAAATTGTTTTAAGCACCCAGATAAAGATGGAAGAAGCAACCATAGACTCATTTTGAATTAGCTGACATGCTCATAACAYTTGTATCTCTGGTAAACGGGCTTGAGAACAAGCACTGCATCACTGCATCCCACTCAGAGAGTCAGCAACTTCAGTAAACTTCATGTTTACACCCCAGATGCTCTCCTGAGAGTGGAGGAATCCCATGTGCCTTGTTCCAGTCCCCTGCCGGCAGATAAATTTTATTCTGCCAAGCAAATGTGCCTTGTACCCCTAGGCATGGAGAAGCMGCTTCCACAGCTGCCTCAGCAGGAGTTGTTTGTTCTGCTCTTCAGGCTCTGAGGGGAATACTTGTTTGTCTGGCTAGCTCTTCCCAAGCCCCAAAAGATCCACTAGCAATCCTCAGGGGGCGAGCAGCAATGGCTGTGGTTAATGGTGCCAGAGCTGAGGAACAGGCTGTCCTACCTGCTGGAGAGCTCTTCCAGCAAACCACTCGTGGCTATTGCAGATGTTAAAGCTTTACAGCCACGTTTGTTCTGCCCTCCCAGCAGCAAGCTCACAGAGCGTGGGGGTCTGGAGAGCCATGGGGGACCGACACATGAGCAGCACAGAGGAGACAATAAAGGATGTCCAAGGGATTGCTCCTGTGCCACCCTCCGGCAGGCTCAGCCCAGCCCTCCGCACCCGCCCCGGCTCCGCGGCTGCGCAGCAAGGAGAGAAACAAAGCRAAGAAACGCGGTTGGTGCTCCAGCTGCACGCTTCTTTGTGATGCATTAGCCAAGGGACTGAATTGCTGGTTTTCAGCACTGCTGGTGTTTTATGTTTCAGAAAATGCATTTTAAACAATTGCAAAGTGAGCTCTCGGTACGTATGAGTCTGGTTTATGCCATTTCACACAACTTCACGTTTAAAAGCCTTACAAGATAGGTAGGTGGGAGAAGGTCTTAAAACATATACCCTGGTTTGCAATTACAGGAAAAGAAAGTTCACAATTTCTAATGGTATTTGAGTTGTTGTTTTAGGTGGATTTATGTCTTATATATTAGGAAAAACTTTAATGACAGACAAAGACACAAAACAAAGAGTGATAAAAAAGGAGTACAGAAAGTGTGCCTAATGTATTTTAAAGTGTCTGCCRCAAATGTCAGTGCTGAAAAAAATACTTTAGAGCTTGGTCTGGATACCACTGAAGTCTATGGAGATCACTATGAAGGGTCTAAAACAAAGCTAAAGGGATATCATAATTCATGCTATTATTAATTTGTATCACAGTAATACTTAGGAGCCTCATTTGTCATCAACAAACTGTTTTAGAGTAAGGAATKATACACAAAGAAATAAACCTGATCCCCATATTAACAACAAATAATCTCTGCTCGAAGTATAGGTTGAATACTTGCTACAAATTGCTTCTGAACAGGCTACAAGGCAAACTACTCTGCCAACACTATTTGGTGAATAATGCTGAAAAATTAATAAATTCTGGAAAATTGCAAGCAGAAACATACAGCACAAACCAGATAATTTTTTCCTCATGCTTTGTTCATCCATCTCTCCTCAGCAGGTGTTTCTGGGGCAGGTTGCCATGGGTGGTGTTGATTTATTTGATTAATAAATGTCCGTTCATTTTCTAAGCAACCACTGGAATAAAGTCTCCCTGCAATAAAATTATTTTATATAATATGGAAAATTAAATTGAGTCTTTTAATGCCTCAGGCAGTAATGTCTTTTTGGTAATCATGTTACCAACACATAATTTTAATGTAACTAGATCCATCTTTAAATAATTTCCAAAATAAAATGAGACAGAATTATAATGGGCTACACTTGGTAAGAGAAAAGTTCTTCTCTTCTTTCCTCTTCCTACCAGGACACTATCTTCAGGGCTTCAAGCATGACACAGAGCATACTCCATATCAGCTAAGTATGGCACAGAAGTCAAGCCATAAATCCAGTGCAATAGGCTGTTTTAKCATCAAAAGCACTTGCAGCACTTACTGTCCACCACTCCAAACTTTAGCAAAGTCACCTCAAAATCTTTTACTTTACAGTGTTTTTTCCATAAAAATACAGCGGTATATCACAGACTAGAGAGAAAAAACACATCAACATTTTAAAACCAAAACATTTTGGAGGAAGAAAGTTGTATTGAAACTAATCTCCCACACATTTTACACATACAATACAAAACTGAGTTTTTACAACAACATATGGAAAGTATCTAAATCAGTAAGACAATGACTTTCATAAATCACTCCAGGTTCCAACTTTAAATTATATCATGTTCCCTCTCTCATGGGATAGTCGCTGCATCTCATACAAACTCGTGGTTATGTGTGCACTGTATTYCTAACTTTATAGGGAATGATGTCATATCAACACATAGAGCATATGTAAAATGAAGAGTAAACACTGCTTTACATGACTCTGACCAGATGAACCCACACACTCCCCATCACTTCCCTTTGGCTTAGGGGACTATTTTTTTTCCTTTTTACAAGACTTATTAAATGGATTCACCAAAACCTTGGGGGATTCYTCTTTAGACTATATTTTTGCAGCAGTACACAGCAGGTTGCAGTGTCCAAGAATAATGYGGGACAGAAATCCCATTTCCCTAATCTCAGGTACATAAAGGCCTCAGGCTCATACAAGACAAAGTAGAATTGCCAATTAATACAATGAAGATTTATGAGATTTTGATCAAAAGCCTGTTAAAATCCAGTTAAGACAGCTGCTTGTGACTAGACCTACCTTTCCTTCAGGTCACAGACAGGTTTACTGGACAAGCYCAATTTTTACTATCAGTCTTTTTCTTCATCTTCAAAAGCTACAGCCATGCATATTTCTCTACTAGCAAAATTGTCAAAAGAGGGTATATGACAAGTAAATGCTCCAATCTTATCTCCTGTTGTCAATAAATGTCCACATGTTCATACTGTTTGTATGGTCTTAAATTACTATCTCAAACTAACAGAACTTTGCCCAGTGATTTTAGATAATAAAAATGTAGTTTTAATATATTTCTATTAAATCATCCTTTAGTGAAGTCTTAGTGAAGGCAAGATACAACAAAAGCAGAAGTTTTACAGTGCTGGCGTTGAACATACATGTAATTGAATCTCATATGATTTCAGAGTTTTTATTGTTGAACTCCTAACAAGAGTATAATCCTTTGACAGGATGCTGCACCTACTACTAGTACTAGTACTAGTAGTAGTACTAGTAGTAGTAGTAGTAGTAGTAGCGCTACTGCTTAAGTTATCTGTGAACTGAGCCCTGGAATACTGTCACATGATAAACACACAATCCTAAAACTCAGCTCACATGAGGATCATACTTCAGTAGGAATCACATATCCATCTGTATAGTTCAGTTGAATGTGGTAAAACAAACATTCTTTCTCCATCTCGCTAATAAGATATTTTTTAATTAATGGTGCCACTCATTTGCTTCAACATATATAGAGTTCCTYCCTTGACTCTAGCAACCACAGATTGTTTAAAGTGTTCAGAACAAAGTGCAGTAAGTTTCTGCAGGACCACTTKTAGTAAAATGTTAGCTGCTTATTTCCAGTGACCTGGATTTGAATCCACTTTTAATTTGAAATTACTATATAGCTGACAGAACTTAAAGAGAAAGAAATGTGCTGTCAGTCTGCATTCTAGAGATGATCCTGGTTTTTGACCTGAGACCACAGATTCTCATAAAATAGCATTTGCCCTACTTTTCAAATCCCRAGCAAAGTGAAAAACATCAAATCTCAGGCAAAAATAATTACTATATTCAGCTTTAATTTAAGATTATATTTGGATATACAGGACCTAGGCAAAGCACAGCCACATTGTAATAAAGGCAAATCAATAAACCACAACTATATAAAAAGAAAAAGAAAAAAACCACAACAGTGCTATTTCCTAAGTGAAATATGGTATATTTTACTTTACTCCAGTAAAAAATGCAGGTTCCTCCAACTTTGACATTAYCTGTCTCATACTTTCAGATCAACTTTCTGGAAGTAACCAACAGCTTCTCTGGAAATTTTGTGCCATCTCCCAGCTGGAATACACAGGTAAGTGGACAAATACTRTGTGCAGTTAGTGGACATAAAACCAGCCACTTAAAAATTCTTGTTCATGCAGGTGCATATAAATGATGTTCTGAAGCACAGCTTTGAAATTCACGCTACAGATCTGCCTCTCTGATTTTTGTCTGTAGASCCCAATTGAATTCCTTGGATAACTTCCTTTGCCCTCATTAAACTGTGTCAGCTTGCACCAYAAAGAATGAGGTAAGGAACAATTTTCCCCTTTTAACCTAACATAGATGAATTTTTCTATATAATATCACTCAAATAGATAAACTGATTGAGTAGCTAAAATGTAGATGGTGGCTTTACATTGGGTACATTGGGTACATTAAAGGGTACATATATAAGAAACATCATATTAATTTTTTTATTACAGTTAAATTAATGGAACTAGAATATTATTATGGAAGTCATGACAAAATAAAATTGCTCTGCTTTTCTGATGTCTGTTGCCCTTCATTGAGACTAGCCACATGAGTGCTGCCAGATTTATCACTTATTCTTGGAATGTCTCTTTTGCATCCCTTTCTGCTGACGGATGTGCCAGAACAACTGGATGAGGGCTTTCTCCACCAGCTCCTCCAATGCAGTCACCAAGATCCCTGAGCAACCTCACTTCCTCCCCTAAAGTGGAGGGACCAGAAAAATTCCTGGATGTAAGAATTGTAAAACCCTTTTCCGACTCTTCATTAGGAAGTCATGTCAACAATTCCATAGTCAAAAGGTAAGGGTTTCCTTTAAACCACAACCCCAACACTGGATTGTTACATTCCTGTAATAGAGGGAAGGAAAGGCGCCATTCCATTTAAAATATCTCTTGTCTAGACTGTTTCCAGAGGATGATATTTATCMCAAAACAAGCAGAAGAACAATTTTTTAACCCTAGGACACTGAAAAACCTGAAAGTTTCGACCTCTTTTCTGTTCAAAACCTAAATAATTCAGAGATTAAAAAATTCTTATGCAAATGAGCCCTCAATAGGCACAAAGTGCTATTTCAAAAAAAAAATAATGGTTTGGATATGTGTGAAAWGATTGGCACAGAGTTCAAGAGCTTCCCTGCCTCAACTGGTGAAAATTACAGTCTTTGCCATGCCTTATGATAAATTTTCATATTGTTGTTAACTTTTCATTATGGAAKTAAATTATATCATATAACCAGCATCTCAGCTTGTAAACCTGTCACTGATTTTTTCTATTTCCCTTAAAAACCACAGATAATTCAAGTGACCAAAARCAAACACACTGAATGAAGTCAAAGAAATTAGCCCAAGTTCTATAGTTYTTTGACAAACTTGAAGGACAGTTACCACATGTTTAGTATTTATTGAGCAGTGAGTGTGATCAAAAGGRTCTGTACCCATAGACACAAAGGACAAGTTTCAGACAATCATTGCTCATTGTCCCAAATAAAATCAAATAAACAAAGACAAAAAAAMCCCTAACAAACCAATTTTGTTTAAAGACAATAACACAAAACTATCAGGAGAAAAATCTGGTGACTTAAAATGCCCTCTCACAGTCTATTATCCCTCTTAAAATAAATATGAAACACAAAATATTACATTGCACATTCAAAAAATAACCTATTTGACCTTGTACTTCTTTGCTACCTTGGGCCATGGATAAGCATCCTCATAAACCACCCCTCATCAGCAGCATCTGGCAAGTTTTACAGAGCTCTGTAATAAATAAAAAAAAAGGAGGGGTTGATCAATTTATTTGACACTTAAAAATAAATTTCATTCACCCAGGGATTAACGGCAGAATTTTTAGTCCAAAGAATTTTGCCACCAGAGATATACAAGGTAAATACTGGCAAATCAGATTTCTAATGAACTTTYAGTCCTAATTTTCATTATAGACAAACCACCACATTTTAAAAATAAAGATTTCCTTGAGTATAACACAATCAAAAAGGATTTCTACAATGAATAGTTGTTTTATGTATCCCAGAAGAAATATATTTTAGTCTTTTTTTAAGCCCAGGTTTTGACAATATATTAAAACCCTCACTAGTTAGGCATGAAACATGCTCACTGAACTTGCAGGCTCTTGATAGACTTCTTAGAGAGCTGTCAACCTCACACGAATTTCTGACGCAATTAAGGTCTCACTACATCTAGAATTGCAAACTTTTCAGTCATTTTTTGTCATTTTAGTGTCAAAGTGGCATTTTAGTAAAAAAAAGGCATTTCTTAATAAAAATACTTAGGTAAAAGAGAATTAAGGCTGAGAATACATTGTTCTTTAAAATATACATCTCTTACATGTCAAAAAATCTGRAAATCTGTAGTTTAGCTCCTTATGTTTCATCCTGTAACTTTGCTGAGTTTCAAACTCTTGATGCCAKCTCTCTACCCCAGCTTCTGGCTTCCACACTGGACAGCAGATTACTCTCCTTTGGTGCCTCCAAACATTGAAGGGAGCTTGATGTCTGGAGACAGGCTGCTCTAGTGGAAGTAGTATGGAGGGGACAGACTAAACTTCGACATTGGACTCACTTTGAAGATGGAGGTTTCTACTGAACTTCCTTAACTGCAGGCATAAACCATTTTCAAAGAGAAGGAGAGTAAATCTCTGCTTAAACTGCTTGGATATCTTCATCTATATGCCAAGAGATTTCAAAGCCAAGAAGAAAAAACATGCCAGAGTTAAACAGAAATGGAACTGGCTACATACCTTGTGTAGTTTTTGCATTTTTCTCTCACTGTCTTTGCCACTGATTGCTACCATTTGGTTTCAGCTGCCTTGGGCACTGCTCCATTCAGCTCCAAATTAATTCTCATAGTGGCCAAAATTTTTCTGTACTGGGGTCCCCTGTTCGTTTTAAGAGATCCAATACATTCAGATCATCATCTGCACTTTTTACAGCTATCCAAACTAGAACAAACCTCTGGATATTTTGAGATTCACTCATCACTATGTTATTAATTCTCACACACTCAGTGTTACCAGTATAACGGAAACAAACTTTGTTACCTCTTGTTATGTGTACCCATGAAATACAACATAAAGTAGAATGCAGAGAATACAGCTGCACTCACTTTAGTTCTAGGGGTCTATTCAGTTTTGTCAGATTTGATGAATTCTAATTCCATTTAAATACACTTTCTGTTGTTCATGATGAGAAACCTTGCCTATGCATTTTTTTAACACACTGCATTAGGGGACAGAAGGGGGATGGCAGCTTTGTCTTTAAACTGCTTCTCTGTCCCAAGAGCTGAACAGTGATCCATACCACATTGCAAACAGCAGTTTGATGGAAAGAGGGTGACTTCCCCGCCTAGTGGTAACACAACATTTACCTCAGATTTCTCAGCTATAAGCATTAAACTAAAAAAAAAAAATACAACAACAGTCATTTCATTTTCCACTATTTTGCCATGCTGAGACAYGTGACACTACATAGCAAGGAATGTTACTCACATAAACACAAAGCTAAATGTGATGGGTAAGTAGGACAACTCCCTGAAAAGAGGCTGTAGTCAGGTGGGGCTTGGTCTCTTTATCCAGGCAGCACTGACAGAACGAGAGGATAGAGTCTCAAGCTGCATCAAGGGAAATACAGGTTGGATATTAGGAAAAAGTGTTTTACAGAAAGAGTGATAAAATACTGGAATGGYCTGCCTGGGGAGGTGGTGGAGTCACCATCCCCGGATGTGTTCAAAAAGAGACTGGATGTGGCACTTGGTGCCATGGTTTAGTTGAGGTGTTGGGGCATGGGTTGGACTCTATGATCTTTAAGGTCTCTTCCAACCTAGAGATTCTGTGATTCTGTGACTCTGTGAATTCTGTGACGCGGATCACAGGGAAGCCTGGTCTGACATGGGGAAAGCCCAACTGAATAGTCAAATTCATTTTGTCTCAAAACCAGAACGAGATCCCAGATGGCTGTATAGCTCTTTATTAACCCACTAAGCCAAGCATGTTGCCTTAAAGTGTGGTAGGTGGGTCAGCACCCAAAAACCTTTAAATTGTCCTTCATCTGCTGATCTCTTGCCTGTGGGAGCAAGGTGCACCTGGGGGCAGCAGGGGGGGAGTTTGCCCTGTTCCCTGCTGAGGAAAGGGCAGTTTGCGGCAGGATAGGGCAGCGAGGCTGGGAGCCACACAGACACACCTCGGTCTGAGCYCACCCACAAGCTTGCTCACACATGTGGGGAGCAGCAAGTGCATGGCACTGACCTGAAGAACACTTCAGAAGTAAACCAGCAATTTAGAGAGGGAAGGGAGGGAGTTTCTGTGTGTTTGGTGGGTTGATGTTTGTTTACTTGTTTGAAAGTGACACTTCATACATAGAAAGCAAGGATTTAATACTCCTGAATGAAGTTTAAAGGTCTAAATCTGTTGACTTCTTAGTAGCAGCATCAATTTACTCTGACCAAGAACTATATAAATCTAATTTTATTAAAACTCTAGTAGCTTGTGCTATAGAATTCATCTTGTTTCCTGTGATCTTATTCTAATTGCTGGATCACTGCTGGATCATTTAAAGTGTTACCAGTCCAGAGTTTTTTACTCTCCTTCTATTTCTAACCAAGATGATAAAATTAAGCATAGTCAAAGAGAATATTTTTTGCAGTAAGTAAATGTAAAAGCCTCTGAAGGTCTAAAACAATTAAGACAGACATGCCTATATCATCCAAATTAGACATCTTTTTCTATGCTAGCTTATTGGTTCAGACGTGGAGGCTGTTGTTAAAGAAGGTGGAAGCAGTTTGGAAGAAGGGATGTCATAACTGCAGACACAGAAATTCGTTTCAGTCTCACTGAATTTTGTAGTGATTCATTTGATCTTGAGGTGTTGTGTGTACAGTAAAAGTGGACTGAAAGCAACTGAGGCTGGTTTAGACCTAAAAAAGTTAGGAGATCTTYACAGGACCCTAAAAAACAAACAACCAGAAGACTGAACTTTATTGTGAAAGGAGCACAACGCRTTTCTCATAACCTCACTTTAACTTTATGAAGATTTCACAAACGCTCCCTTTCATTTTTCAGCAATATTAAATATGCAATAAATTAAAACAGCTGTTTGGAGGTGCTTGCATTATTTCACGAGGGTATGCATTAACAGTATCTTWAAAAAAAGGCTATTTCTGGTTGCATTTCATTCTCTTGAAAGAAAGTATCAACATTTTTTAGGCTTAACATAGCTTTTTCTCAACCTCTCATAAGACCCATGATAATGATAATAATAACAGTAATAATAAAGCTTACCCTCATTTTCTCTTGCTCCTCCAGAATAAAAGAAAATATTACATTAGCCTCCTCCTGAACCCTGTGGCTGGTGAAAATAGCCAGGACATGTCTCTAAAATTTTATTCCTTACAACTGGTGCACCAATAGTACTTTTATGGTTGCAATAAATTAAATTGTTTTGCCTGACACAGTTTTCATAAGGATAGATCTCCTTCCAATTTGATTGTGGATAGCATTAAAATGTCCCTCATTCTATAAAAATTAGGGGTTTTTACAACTAAGAAACGTAAGACTCCATAACAAAATGAAGATATATTCCTTCACATATTCACAAGACAAATATTTTGGAAGAATATCCAGATAAAACTGGAAACACATCTATTTTTCCAGGTTATTTATAGATACAAATGAATACTCTTCACTTGAATCACTTATGCATTCTGTATGATCTGTGTCTAATTTAAAACATAAAATCACTAGCATTCCAATCCAGTCTTTTCCATTCCCTTGAATGCAGTTACCCTGCTCAACAAGTCAAAACTGAGCAGGAGCAACTGTGACTTACTAGTGATTTCTAAAAGATACCTGGCTGAAAGGTTAAAAAATATTTAGAACCATACTCATTGTCAGTGATAGATGCAGGAATTCATTGTTTCAGAATGTTGTGGTTCATACTTCTTCACCCAGAGATTTTCCTTCCCCAGCTTTTCTGGGAAAAACACTCATTAGCACCAATAGTTTTTTCTGACTATGTAGTTACATTAAAAAAGAAGAAAACAAAAACCCTACAAAATATATTTTCTTTTCACAAAAAAAAGGGTGAAAAATTCTTTCCCATTTTGATTTCTTCAGTGTGTTTGCAGTCTGTAACAGAAATTACATGGAATTGGTTGTCCAAAACTGAAAACACACTGGAACTTGCAGACTCTTAGCAAGGCATTCAGAATCACTTTGGGGGACCAAAAGCTTCACATTCAGCACCTCCAAAGTAAAACCAGCAAGACAAGACAGTGCAACTGGAACTAATTTGAGACATCATGATGAGTCTTTTTAAGGTGCAGCCCTTCCATTCAAATTCTGAAGTGGGAATTATTAATGACGATGGATGCAAAGATTTTCAATTACTGGATTGTAACAACCTGACAAAGACGGCAGGGTGCCTACAGAACCATACAGAAACAATAAACTTATCTCTCAGTGTTGTAAAAGACATAACAGACTCACTCACTGGAAGAAAACAGAAATAATTTTTAGCATTTGAATTTGATTTTTATGTTCAGTTAACAAGGATACTACTTTTTATTTATATATAGATATCACCAGAACAGACATTTAAAAAACAGATGGCCACAAAAAACACTATACCCTGTTTATCCAGTACATTCCAACAATAAAACCACAATGTTTAGAGCAACCGCGAACAAGTTCAATGCTTCTTTAATAACTTTATGTGGGATCTGAACTAAGCAAAGTCACAGTGCTGTCACTATTAACATACCTACTACAAACAGATTGAATACCACCAGCAAAAATTTGCTAGAACAGAGGCTTTTCTGTTTTTCTACCATTTATTGTTGGAATGTCGTTTCACTCTCAGAAAATGGCTCATGGCACCTTTTTGTCTTTGTATTAAACTAAGGACSTACATTATGGAGTTCAGCTCATATTCTAAAACCAGGCTTTTTTTGTGCAAACAAAAACCAACTGTATAACATGAACACTGTAGCCAAGAGTGGAAAAGCAATCTCTGGGAGGTCCAAACTGTGTAAGGAAGGGGACAAGCAAAGCACGTCATTGCTCCACTGCACAAGGAGACCTCTTTATCTCACCTCTAGCATGTCAGTCTTTATACTTTTTAGTTTATCCATGCTTCTCTCTCTTATCCAATGCTGTATGAACACAGGTCCAAACACTCAATGTTTTATGCCAGACACAATTCTAGCCAGACCTAATGAAGGCACACCTGGAGAAGGCATTCAGCTGCCTTGTCTTTCTCACMTTTCTTTTGCCTTTGTCTCTCAAAGTTCTATTCTTGCCACGTTAATCTCTTCTTCTTGGGCTGTGCATTACATCTGCTGGGCTGTCC
Organism: Cardinalis cardinalis; assembly: GCA_014549065.1. Taxonomy (NCBI): domain Eukaryota; kingdom Metazoa; phylum Chordata; class Aves; order Passeriformes; family Cardinalidae; genus Cardinalis; species Cardinalis cardinalis. Next base: position 475,463 of record JACDOX010000070.1, read on the forward strand.
TTAGCCAAAGAACATTCTATTTTCAGCAGGCCAAACCTCAGCTGAGTACAGGCGTAAAAGAAATTGGAAAGTGCAATTGGTCATGCAATTCACAACCAAGAGTGTGAATCCAAAAGAGTAGTCTTCTGGTAGTATAAGGCCAGAAAATAAAGAAGGAGCAAACATTCCTRTGAGATGATAAGGATGAGAGAAAGGGCCTGGCAGGGGAAAAAATGAGAAAACACCCCAAACCTACTAATACCTGATCTTACTTCTCTGTCATAATGGGTAAATTTGCCAAGGGTGGTGCTTTTAGTGACTATTCAGACATTGCTGAGCAGCTAAAAATTTAGTATCTGGTTGGATTAAATGGGGGTGGGGAAGTAGGGCGGTGTGAGTTCTCAGCTAAATTTTGGCATTTTAACCTAACAAAAAAATTAAGACATATTAATTTAGAAAAGAATAAAACAATACATTTAACCATGCAGAAAATCAAAATACTATGTTTTGGGAGTATCTACTAATATTTCTCAACATTTTGCACTATTTACAAAGTCATAAGAAATTAAAACAGGAAATTAAAAGTAAGAAAGGAAAACCAAACATCTTTGACTGAGATTTGAAAGCAAAGAGTATACAAGCAGCAGAAAAATACRGTTGGTAATATTCTATCAAAAGAGTATTACATGTGAAGCTATTGAACCAACATACCATAACTGAGGCTTTTGGAAGCCAAATTATAAGTATAAACTGAAAAGGATATTCTTCTGCCATGGGCAAAGAACAAAATAAAAGAGTGAAGTGTTTAAAAGATGGATGTAATGAAACTATCATCAGATTAGACTGTTGCCTTTTAATCATCCACTACTTAAGAAATCAAGGATAATGTGAAGCAACATCTAAAAATTAAAATGAAACAAATATTTCTAATGTGCCTTTCAAGAGATGGTGAATTTTTTTTTAATTAGCCTTGGGATCTTGATGAGCACCAAAAAAATCCCTGAAGATTTCATTCAATATGTAGAATAAACAAGACAAGATATCAGTAGGCCAGATATCTTGAGAGGACTCCAAAGTATTAAACTTATGTGGATTAACTTAATACAGAGTTAAAAGGAGTCCTCTGCCTTTTCTAATTTTCATATCCAAACTTATTTACAATGACTTTCAGAATCCTTGATACTGAATCTAAGAACCTAAAAAAGTGCTTTTTTTCTTCTTAGTCCCTCTTTTCAGGCTGTCTTAATAAATTTGTGTACAGTAGACAGCTACTGAAGTTACAAAGGTAACAAATGCCAGATGATAGTGTTTGGGAAAGGAATACTCTTAAGAGAGTCACAAAGAATTCTTTCTTATTCCAGAAAAAGTAACTGCATGAATGAAACAGATACAGAATTTTATTACATCTGTGATTTCATTCTACATCACATTCAGTTTAMATCTCGAGCAAGAGAAAGGCACCTTAGAAGGCTTAAAACCAAAGTGTTAGTGTCAGTATTAGAAAAAACATCAAACTGCATTACTCATGTGGGGTTCTGCAGTATTAAATGACACTCAAATAAGCCTTGTCTACACACTCCACAAGTCYTTAAGGATGATGACAGTAGTTATAGTAAAATACAGCAGTTACAGGAATGACAGGCTTTCAAGACAAACAGTCCTGAATATCCTAGTAACCTGCCTCCTTTCAGATTACATTAATTTCTTTTATGGGAAATATGTAGTGATGCATTTTGGACTATGACATGTAGGYCATACCTACAAGAAAGAGACCAACAATCAGGAGAAAACTGAATTAATGAAAACCAACTTCTCAAAGCTATGCTGTGACTTAAGAAACTGTCATGCCTTTCAGATGTATTAAGAAGGGAATGCGGGGAGAGCCAGGACAGGATCTCAGCTCTGCATGGAACAAAGCACAAGGGAGCACCTCATCCACTTTTGGTATCCATGTTTCCTCTGCATTTTTCAGAATTGTTCATAAAGGCGTAAGTACAACTGAAAGCAGATTTTTTGTTTCCTATTCCAAAGTAGAATAGAACTAAGAGACAAATCAATATTTTTGGCCAATTTTAGCACACCATACAGTATTTCTARGAACTGTTCTCTGAGTTCTCACTCCATCCTACTTTAAGCTTTTCTCAATGCTGCTGACCATGTGAATGACTTACTGACCTTCAATCCTGCTGATCCCTGCCACTGATGAAGGATTTTTATGTCCAAGTTTTGCAAAACACTGGGGACAGCTTATCTATATACTGATGTATAGGCACATGTTTACATCTATTTATATAATAACAGAAAGTGCCAGAAGGCAATGCTGAACAATTTCCATCAAACTTTTTTCAGGAATGAAAAGTTCCTTGTTCTAATCTGTGTTAAGATAACTAATTAAAAGGTCCAATTTCAAATCCCTGGAGTAAAATCACATTAAATTAAAATTAAGTATTTTATTCAGATGCTTGTATCTGTAATAGAATTATTTTTTTGGAAAAGACTTTTAAGGTCATCAAGTCCAGCTGTAAAACTAACACTGCCAAATCCAGCACTAAACCATCTCTCCAAGTGCCACATTGATACATCTTTTAAATATCTCCAGAGATGGTGACTYCATCACATCCCTGGGCAGCCTCTTCCAATGCTTGACCCCCCTTTCAGTGAAGAAATTTTTCCTAATATCCAATTTAAACCTTTCSTGGTGCAAGTTGSAGCCATTTCCACTTGTCCTATCCCTTGTTACCTGGGAAAACAGACCAAAACCCACCCAGCTACAGCCTCCTTTCAGGCAGTTGCAGAGAGTRATAAGGTCACCCCTGAGCCTCCTTTTCTCCAGGYTGAACAACCCCCTCTCCCTCAGCTGCTCCTCACTGGACTTGTGCTYCAGACCCTCCCCCAGCTCTGTTGCCYTTCTCTGGCCACACTCCAGCACCTCAGTACCTTTCTTGAAGTGAGAGAACCAGAACTGGGCACAGCCCTTGAGGTGTGGCCTCACGAGTGCTCATGTATTGTGTGACACCACAGACATAACTACACTTGGAACATCCCTTCTGCTATCCACCATTTGCTTCTATTTTCACAGGTAGTCTAGAATATGAACCAGGATAATAATTCACAGGGATAATTTCTCACTCATCGTGCTGAAAATAGCTGGATGGAAGGGGACCAATCAYATTACCTCTGCCCTTCATGCAAAAGTCTAACAAAGGAAGAAAAGTGCTTACATTACTGTGCCAAATATTATTTTACYATTTTCTACAAAGGAAAATATAAGAGAACAAATGCATATGCTAGCTAAACAATGCATGATCTCATTTGCAGTGCATTAGGAAAAATATGTCCAGCAGCATATTGTTTGGACATATGGGTCATATTGACTTCTTGACTGCTTATCAACAAATGGCAAACATGGGCCTGCAGAATAACATTTGCTTCTTTCATTCTCCAGCTAATGAAAAGCATTCCCTGTAGGTACTTAAAACATAGGAACCTTAAGGAACAAAAGTCTTCTCCTACTGCAGGACCTGCTTTTAAAATTTATTTTGTAATCTAAATGTCTTGATATCTAACATGCAGAAAACAAAGAAAATATGAATAGACGTCTCATTTCTGATTAAACATATACCAGCTAAAGAACACCCTAATTAAGGAATTTTTCTGAGGCTTAAAGACATTCCTATTTTCTAGATTAYTTTTTTAATCTTCAGAGTGGACATATTTACCTGCATAAAATAGAAAATATTAGCAGTTTCCAGCTCATATGCATTGTTTGGCACCATTTTTTTCTACCTATGGCCTGAGTTGTGTTAGGATGCCAGTGCATTCAAACAGGATTAGTGGGAATCCTTGCAATTTTTCAGCTTCTCSAATGCTCCCTTCTGAGCCTGTTACCTTTTAACTTCATACTCTRTGAACATAAATACATGAGCATAATTCTGGTAGTCTTCCAAAGGATAAAATAYATTCATATCTTTCTGATGGTCTTCCAAAGAATATACCCAGTGCTTTTGGCATGTAACAGATCACAAAGTTGATCTAATGAAGGGAGATATGGTGGCTGTTTTTCTTATTCCTACCTGGGTAAAGTGAAAGAAGTGGTGACTGGAATCCACATCTTCATTTTATATATATATTTCTTCTTCTCAGCTCAGTTTTTGATGTTTAAGGAGAAYTATTCTTCTCACCATGCCATCACTTATAGAACAGTTCATTTATGGCCGTTTTTCTACATATTATACTGCACCATGTTGGTAAACATATTTATTGTAATAAATTTGTTACAACTAAGAACTTTGTGATACRGTAATAAGACTTCCTTCAATAAAGTACAAACCTTTACTACTCCAGCTAATGCAGAATCCCAGGCAGCACRTGACAGCTACACAGTTGTATCCAAGCCCAGCCATAATTTCCTGCTGTTTAACAGAATTTCAGTCTCAAATGTGAGTAATGTYGTGCCTTTGTGAACATAATAAATTCGATTTCATTTCTCATATAAAGGAGGAAAGTTTTGTTTGTTTTCTTAACATAAAAAGTAATATTCCAAGGCTGTCTCAGAGCATTTAGTAAAGACCTAAGCAATTAAGTTTGGACCTTTACTGCAGGAAGATCCTGTGGTTTTTTTAGATTAATTTGCATTTTCTTTCCAACTGACCTGAGTCAAATTAAACTTTTTATTCCTCAGATCTTGTCTGAGTTTTCTAAGAGTCTGTGGAAAGCTAGTCTTACATTAATAGGGCATACCTGGCTGGACATGAAAGCAGGAGGGAGGGAAAAAAACAGCAAAAACAGCATTGCAGATTTGCATTAAGAAATTTATATCTGCCTTATTCATGTGGTTTCTATTCAGCACTAAAACATAACTCTGCATGGAAAAAAAAAGAAGTTTATCAGAAAGTTTTGCTGTTGCTAAATAAGGTCTAATTTGCATCTGCTGACAAAAGGTTTTATTAGCATAACACTAGAAAGCCAATGAAACCAACATCAGCAAAATAGCCAACTGTCCAGACAACTTTATTTTTGTTAATGACAAACAGAAAGAACTGCATGATTATTGTCAAACTAGCTCTGAGGCTGATTCAGTTCTGTCTGATGTCTGCTAAATGTCAGTATTTGACTTCAAGAAGAGTGTTATGATTCAAGTGTGTTGCATTGGCAAATATTATAATTTTTTAAAACTCTATCAGATTAGTTGGCTGTGACCTACATTTGGTAAACCCATTTTGTACTTAATTCCATTCTTCACTTACTTTCAAATTATCCTTTCCTTTGGAATGCTGGATTGGGTTTGCATGGCAAGGTTTCGGCAACACAGGGGTAGAGGGAGGTACAGGAGTACAGGGCTGGCTTCTGTGAGAAGCTGCCAGAAGCATCCCCCATGTCCGACAGAGCCACCAGCAGCAGGCTCCAAGGCAAACCCACTGCTGGCAAGGTTTGGCCATGCTACTGATGGTGGCAGCAGCTCTGGGATAAGGTATTGAAGAAGGAAACAAAAGTTATTGCATAGAAGTTATTGCAGCCAGAGAAGAGAGGAGTGAGAGGAACAGCCCTGCAGACACCAAKGTCATGCAGAAGGAGCAGCAGGAGGTGCTCCAGGTGCCGGAGCTGGGATTCCTCTGCAGCCTATGGTGAGGCAGCTGTGTCCCYGAAGGCCCTGGAGGTGCATGGGGGAAAAGAGACCCACAGACAGCATGCAAGGCACAAATGTGCTCCGGTAGACTGGAAGAATGCAAGAACRGGCACAGGGAGACACATCAACAGGCCATTGAGGCCCTGTCTCTAAAAGTGCTCAGAGATGACAAGGAAACAATGCAAGAACACAGAAAAAGCCTTGGACACTGCTCCACAGCATGCTTTCAGCTGCTAATGTTCCTCAACTTTCAGAGATTTCACAGTGCATTTTCATGAGTGACACTATGGTTTACAGCAAATAACRAAGACTCACTGACCCTGTTGACTAATACAAGTGATCTGCTCAGTGGTTATGCTGAGAAAAATTTTGTCCTGTATTATTTGCATAGTACAGACATCACAAGCCTGGATTTTATGCTGTTTCTTCCATTATAAGAGAGTAAGGCTTCTTCTCAGGCACATAAGCTCCAATCTAAATGACATTCTAAGCAAGTCTCTGTCACTGCAATCAGAAGTTTTCAAGGGAGCAAAGAAACATAAAAACCACAACCACACAAAGTATCACAGTAGATAAGAACATTTTATCTCTCAATTTTAAACTTAACAATCAAAATCAACAACAAATATGAAATATTATATTGATCTGGGAAATATTCTGAATATTAAAACCAGAGATATAGCTTACAAAAAATAATTTGTAAATTKATTTGTAATAAATATGGAGGGGGAATGGTAGTTGTATAAAATTTAAATTATAACACCAACAGTCAGCTGGAGGAAGGATTTATCAAATGGAGTTAATGTTAATGTGTAAGTATATTGCAACAGCGCATGGAAGACCTGCTGAGAACGTTGCCCAAATGTATTAGGAGTTGTGGAAAAATAAAATAAAACAAAGCAAAACAAGAAGCTTGAGCTTGGTCCCCAAAGACTTCTTTCTCTTAGAACAAAGCAGGAAAGCATGGCACAAAGTTACATCATGTCAAGGACCAAAGAGGTGGTCCTCTGCTCTTATGTAAAAAGTCACAGCTGTTAACAATGTGCTCTTATACTGTGCTCTTTACAGTCAGACTAATGGAAAAACATAATTAAATGGRAGAGAAATTTAGATACTATAATTACAATGAAATCAATAATAATTAAAATATTAGAAGTAGGGCCTGGTTAACAGGCSTTTTCAATTACTGACAGTGAAAACATGGAAATTGGAACTGAAAGAAATATCAGCAGTATTTTTCAAAGTCAGAGAGAACACAATTATATTTATTTACATGACTGTAATGTCACCTACCCTCAAGGGTAAATATCTACAGTATTAGCACATCATAAAGTGATTGTATTTTTTTTCCTTGTGCAACAAGATCAACTTCTTCATGTCCAAGAGTAGGAAATGATAATCACTTTACCAGGTAGGTAACATTTCCTCATATGACTTCATCACTGGAATAAAGAAGAAAACACCAAAATGTAACAGAATCTGCTTCAATCCACAGAACATCAAGTAGAACTTACATTAATAGAAATTTGCATTTTTCACACCCTACTATAGATTCCTTTCACTGTGCCTATGTGTATTAAAGGAGGTATCAAGAAGCTTTGCTCAGTTGCCTATTATACAAATGACTTATAATTATTTAATGCCAAAGCAGTTTTAACTCACTTTGAAAAGAGCTGTTTTGCTTTTGGAATTTTGTTCATCATAGACTTAGACACTGGTTAAAAGAGAGATGTTTGTTTTGAGTTTTACTGTCATTGTAGTTTTCACCCCTTTTAAGCCAGGTCCCATTTTTTTCTGCCAGAATGGGCAATTATTTGAAAAGTAGAAGAGCCTGACTTAAACTTGTATCCTCAGTACTGACTTCCCAAGGGGGGACCACGATTAGACACTGGAGGGTAATTAAACCAACGACATCCCAGCAAGTGCTTGCTTATCCTGTACTTGTCAGAATGTATATAACACAGCTTTCCTCTCTGCCAGGAGCCCTTAAAGCTCTGAAAAATTGGAACCTCCTGCTTCAGCTGATTGTTTGGCAAATTATTCTTGTAAAACATCTGAGTGCAGTTCTTTTGACTGGAGATAGAGATTATTCTTACAAATTTTAAAAATACAAACCACTGACAAAGTTTTTTTTTAAGTACAGTTTACTGTTGGCTAGTTGAATATCTTTATGCAAAGTCCATTCCAGCAAAAAGAGCACAGTTTATTCCAACAGTTTGGATCGGGACTGAGTGAAAATAAAAGATGATTTGCTGCATTGCCAGCGATACAAAACACTTCAGTGAGGTCTATGCTYTGATTTAATCTTTCATTAATAGAATGAACTGTCCAAACAAAGTTGCCATTCTGATGCAAGCATGTTATTAAAAGGAAAAGCTGTTAGAAATAATTCTGAAGTCAACATCAAAGACAGTGTTGAGTTTTAGCACAAGAGATGTCCTATTCTCCAGTCCTCACTAAGAAGAACTGCAGTGGAAATTTTTTCTAAGAAAGCAGGACTGTAATTATTACTGCTCTTAGGATCCATAACAAGTTAAAAACTAGCAGGGATCATCTGCTTTCTCTCAAACACTGACAAGACTATTGATGGCTTTCTGGGGCCATAGATAGTGTTGTCAAATTTCTGAAGAGCACTTCAGTATCTGATGAACTTTCTGATCCTTTTAACTACTCTTCATGTCCTTCATTAATATTGYGAAGTAATAATTATTAGGCCAACATATTAGAAAGCAAAGTATCTGGGATTAATTCTGACCTTCAACCCCGCTTGCTGTGCCTTGTCAGTAAGTGACTTTTTTCCCTATATTTCTCACTCAGTCAGTTCAACCATTGAGGAATGTTAAGAACAATTTACCACTCTTAGATGTGTTTGTATGGCAGGGTTTTATTTTTCWCTGGTCATCCACATTGCATTGTTTTACAGTGATACTTTTGGAGATGGCTCTGAATTTCCATAATGTTGTTTATGATTTTCTCTGCTTAAACATGAGGCCCATATTCCAGCATGAGTCAGTGAAGACTAGGTACTGATATGATATTCAATACTACTTCACACTTGGAAATGTAATTAAATAGAGTMTAGGAAAGTTAAAAATTATCCATTGAGGAGTCAGAAATAGTACAGTCATTTATTCTCTGCATCAATTTTGACAGAGATGTCTTTTAATTCAACTCCATAAAGACATTATTATTTGCATTATACCATTCCCTAACAGCCACAGGAARGTGGTGTTGGGTTACAATAAAACTTAACATTTAAATAGAGAGGAAARCATTCCTTCTAGAGAAAAGATCAACAGACAAATAATGCAAAGCTAGGAACAATGAAACCAGAAGGAGCTAGAAGCCTACGAAGGGGTGGATTCACCAAAAAGGCAGAAGCAATAGCTGTGGTAGATCAGAGAAGCGTGAGATATCGAGGCTGTGGAAAAGCTGTGACCCACTCAGCTGGACACCTCTGAACATCAGGTCCAGCTCCTTGCWCCAGATGTCACGGGAAAGAGGCTACGAAGCCAACGGTGCAGGTGCACCAGTGGCACCACCATTCTTCCAAGACACAGTCTAGCTCTTCACCATAAGAGAGCCCTTCTTTTGGAGGGTGAATTTACTAGATTTGGAATAAGAGCAGCGTACAAAAAACACTGAGACAAGAAGCATGAGTGCTAGGACACAGAGGCAGCTTCCCCCCCTCCCTTTGCAGCAGTCATCACTGCAGTCAAAAAGTTTGGGCGTCTTTTGTTTTGGGACTTCAGTTTAGTTGGGAGGGGTGGAGGTTGAAGGGGTGGGTGTGAGCTGTTAACTTGTTTWTTAACTAATGCATCTGATCCAGAAGACACCAAGCATTAAAAAGTACAAGACTTCAGTTCCAGATTTCATATTTCCTMTGTCAAAAAAAAAAAAAATTACACTCACTATCAATGAGTAACCACATCAAGCAAATAAACCACTGTAGAAGGTTACTTCAAGTTTTAAGACAGTCTCAAGTTTGTTAAAAACCAAATTAGTACTATCCGTGGTATTTTCTCAATTGCTTTTTTATGTGAATACTTTCCGGGTTCCACCCAACATTGGGATCTGGCWAAGATGTTGAAATAAAGCCAGAAGGACATTTTAATGCTCTTTCCAGCTCCCATTGAGCTTCTGGCATGCAACTTGCTCAGCTGTCTGTGGGATGAGAAGAAGAAAGTGGCAATGAAAAGAGCACAGGCATGACAGCAGTTGGTCAAAGACAGCTCAACAAGGAGACCATTTATGGCATTCAAAGCATCAGGCAGAAGTGGAAAAGAAAAGCGCATCCTAATCTGGCACAGTCAAGCTAGATGTGATCATTCTGATTTTACCTATTGTTCTGTAGCATGAAGCTGCACAAGACCTAAGCTTTTGGCCRTTTTGTGAAATGAATATGTCTGTAATTGACATTTAGAAGACACATTAGCAAAGGCCCACCTTGGATATAATCATAAAGCTGAATCTGTGTGGTACTGAGTGCTTTAGCAACCCTTGAGTTCATTGTCAGTCAAAAATCTCCAGTGCCGCTCTGGAGCAGATGAAAGAAGGGCAGASATCTTGGTTGGAAACTGGTAGTAATCTGATACAGCTGCTATGTAACAGCTCATTAGTGGCTTCTGACTGCTCCAAGGAAAGTTGGTAGATACTTATTTAGAATGAAYACATAAGGGAACAATAGAATCATTTAAAAAGGCTAAGAGAAAAATAAAATAATAAAACAATATGCATACAGTTGTTCAACACAGTTGAGCCCTGGTACACTTGATGTTCCCTTTCCTGTAAAAATAAGAATACAGATGAAAGGAGTTATCTCTCGAGTACAGTGAGCTTATAGTGGAAAAGAAGTAGAAAAATATTCATTCCCTCTTGACTTACAAGTTCAAGAATCTAGAAACTCAGTTGTCCAACAACATAGATAAATCTTCTTCAAATCCAAGCTCCTTCTTCTGCCCACAGATCAAGATGGTAGTTTAATATCTTTTCTCTTTCTCCATGGGAACCATACCATGCCTTCTTGCAAGATGTTCTTTACAGAGAAGCYTGTAACAAGAGAAACTGGATTTATGCCTAAACCTTGTGTGACAGACAAGATCATTATTTTCTTTTATTTTTTCTACATTTCATTGTTCCTCTAAGAAATTAGGTGGACTACATGAAGAGGAGTGTAAAAGACCGTGCTTGGTAGACACAAGGCAGGACTAGAGGAAGAAGGCCAGAGGGATCACAAGATGCAGCAGGCCAAAGAGTTGCAGCACAAAACTTCACATAAGGGACAGAGACACTGAATTGACAATGGCAGGGACAAGCCTGTAAAAACAGAACAGACAGAAGAACTAAGAGGGAGTGGGAGCAGGGGAAATCTTKGAACCTGTCATGCCTCTTCTTACCAACCATCTATCATTTACTCAAAAAGTTATTTACTCTATTTTTTATTTTTATTACTTCGGGTTTTTTGGGGTTTTTTTTTGTTGTAACAACACCCTGCCTTGGTCCTAAATGCGTGTGASTCCATTTTATGGCAATCATAGGAGGTCTAAGGCAATTTTTGGTGACAAAGTGTTTTCTTACTATTTGCAAGGACAACTTCCTTAAGTGTGAGAAAGGCTACAATGAGAAAGCAATCAAGAAAATGTTATTTTTCCTAAGTTTTTTCTGAAGTTCATTTTTTCTTATCTTTTTTTCCCTTTCTTCCCATCTGCAGATACAAATTAATGAAGAGATGCTAACTCCCATTGAACAGATGTTCCCTACAGCTGAGGAAGGTGAAGAAGTACAAAGATAAATAACTCTGTTGAATTATAGGATGGGGGAAGAGTTCATCTGGATTTTTTTTCCATGACATATCTCTCAAAATGTCCAGATTTTCTTCCATGGATCAGTTTTAACACTGCAACACACAATTCACATCAGAGTCATAAGATTTTTTTTTTTTAAAGAAACCCTTTTTTTCTTCCCTTTTCTCCTCCAGGGTTCATAAAATAATTCAGAAAGGATCTCTGAAGTTCATCTGACTCCCTGCTCATAGCAGGTTACTCAGAACCCTGTCCAGGGGAATTTCTAATATCCCCAAGGAYGGATATTTCGCCTCCTCTCTGAGCAACTTGTTTAAACATTTGACTACCCCTTGCTGTGAATATGATTTTTGCTAATACCTAACAACTTCATTTGCTGCCCCTTGTGTCTGCTGCCTCAGTTCTTGCTAGGTACCTGTTTGTCTTCTCGAAACCCTCCCATCAGGTAGCTGTGGAYAGACACAAGGTCTCCCTTTATCTTTCCCAAAGGCTGAACAAAGCCTGCTCTCTACTCTTGTGCTTCATGTGCTACAGATCCCGAATGATACTGGTGGCTCTCCCATGGGCTCGTTCCAGCGCATGGCCACACCTGCTTCATGTCCTCCTTCATGTTTCCTAGGAATCTCAGGTCCTTTTTTGGAATAGTTGTCACTTAACCTTAAAACAACAACAACAACAACAACAACAAAATCATCATTTTAGATAGGCACCCGTCTGAAAGATCCTACTGCTTTTCTTTTGCAGAGTCTTAGAGTTCTATCAGTCCTCTTCCTGAAAAGCTTTTATCTGGTCTGAAATTGTGGAAAGCTGACTAGGCAAAGATTCAAAGAGCCTCAAAAATGCCCTTAGAATACAAAAACTACAATAACAGCACTCCTGCATGTGTTATTTGGGCTATTCTACCATAAACTTGCACAATGAGTAATGAATCAGGTATCTTTACTTTCAGTTCAATATCTTGTCTTAATAATCATATTTCTATGGAAAATTGAATTGATTCAATGTGGGTAATAAATAAGTKCAATAATTTCATTTGTTTCATTTACAAATAGCTTTGGGCTGAAACAAAACTACTTAAAATGTTGACTTAAAAGGTCAGCTAACCAATACTTATTATAGCCAAGGGACTTTTAGCTTACATAATATGAAGACACAGGAGGAATTTAAAAATTCTTTTGACAGAAAGGTCTTTCTGGGGAAAAGATTCTGCTATCCTCATCATAGATYTTTTTTAAAGTATCTATTATTTATTACAATATTTAAGCAACCTTTACAATGTTTTTTAAACATTTTCATCCTACATGTTGAACATTTACATTCCTGTGTTCACTTATTCAATTTTGCTTGCTATAGATAAGTAAGTCTTCCCAGAGATGAYTTGCATAAAAAAACTATGATACTTGTAGTAAAACTAATGGGGCCAGGTGGTGTTCATATGAACCTTCCACCTCCTCCCACAACTGTACCTAGCACTGCTTATCAAAATTAATCAAATCACCACCTCAGGCCTTGTTCCGAGGGTAAACAACAGTACAGTTTTCTTTCAGGCACGGAAAGAAAATAGAGGAATTCAAGAAGTTAATAAATCAGAAATGATTATTAATTAAAATAGAGGAATTCAAGAAGTTAATAAATCAGAAAACAAATCTGCATTTGTTTTTCATCACAGGATGCCTTATTACCATTACATTTTCTTATCTTGCCATCTTTTCTTCTTGTATGATACTTAAAGGCTGAAAGGTCTGGAAGCAGACTGCTTCCCATTTCACTCTAAAGCACAGTGATCATTTCAGCAGGCATGTGCAATGTACACCAGCAATAAAACAGCCCCTGAGATGTCTGAGATTCTTTTCACCCTCAATAATGGAATGCAGTAACAGCACACTTTGGACCATAAGATTTTAAGAAGTTATTTTCATTTCAGTCAATTTAAAGGCATCAGTAGGTGTGACAACCCATACATCTGAAGGGACTCCCCAGTATACAGAACACAGAGAAGAAGTATTTTAAGTTCTTGCACATCAATTGTATGCAATAGTTTATCTGGATTTTTAGAAAGATTTTACATATATTTTTCTTCTTTTTTATATTTTAGACACTATATATGTATCCTAAGACTCCACATTTTTAAGATTAAAGTCTGTGGCAAAATAAGTTTCTTTATCAGAATTAGCAGCACATTTAAACATCCATAGTATTCTATACAGTACAGTTGGTACCAGTTCGTGTGTGAGACAACTGTCTAATGGTGACATCAAAATCCATTCTTCGGAATCCTCAGGATTTTGATAAMGAGCTGCAATTGGGGATTTATTCAAATTACAGTGTTAGGCTAGCCATGGAAATCCTTCAGTTTTTTGTAAACAATGTTTTCAATGCAAAAAAAAAAAAAAAAAAGGTTTTGATTTGATCAATCAGGAAAGGTATTCTGACCACAGCAAGGACAGGAGTTACTTTTTTTACTAATCTCTGTCTTGCACCTACTTTATACTGCCACTGCTCTCTGTAATAATATCACACTGGCATAACAGAGCACATAAATCCCAGGATTTTTATATAAATGTTTACTTTCCACTCATTTTCCTACCACCAGATAACAGTGCCCTAGGCAGGGGCTGGACCGTGTGGCTACAGCAACTCTGCTACTCCAAAAGACCTCTGGATGTGCACACTTAACTTGGGTTACTCCTTCTGAAAGAGAAGTAATTTACCCCGAGGCAGTAGAAGTAAGAAYTTGCACACACACACAATTTCCAGGGGTCAGCTTGTTCTCTCTGTGAAAAAATCACTCCGCTACCAGTCTGTGAGTTTGCACCACTGACCTCTGGGAGTGAATCAACTCTCTCCTTTTGAAAACATTCTGTACACCAGAACTTGTCAAGCAGCAGTTCCACAGAAAACCATCAGTAAGAACAGTATGTTAAGAGGGCACTATTTGATATAAAACATTCAAGGATTTTTATGTTTTTTTCAGCCACAATGGAGAATCATTTGCAGTTTACGAGCAAGGATTTTCCAAAAATTAAGAGTTACGATCCTCTCCAAGCAACAAAACAACACAGCGCTCAGGGCTGGGAGCCACCACAATAAATTTCAGCTGGGTAAAATTAGAAATGCCTCATATGTGGGAGCTTTGGAATTGACATTTGCCCGGTAAAAATACTAAAATTCTATATACAAACACTTGTTCTAAGAGGCTTTAAAGTGTCTCACTACCACAGACATTTATTTTAATCTTTRCAAACTACAGTGAACCTGAATTTTTTATTGAAGGCTTGTATTCATACTTTGTTACAAGAAACACTAATTTTCATAAAGGTTTTTTGTGTTTTGGGTTTTTTTTTAAATTTGCAATTACATTTTCTGTTAGAATTAGATAAGCATCCAACCTAGTATTACCTTCCATCTTCGTGTACTTCTTGCTGAAAAATCAAAGTGTGCCTCTTCTAGGTTCTCTTGTTTCTCTGATATTCACAGCAAATGGTTGCTGAGAGCAGTCACTGGAAAACAGCAAAAAGTACAGGTGCTAGCTTTCAAACACAARGCCAAAGCAGTGTATTAGAACCATCCACACACGTGCATTTCACACTTGCCTACCAGAAGTGTAGAACGGATATTAYTGTTTAATAATATGCACATTTTCAAGCATCCAACAACCCATTACCAACAATGGTGGGTAACAAAAATTTAAACTTAACAATGGTAAGCAGCATTATCTTTTCAACAAATAAGAGCTAAAACACAGTTTAGCAGTTTTAACTGTGAAATGAGTTCTCACTAGAACAGTCTGCCTGCCTGCTGTTTATGACTTCCATATTCCAAGAGTTTTTCTGTAATGAAGCCACAAAACCACCAGGCATTTACCCCTATTGGCTTTTCTGGAGTTCATAGATGCATAATCAGGAAACAAGTTGTTCCACTTTTTACATCAGTATCCTGCTTATGCTCCCCTCAGCCTTATAGGGAAGAAAAATTTGGTCACATCTCAATGTTGCTGCAAGTTTTGTTCCTTTGTCACTGCAGTCAGAGTGACAAATGCAATCTGGGAACTCCTCATTCAGGACAAATTTTAGCAGAGATTAATATTTTCTGTAGAGTCCTTCCTGTGGATCAGCTCTATGCCATTGTATAGCTCCTCCTCATACCTACACTATTTCTGGAATCTCCTACATYAATCCTTGTTTTGTCTAAAGCACCTTTCAAAGGCTTGTGGCCTTCTTATGAAACAAAAGAAAAAGAAACCATCACATCTCTAGGTWATCTAATTCAACTCATAATCGTGCTAACTAAAAAAAATGCATTCCTATTTCTCATCTTAATTTCTTTGACCAACACAGCATGCTGGTGCAGTATTCCTCTCTAGATCAGGATCTCTGTTCCTCCACAATTTTAACATAATTTGGGCATAACCCAGTTTCTTTTTTAATTAATTGAATGAATTACAATTAGCATTTAAAATGTACTTCCATATCATGGTTGCCAATTTTAAATTTATTTTGATCTTATTTTGATTTTTGATTTTTTAATTTTTCTCTCCTTTGCTAACCCATGATAGAATCTAATGCCAGTCTTCATGGTTCTGTGGAACACCAGAATCCCATCCCCCACCCTAATACTGCTCCTGGTGTCTGTTAATAAAAGTTAAGAACTGAAGCAGTCAATATAGCCACACTGCAAATAAAGTYGCAACATATTTTTTACTACAACACAATAATAGCTTTTAGTGATCACAGTCTACAGCAGYTGCAAGCTATATTGATCATCCCATTATTTGAACCACAGTGCTTATGAGGCAAAAAAAACAAACAGACAAAAAAATCCCAACAACTTAAACCCATAAGATGAGCCTCACTGTGCTTGGTAACTATCAATTATGAAATGCTAAGGACTTCCAAAGAGTCATTTTCTGAAACTTAAGAATCTTGCATTTTGTCATTGCTCAGAAGAGAAGGAAGGTCAGCTTTATTTTTTAGAAGGCAAAAATCTAAACCAGGGTTATTAAATTAATTACTAGAACTCACAGTTTTGCATTACAGTAAGCCCACCTTCCAAGGCTCACCTTGTAAGCTATATTTCATTTATTCTGAGAAACTTATCTCTCCCAAGCTCTTCATGAAGCAACAAATGTCTTGATATTAAMATCAGCTAAAAGACAAACTAGAGCAATGGTGTTTAAAAAAGAAACCCAAAACACCACACTCCTCAATTGCCTTGCCTATAATTTTTAGCAATAGATAGAATTAATATCTTATAATCAGCTCCATATTCTGCTGCCTTGAGCAATACAGGTGCCCAAAATRCAGATGAAACTTCAAGTTCATGCATACTTTCAAAGGTCATGTGTTTTGGGATTGTTCCTTTTTTCTCCTTTCTAGTAATGTAAAAGACCCTTGGCTATAAATTGTTCCTTCTAGCAACCACATGCCAGGATTTTGCTGGCTATTTTTATTCATTAATACCAGCTGCCTCACAGTGCCTGGATGTAACAGCAAAAATATGTATATATGTTTTAACCATATGGCAAAAACTGATGAAGACCTTTCATGTAGGATAATCYATATACCCAGAGTGTATGAATCTCTTGTGCAAAGGCCAGACCAAAAGGCCTGTTCTCCACTTGAACCTTCAAGGACTCACATCACTACAAGTTTCTATGCCAAATCCAAAAGTGCCTGTTTGTAATGCTCCTATGAAGTCAGAAGAGCAACTCCAGCTTCCATCAGTGTGTCTTTTCTGCTCAAGTGGTGAGCAGAACCTTCTGTCCAAAGGTAGATTTTACCATTGCACTTAAAGATAAAAAAGTATAGGCTTCCTTCTAACAACCATTTGTCACGCTACCCTTAGGTTCGAAAAGTGTTCTGTTGCCATCATTGCTAAAAAATAAGACTCACTTTGACATTATCTAATACCAAAGTTTAACACAGATAAAAATTAAAATAGATGAGATAGTTGCAAAACTCATGTATTCAAAGCACARGTTCTAATAATCTAAAGTATTAAATAGAGTCAAGGACATAAAATGCTAGCACATAATCAAGTGCAGAATGCTTTACTTCAGCTCATAATAAGTTTGCACAAAATAACAAGCTCTGTACCTCTTAACCACAATAGTCCTGAACACAGAAGCATAGCTGCACATCAGAACAAAATAAGAGGATCAAATTAGAGAAGCAAATGTGACTGACAGAAGACTAACAAGAAAAGATGATGAAAAAAGTCATTGATTTCTTTTTCAAAAGGTTACAGACTATTCTACATGACTTTTCTTTCCATTATGATCTTCCCTTTCAGTTAATAGATYATTTTCAATTCATGACATTTATATTATGTAACAGTAGATCAGGATTTTTTTTTGTATGCACAAGTGCATATATTCATGAGTTTTCTTTCATACCCGTCTCCCATTTCCTCCTTTACTACTGCCTCCAGGTATAAAACATTTCTTGTTAATATACCCAACATAATCTCTGGCATAGGAGAAAAGGACATTCCAGCCTTATGAAGTCTTGAGTATTCATTTGTGCTGCAACTTAATTTAAAAAAAACAGACACTGAGAAAATGTTTGTATCATCGCCATAATGCCTTCAAGATTTTCCATTTCTAAGTGTGGGACAAAGTTATAACCACTCAAAAAGTCAATTACAGAACCATCAGGTCATTAAGGTTGGAAAAAACATCCAAGATCATCAAGTCCTACTTTTGACTGAAGACCACCATGTCAACTAAACCATAGGACTAAGTGCTGTGTCCAGTTGTTTATCAAACACTTCCAGGAGTGGTGACTCCACTACTTCCCTGGGCAGCCATTCCAATGCTTGACAACCCTTCAGTGGATAAATTCCTGCAGAACTCCTCTGCCTTATAGACTAGAATTATTCCTTTTAAATGACACCAAACTGAATTATAACAAATGATTAAATGAAAATTAASTGTATGCATTTTCCTTACCATACTCTCAGTGAATACTAAGCTAATTCAAACCAGGATTCTTCTACTCTGTGTAGAAGAGGAAAAAGTGGCAAGAGCTTTGCTTGAAGCGTTTATGAAATCCTGAACAATAATAAAACCTAATAGTGGTGAAAGATCTTTACTTTTGGCTTAGCAGGGAAAGCTTTTCTCAGTGGTATTATCTATTCTCTCTGTGTCATTGTACACACATCATGCAGTTAAAACTATTGCAAACCCACACTGAGTGTGCTTCTCTGAGCTGGGATAATGCTATCTTGAAYTCTAAAAATTTTCCCTTGTGTGTCAAATCTTGGCTTTGCTCTGTAGTGGCCATATTAAGAGGCCCACGAGGTTTGTCAAAGTAACTTTGACAACTGAATTGAGTAACCTGAAAGTGCTTAAAATAATATTCTGCACAATCCCTTAATATCCAAGGAACATTCCAACTCTGGAAAAGATACTGCTTGCCCTTCCTTCACTGATTTTCATTCTACTGGTTTGCAATAGTCCAAGCTTAGCTGCCTAGCAAATACCTTGTTCCCAACTGTTAGCAAAGAATGAGAGAATCTGAAAATTCATGTTATACTGTTTCTGCCAGAGACTATGGCATCTGTCCTCTGCACAAAATAACTAGACTAGCCAACCACTTAGCTGATTAAGCAATATGGCATCCAGCTCATTCTTCCATAGCTGTGTTAGCCTGCAATCCCAATAGGGATAATCAAGTGGCTTTGTTACTGCAATCCCAATAGGGATAATCAAGTGGCTTTGTTACTGAAGAAAACAGATGAATTTCCAGAGAAACATATGTTGTGGTTAAGACACTTTCTCTCTTTTCCCAATCTCTCTCTCCCCCTCTATCTTTCTACATGGATACACAAACACTTAAAAATACCTTGATATTCCTTGAATGGGAACAACATTGAAGAGAAAAAAATGCTGCTTAGTTATCACTCCATGTAAAAAAAAATTATAAAAAGGCAGAGCTTTATTTTAAAAGGTCTCTTGTATTTCTCAATATGTGATTTCTTCTAAATAACACTTAGTGCTAGAACTCTACAGAACTAATTCTGCAAGCCAAGAAGCATCAGTAACAAACTCACCTCTTGAGCACAAATTARGATAAAACTCATCTAGTAACATGATTTCACCTTACTGAGTACATCTTGCTCACCCATCAGGCATCTTGTCCAGTGGAAACAGACCAGCATATCTAGTGCTTACTTTTCTAGTAAATGAGAAAAACATCACAACATGAAAAAATTCATGCAAAATTAGTTAGAAAAATAAATTGTTTCTAAAAATGGCTGAATTTTTATGTTTTTGGTTTTAATTGAAATGGTTAAGCCACAAGTGAAATTGTTTGGTTCATGGGTGATAACTATGGTTTAGTAGAAATCCAGAGAAACCAATAAACCAAAATTGACAGAAGTTAAAATCGACAAGTTCTCCTGAGAAGCAATAAAAAGCCCTATCAAACTTCAGAAAGATAAATCTAGTCTGATATTATCCCCCTCATGCTCTGATGAAATAGAACCCTAAAAAATTACATACCCTAAAAAGGAAAAGRCAATTTTTTTGCTTAGGACTTACAATGAGAGAAAAAATATTCATTTAATGGACTATTTTCTTTATGACAGAAGTACCCTAATTTCATTACACTAAATGTATGCTTTTGTGAGAAGCAAATGAAACAAAACACRAAAAAAGCACACAACAGATATCTCCTTCTTCAGAAGATAAAATGGAGAGAGTAAAAAGGACCATGTTTCAAAAGTTCTACTCTGATAAATATGACACTTCATGACTGTCTCCATAAAACAAAGCTCAAATAAGCCTGTAATTAAATCTTCTTCAGTTCCTGCTTTTTTATTTGGGCAAAAGATCAGAGCAAATGCAAATAAGCATGTCACATATGAACAGCAGGTCTGGCTGGTATTTCATTTTGAGGAAGATTGATACAGTCCCGCTTATTCAGCAGAACTTTGTGAAGAGAAGATTTTAATTCTTCTACAGAATAGAATAAACAGAGAATGTTCAATTTTACTAAGATAGAAAGGGAAAARGAAATCTCTCATCAACCACTAAGTTTTCAACAATATTCTAATCTTCCAATTAAGTCAGACTAATATACAAGACAGCAAGGCTTGTTCAGCAATGTCAGGAAAACACCAAGTACTGACTCCTGCAGTAAAACCACAATGCACTTTCTTTGCACTTACAGAATTACTTTTCCAGGGACAAGATTCACCYCTGAACATAAGAGGGCATCTGCCAGCACTGGCTGCCACAGAAAGTCCAAATGGCTTGAAAGCCTCCCAAAGCAAGAACATGCTTAAACAGCTGTTCCCATAGTAGCCTGTTTTCACAGAAATCTATGCAGCATTTTGCACTTCACCCATTAAATTAATCCCAGAGCACGAGTGCTAAGGGCAGATCTGGTGTTTGCCCACTGGGAATGACATCTTCTAATTAGTSCAAGGTCAACAGCCCGCAGAGAGGCTCTGACAGAGCCCAGAGACATGCTCATGTGTAAWAACCATCAATGTGCAGATTAAGTGTTGTGTTTTCAGGCTGGGTTGAAAACAGTCATGGTACTAGAGACAAAGGAAAAATCTGAAGCATTAAGAAATTTATCACTTTACAAATGCAGTTTTCTGTCCTCCTACAATTTAAAAGTGTTATTAATTAAAACAAATTTAGTAGCTCTTGGATAACTGAAAATCAGTTTAAAAACAAAAAACGGTGATACTCAGTTCTTCAAGCAAGCTTAATCTTTCCACTTTTATGCAATCATCTCTTTAATAAAGAAATCTGATTAAGAAAAGTATCACTGAAAATACTAAATTCTTATAGTGTTTTGTCTGTATTGATTTGAAATTTTTATGTCCTCCCATCCCCTGAACTTACTGCAGGATTGGCATGTTTCTATTTGGAAAAGAGTAGGCTTCTCTTTTGCTCTTTGTTTCCAGTGAAGCCTGTAAAAAACAAAGACTTTTTGACTATTCCTCAGGTTTTGCTTCAGTACCACAGATGGTGCTAGAACAGTTCTGTGAACACTTTGCAAATTAATTACTACTAGATGCAGGTTAAWTATGTCCTACTTCAAACAAAAAGGCTCTCCTCATTACCATGATTATTTATCATTTTACCTTGAAGTACTGAGGAATCACAGCCTTTGTGTCAGATTAGTAGCATACAAGGTTTAATCTCTTTGATCTATGTTGCTCATCAGAGAAGTATTAGAGAGAGCAAAATACAGAACAATGAAGAGGTCAAAAGATGAAGTATGTATTATTTAGAGACATTAAAAGAAAAAGGCAATTCAGAGCTCCTTTCTTCAGCTGCTTCCCTGACACTTGAGCTTGTAGTGTGTTTCCTCATTTTTGAGGAGAAACCACTCTCATTGTTGTACCAACACAAGGAATGGCAAGAATAAAAAAAACTACAAAAAAATGCAGTGATCTGCTTCCAGATCTGGCACAAGTTCTTTCGGCAGGCTTCACCCATGCCRTGCCACTAGGTGTTCCACAGATATAATCTTTTATAACCAGAGCTAGAAGCAATGGAATTAGAGCAGTCACAAGTATTGCAACTGCCTTTACTATGTGGCCACATCAAAAGAGCAATTTCTGCCAAATATGGAAATATCCCAGGATATCTGGAGCTAAAGCTGTTCCAACCTTCACAGCTCTTGTGAAGAAACAAAGGTTTACTGGGTTTGTTTGGGAGGGAAATACCTTTATTTACACTAGCTCCTATGACACTGTATTTTGTATTTGTAACTTCATCAGCATTGGTAGCACACCAGTACTATCCAGCTTTTGCTGGATAATGTATGCATTCTCTGTTTCTCAGCAAGTAGGCTGTTGAATGGAAGCTGTGACATAAAAAAGAGCAGCAGAGGCACAGAGAGATGGTAAATTAGGACATTTTGGTTTATACTACAGTATCTTGTTTTCAGCTCCACATATATGACGAAGGAGAGGGGGGAACAACATGCCCGGAACCACATGCCCAAAACCACAGACCACAAAAACATGCTCCAGAAATAATAAAAATAGCAAAGCTCAMTGAAAAGCATGCTCAGGAAACCCAAAAATTCTGGCTGTGAGAGAGACTCAGCAACTGCCACAGTTAGGAAGCTGATGAGCCCAAAGAGAAGCTCCTGGAGCCCCTACAGTCCAGGTAAAGCCAAAGTATGAAAGGTCAAGGCCATCAGGTCCAAGGCCAATAATCTCAAAGCAGCCATGATTAACACGCAACCACACGGCAGACAATGCTTGCTTTTCTAAAGAGAAAGGCAAATAGAACAACATGAATACCCTACATTTTCTTCTTTCACAGACAAGGCTCAACACATTGTGTAGACAAGACTATTCTAGACAAAGATTCTACCACAGCAATAGTGGTATTTGCTTTGGCTCCAACTCAGTAGGTAGTGCACACGAGATCCAATCTCAGAGTTCAGGGTCTCAGTTCCTCTTTACATGCTAACCCCTCAAATACTGCCTACTCAATTTATATTTTTTTTCTTTCTCTTCATTCTTGTTTCTTTGACATTTGTACTTCGTAMTTTTACATAGGCAAAATTAATGACAACTTGTTAACTATTCTTGAAGAGCAATGGTTTAAAACTTGTGAGTTGCACTTCCCCAAAGGGCTCATAGACTACCATTAAAAGATGACAGGCTGACTGATGTTTACAAAAACAAGCAGAAACTTCCAAACAAACAAAAAAATCCCTACACAGCTGTAATAGACTGCAAAAAAAATCAGACTGTACGTTCCTTTTATATTGACCCTGACCAACATCAGAAACTCCATTGTCACAGCACGCTCTCCAGTTCTTTCTCTCATTTTGCACAGCTGACCGATGAAACTGCATGAGTTCCCTTTTAAACTGTGATGTTTCCCTCAGAACATCTGAACTGAGAACATTTTCGGCCTGAAACAATGATAGTATCTTATGAGAGAAGGAAGAAAAGGATTCAAGAGGGGAATGTACACTGTTACAATATCTCTGAATGTACGACGTTTTGTTAAAATTGCACGCAGAGATGGAGCAGACATTGAAAATTCCACAGGAATCATGAAATCCATAATAAATTCATACTGCAAAAAATCCTCTTCAGTGCTGGAATTCTTGACATTAGTTGTAGTGTCCCTGGGGAGTATTCAGTCACAAAACTCTGGGTTTTAGTGGGCAGACCTTCTTTAATTTGTACTGATCATTTTGTAAGCTG
Organism: Cardinalis cardinalis; assembly: GCA_014549065.1. Lineage (NCBI taxonomy): Eukaryota > Metazoa > Chordata > Aves > Passeriformes > Cardinalidae > Cardinalis > Cardinalis cardinalis. The sequence continues at coordinate 499,064 of JACDOX010000070.1, forward strand.
CATTTTTGTCTTTATTTGGCTTGTTAAGATAAGTCTGTTTCTTTGGAAAACGCAATTGTGTCGCATTTTTAAAAAAACAGTGGCTTACTCCTGTTCTGTCAAAATAAAAGCTCTATGTCGCAGCCTGAAAAAGAGAAGCTCAGGAAGCTCTCAATAGAGTCAGATGAATTTTTTCACAGGCAGACAGATCTTTCTTCAACTTCACATTGATGAACATCAAACATGTCTTCCAAACTTAAAGTCAGAAAATCAACATGGAAAATAACCTACTTCCTTAGCACTAGCTTCAAGGGCCACAGACATGTAGGATAATAATCAAACCAAGAGTGCATAGAGAGGCTGAATTTTCTTTCAGTAYTTATATGGTTACATAGGAAAATCTCAAATGAGGAATTACTGCATAYAGGTGAAAAAATTCAATTATTTATTTGTTCGCTTGTTTGAAACTGTCCAGTGCAGGATTTGTCTAGATTGACTGGGATTTTCAGTTCTCATTGAGCAAGTTCTCAAACTGAAGACAATGCAAATGGTTGAATAGGAGAGAGCAAATAMATTGGTCCCTTATCAAGGGGGGACACTTGCAAAAATCAGAACTTCTATGTTTAATTTTTCAAGCACATTAAAACWGTGCACATGTTTTAGGTAGAACATGCTGCTTTAAATTTGCATTTGAACCTTAATTGTGATTATAGGAACAGCACAATATTCTTTTGAAGTTGTGCTGGTTACTGTCACCCCAGTGGGGAGGTTAGCTGTGAGCAGACACAGTCAGGACATCCGACCCCAGCCGATCCAAGGAATATCCCATACCATATGGCAGCATGCTCAGCATAGAGAGCTGGGGGAAGAGAAAAGAAGGAGGCTAACATTTGCAGTGATGGTGGTTTTCTTCCCAAGAACCCATTACACAGGACGGAACCCTGCTTTCCTGGGAATGGCTGAACACCTGCCTGCCCATAAGAAGCAGTGAATKAATTCYTTGTTTTCTTTGCTTGTGTGTGTGGCTTTTGCTTTAGCTATTAAACTGTCTTTACCTCAACACACCAATTTTCTCACTTTTACCCTTCTGATTCTCTCCCCCATCCAGACAAGGGGAGAGTGAGTGAGCAGCTGTGTGGGGCTTAGTTGCCAGCTGGGGTTAAACCACATGTTACAAGATGTGGGTTTTTATTGTCAATGCTTGAATTGACAAAATCCTGGAATTCTCCACCACCAAATCACCATCTTTAAATAGTTTAAAGTTTAATACACTTTTCTCCAGCCCATAAAGTATTTGACATGAAATCCTCACAAAACGAATGAATCCCTGAACAAAAGGCTAACATGAAAGAGGAAAGGGTTAGAATTGTTTTGGTAGTTGATGAAAATTCACCAGTCTCTACACGAGATTGATGTTTAGAAGACAACTTTGTACAGAAGGGAAAATTATCAACTACAAGAAGCAAAATAGCCAAGAATAATTACTAAGAAAAACTTTAAAACTTAAATGTTCTTTCCAAATCCATTTCATGGTAGAGCTCAGAAGTGTCCATAYATTTAAAAATACTAGCAGCAAATCAGTAAAACTACAAAGAATCACTGCTATTCTGAGCGTCTCTAACTACCAAGTAAGGAATACACATTTTCTGTTTTCAGGAAGAGGGAGTATTTTTCCTTGAAGAAATGAGGAACAAAGGAGTTATAAATAACTGTCTCTAATGAAGAAGTGTCAATAATACTTACCATTTTGCACTGTACTTATGATGTTGGCTCTGATGGTATGTTTATTGCTCTGCTGWCACATAGTATGATAGGAAATTTTTGCTCATATAACTACAACACTCTATCTTTCAGACAGTTTATATTTAAACTAGGATGCAGTAATAACACTAAACTTTTTCCTAGTGGAAAGTTAAACATGAACTTGCCTCATAATTGTCTTCATTGTCTGGAAACAATTGAATCAAATCATTAAAATATTGTTTTTCACAGGTTGTAGATGAACTATAAACAAGRCAGAACTCAATAACACATGAACAATCCTCCAAATATTCTTCCATTGACTAATCAACTACAGTTTTCCATTCTACAGCAGGCAGCCCATTTGAACCCAATCTTTAAGGGTAAAGGAGTTTCTTCTGCTTCCACTTAAGTCCTTGAGAGAGCTGTCGATGAAATCAAATTAATAAAACAAAGCCTAAATAATTTCTCATTCTCTAAGGAGCACTGTTGAAATCAGAGAAATGTTTCCATGTTAAGAGTTTTTCCTGAAAAAACTGTCATGTTTTATAACAAATAAAATGTATCAACAATGTTCAGGGAACATTAACACATGGATACTGGTGTCTCTCATCTGTCTCATCGCAATTTTTGCAATGAACTTTACTATCAAACATTACAAAAATAATTGATTTAGACCACAACAATTCAAGCACAAGTCACCTGGGTAGAAAGCCTGGAGATCTATAGGTGCTCAGTAAAATATAAAAACCCACAGTTTAGACTGAAAGGGTTTTTTTACATGCACCATAACTGCCGCTATGAGATGAAGATAAATGGATATGGCCAAAATATTTGTATTCCTCTCACATGATGAAATTTATCGTGACGAATGTAGGACTCCACAGAAAAAACAGCTTTGCTTGCAGAGGATAAAAGCAAGATTTGGGCACTRTTTTCAGCCCTGTAAAGTTTATACTGAAACTGATATTTTTTTCCTCATTTTATACATAGACAGGTATCACTCTTCAAAGCATTGTGTAGATGGATTTTAACATGACAGTTGGGTGACTACTCTTATACTGGATCCAAGGCTACTTGAGTTTTATGGCATATAAAATCTCTGTACTCTCTGCTTAAAGCTGGAGCCACTAACAGTCTCAGAAWTCCAGATGTGGCTTTAAAGCTGTGTTTTCTAACTTTCAGTGTAGTTGCCTTTCCCCCTCAACTTCAAAATTATATCAAGATGAGGTTTCTAGGGCAAACAGTTCTGGAAATACTGAATGCATGATTCTGGCTCCTGAGCATACATAACCTCCACAGAGAAGAAAAAAGTGATTTTAATAAAGACTAAATAATGAAAAGGGATACAGGTAAAAAAAAAATTAATACCACAAGAACAGACASAGAGCTTGAAGGAGAAACAAAGAAACCCCTTCAATGGACACTTCAAAAGCCTAGTAAAAAATCCAGCTATATTCATAATCAAACAGTTTTTTGTGAATGAAAAAGCTAATTTAAAAGAGGCGCTGGTATTCCAGCCCTCAGGCTTTCTTCAAGGTAAAAACAACACAAATGAGCAGAATTCTCTGCACAGTCACCCTTTAAATCACATGTTTACCAGGCACATGTTTAGCTGCTATCAAGGAACTCTCATATCCATTAAATTGGAAATTTAAATTTCCCCTTTGCAGTCTAGCTTCTCATCTCCATCTGTAAAAAGCCAAGCATGGAAAAAAAATGGAATCAGAGTCACTCTTCTTTTTAATAGCATTTAAATCAAGAATTTTGGTAAGTAAGTTTCAAAGACCAATTCAAAAAGACAAACAAAATGCTTAATCTGAGCTGTCAGTTGCTTTCATTGCAGTGTTTAATTTGGCCAGCTCATTCCAGGCTGAAGTGCCTGGCTTTTTACAGGTGATGGTGAAGGGATTCTATGCCAGGTTTGAGTAGAATACCATCTCTACACATTTCTTACAAACATTCTAACACCACAGTAAATCTCATTCCTATAGACATACATGCAAAGTTAAAAGAAGATCCAGTTTCCATCTTCTTTCTTCCCTATCAATTTTCCCATATTAAGTGAAGGATTAGTATTACCTTTCCTTGTTTTTGGAAACCCTGCCATAGATGAAGTAACAGATCTCCTGACTCACAGGGAAGCAGAGATGAGAGGTTTTTTTCCTAATTCCTACAATCCCTAGCATGATAACTTTAAGGTTCATGACTAGAGATAAAAGGAATGTTGAAAGAAATACACAGACACACTTGTTGAAGCTGTCAACATTTATAGGGAAAGGCTGTAATACGCTGGTTAGCACCTTTAAACTGTTGGGAAGGAAAAATAATCTTTTAAAAATCTATTAATATTTGTTTAGGATGCTCAGAGTAACTTTTATTCTCTGTCTAGCATGGAAAGACAAGAAGTTTAATGCTTTGAATGACCCACTTATGAAACTTTTTAAAACTACAGAAATTTGAAATGCAAGAGAGGGTCAAATTCAGGCAAATTACAGTATTGACTACCCTTGTCTATTTCCACAACCACTATGCCAGGACAGCCTCTCATTTCCTTCCCCTCCTGATTTCTACTGCATTATTCCAGATGTAGAAGCTTGATTAGCTCCAAACYAAGAGCTGCATCTGAAGAACAACTTGGGACCCAGCCTGCATTCTCCATTTTGCATCTCTAAAGCACTACTGAATTGCTAGTGCTCAGATTCCCTATTCAAAGAAAAAAAYCAGAAATCAGCATCCTCAGCATTTATCTACTATTTTTACATCACAACCTGTAGATCCTTATGTGAGAAGTTACCCTGAATATTCATGCCAGTCAAAAAAAGGCATAAAAGAACTCACAAAGGAAAAAAAATGAATTCTCAGTCATAAGGTCCTTTAGAAAAGGTTTCTATTTTCTTTAGTTGCTTATGGGTACTGCAGGAATTAYTTCACCTAGGAGATACAGTAATTTTGTACCATTTATTTTAAGGCTTAGGGTTTGGTAATCTCCACCTACCTTGCTCATCTTGTAATTTAAAAAGCTGACTGTGTTTGTATCAGCCATAYGGATCAAGAGTGTTACTACATTCATAGATCACTTGCCCAATACATCAGAATGATCCTCTGGAAGAGAATAATTACCTCAAGACTGTACAAAAAGTACAGGATAATTGCCATTAAATATMCTGTACAAGAGTAGCAGGTAAAAAAACATTTATAAGGTAAGTCGATGTAGAGGCAGAAAACATCAGGCARGGGGAACACTTTTTGAAATTTGTCATCTTCATAAACAGGGTAAAATTCCTCTTGACTGCTAAATAACTTTTAGAAAGATGGCATGCTTGGAAGTTTGATTTTGTTGCTCTTTGTAGCAACATACCTATACAACTGCTTAGACACATGATTCCCATACATACCAGTATTTTTCCAGTTAAAAGAAAAAACTGTTTTAGGAAATGAAGAAGGAAGACAATCTAGCTTTTTAATTTTCCAGCTGCAAAATTAGATCCTGCTTACATTGATCAAATACAATCCTATCAAATGTAGTCCTACCATCATATGGGATCACATAGTGATCCATGGATCACGTTATTGCTGTTGCATGACACGTCCTGAGGTCACAGCTCTCTGGTGCCAGAGCAGGTGGGAAGGCACGTGTTTGGTGCAATAACCCTCACCTCATTAGTCCTGCTGCTGCCTCTGGAGAACCCCAACTGCTGTCTCAGAAGCACCCCAAACGCCAGAGCACCYTTAATAAAGCTGAACCTACTGTTGAAAGCAGAATGTTAGGACTTGTCAACTGATAATGCTATCCCCTGAGAGAAGACAGGGAAAAGCTAGAGACACTGGCAAAAGAATAATTTCTGGTAGGATAGCCCTTTCTCGTAAGTAYGGCTTCCTTAAATATGGAATCTGTAGACAGGAGGAAAAATTTGAACTCTACAGTGAAAACTCACATAATACAAGAAAATATTATTGTATAGAGCAAGTCCTGCCTACAAATTGATCAGATGCTCCTGTTCCCAATAGCATTATGCTGGGAATGCCGTGGCTTTAGGTTCACAAAATACTGCAGCTTCTTTAATGCAGTAAAATTGCAAGAAATGCTTTGCAGAAGCACTGTAACAAGAACATAGGTTACAACTAGAAAACGAGATCTGCTTGTTATCACTGTTTTAATCTGCTTGAAGGCATTTCTGCTTCTGAATTCATTTCACAGGATGATTCAATTCACTATCACCACTCCCATTTATTTTCCAGGCTTCATATAGCATTTTAAAACCATAAACTTCTGTAGACATTCACCTGTGTTTGCTATTCTATTAAAATATTATCTTTCATCACAGCTAGCAAAAGAGTCAAACCTGACAGCAAAGAGTCCAAACTGCAACTTCCAACAGCAAATCCCATTTTAGAAGCTGACAACTCTAGTTCACCTTCATGGTTAATCTTGAAGTTTTCCATGATCAGCTGCACATGGATGAATGGACTCTTTCTTCTGGATTTTATACATCCTATATATTGATACAACCTAAAAAGAAAGCCAAGTTTGAAGAAAATCTGTTCAGTGATTCTGAAGAAATAAGCTTGACACTACTAAAACAGTCTCAAGCAAYTGTTGTGGTTTACTAATAAACAAGCCTCTTGTTTTTCCCAATTCCACCTTACTGTCTATCAAAGTAAAGATTCCACTAAAAAACATATTCTACATCTCTTCAGAGACAGAGGAAGAAAAGAAGAGGTCGGTCTCAAAGAATTTGTCTTAAATGCTGCTGTGAACAAGTAAACAAACACTGCAAGTAGCATTCATCCAGTTCATTACACAGATTCCCTCATCACAACCTTCCTGGCATAAAAAAAATTAATCTAGATGAACACATGTTTCATCTAGTATCAACATTCTAACAACAATTTTGAGTTGGTTCTTCCTATATACACTGTTTAACAASAAAAAATTTCTGTGACAAGGATATGAGGTAGTTTCTAGCTAAGARAAGTTATGACTGCTCCACTGATTACCTGCAAATGCTTGAAAAGACATCAAAAGACACCAGTGTTACTTTACATGTGAAGAAATGTTTTACTTTTMATTTCTCATGTTTCTTCAGGATTTTTGAAAAATTCTAAAAGAATATGTGCTTTGCCTTTAAAGCAACCAAAGCTGACTCACAAGATTACTCTTTGGAGACCTTGAAAAATAGACAGAAAATTAATATCTGAACAAAGCATTTTTACCACAGGAAATACCAAAATCTAAGGATTTTCTTTATTTTTCTTGCAATTATTAAACATGAAATTAAGTTTGGACTATCATGCTTTTTGAAAAGTTGTAGTAGGCTGATTAAGTATATCTGGACTCAAAAACCAGTAAGTTACATCCAATGAAATCAAACATACCCTACTGACACCTATGGCAGCAAGCATATACAAAAACAATATGTGAATTTGTTACAATTGAAACTGAAAACTAGATATTTTCTTTTATTCATTACTTGGCCATCTTTACAGGTCCACAGCAGAAGAGAATCAATGTACAACTAAATAAACTCCAAAATTAAACAAAGAAAGCAAAATTTTAATTATGCTACATAAAAAAACCTTTCTGCTTTTTGATTACATAGTCAGAAATAAATTTTAAGTGCTTCTGGAGATGATAACAATGAGATAAAGATGAAGACACTTTTACAGATATTTTGAAACATTCTTTACTTTTTTGATTTATAGATAATCTATCCATAGTTAAAGGATTAACTCTTACATTTTCTCCTACAAACTACTAAAACCAGACACTACCCAGCAGCTTAAATAACATATGAAAAAGCTGCATCTATTTAACAGCTGCAGAACTCAGGACAGAGGCAGTAAAATATAAAAAAAATACAGGAGTTAAAAATTCTACTGCAAGAATATTAACTGTAATAAAAGAGAAGAGACATTAAAACCAGCAGCTAGTTAGGTGCCAGGACATAATAGAACCCATAAGGGCAGGCAAAGAATGATGCTAAGTTAGGAAGAAAGAGTCTGTTTTCAGAGAACTTCCTGACAGACACCACAACAAAGCAACATGAATGGTGACTGTGTGGTCCCCTTCTCGTAAATAAATCAGGCGTCAAAGGTTGATCTGCAGTTAATAAGAGGCCTAAGCCTTCTCCAAGGATTTGTAGTATTCTGTCAGCACAGTCCAAGCCTTGGGAGCCATGAAGCCTTCCGGCGGGTTTTGTCCTTCCCGAGCCAGCCTGCGCATGCGGGTCCCCGATATAAAATCAAAGTCTTCATGGCTGACAGGGATGGGGGGGAGGAAGAGGGAGGGGAAAAAAGAACATACATTAAAGGCAGGCAAAGTTGCTCATATTCCTTTTAATTCTTGATACTTTACACATTTTTTTTCTTGGGAGTATAATGCTGTATAGCAGCTGTCATTTCAAGGCTAGCAATGGCAGTAAATCTCAGGAATATACATCCTCTACAATATTCAGCTTTGGTAACTCCTGAGGTTTTAGCAGTGTAGCCACATTCCTCTTCACAGAGAAAAGCAAGGGACAATTCTTCCCAAGAATATTTCTGGGTTTCACATTCTCAACCTCAGAGAAAAAAACCMMATTCTTATCTCATTTACTGCTCCTGTGTTTGTTCACAAGTGGAATGCATYGGGGAAGATTGTTTACCTGAAGGGAACTGATATTTGGATTCTGGTGTGAGTGCTTTGATTCACTGACCAAATGGATCCAGGTGTGTGTGTATTGGGACTGTTGGCTGACAGTCACAAGATTCAGGGCAGTGGAGTGCTTGGCAGATTCAGTTTAGATGTAATGTAACATAGTGTAATATAATATAGAATAATATAGCATAATAAAGTAATTAATTATCCTTCTGATAAGATGGCGTTCTCCTCGTCATTCCTCTCCCTCGTCGGGGACAAAAATATCTACTATATAGCAGCATGGTGCAACTGAACCCCTGTGGACTGAATTCAGTCTGGGCTTCTATTGACCCTGGCTTGCTCTCTGTGAGGAAACAAACTCCTGTTGAAGGAGAACCATCTACCCTACCTACTGTCTGAGCCCTCTGCCAAGGCAACAGCAGCCATCCTGATTTACACCTTGCCTTGCCAGGGTAGGAGACCAGCCTGATAAGCTGGCTGAATATTCCTGTGCTGGTTCAAGAAGGTCATTTCAGTACCACTAGAGAATGTGTAAAAAAAATTTGTACATCTTAGTGAGGCACTGTTTGGAGAACAGAGAAAGTAAAAGCCTCAGAATCTAGAAGCAAGCTTCCCAGCTGTGCCTCTGCAAGACACTAAGAATACATATACATATTTATGCATATCAACAGCATGGCATATACAGTTCAAAATAAAGAGAAAAGCAATTAAGTAATAAAAATACCTTCCCCTAAAGATACCTTTCCCCTAAAAAACAGAATTCAGTTGGAAAAATGCAAAACTGAAGACAGACCAGGATTGTTTACCATTGTTAACATAAGATTCTAAATTATTATTAACTTCCCAGGTATGTAGTCATAAGCAGCAAAAGCTCCACAAATTAACTTAGTCCTCACAGGACTGAAAGAAGGAAAAGCAAGACAGGAATGCCAGAGTTCTATCAAATGTTCCAAAGGAAAAAAATTTGTATTTCTAAATTAAATATGCAATTTTACTTATGCCATTCGCTCAATTTGCAACATGTATGCATTACTCATTCTTTACTTGTCTGTTTGAAATAAAAACCAACTATTGATCTCAGATGTACATGCCTTAGACAGAGACAGGAGCCAAGTGTGCACATCAGAGGGCAGAACTTGGCTCTAAGTGCTGGTCTGTGCTCAGTAGGGTATGGAAGTTAGCAAGATGCAGAAAGCATTCCACAGTTCCCTTTCACAATAACACTAGCCCCATAACTTTTTGATTTGGGCTGTATACATTTACACACCAGCACTGTCATACATGCTCTTTTCTTGTCTCTCTAAATTTGGGACTGTGGGTTCCTGAAGTGTCACAAGACAAAAAAAACCCTACTGTGCTTTAGTCCTGCAAAATATAAATCACATAAAAATGAAAAATTAAACTTGGTGTAGCTCCATGGGAGAAAAAGTTGGCACTGCTATTTACATCTGAAAATTGTATGCCTTAGCAGAGAGATGTCTGCTGTTCACTAACACTGCCTGAAGGTAACTTGAGTGCTTTGCAAAGAACTATTTATATAAAATATATGTGGGAAAGTGATAAATCTGGTTAATGCTGTCAAAACTCTTTCAAAAAAATACAAGTCTTCAGATGATCAGGAAGAGTAAAGCAAGTACTATGTAGTTACTCCATGTGTCRTTTCTCCACACTAAAGTTGGAGCATTTAAAAAAAAAGTGTTTTATTTCCACTTGTTTCTTAAGTTTTCAGAAAAGCACTCAACTTTGTCCCATACCCTGCAAGTGAAATAATGCTACCAAACTACTACATTTAGATATACYATAGAAGTTTGCTGCAATAACACATACAACTCCTTTAGCTGCTTCTTATCCCTAGTTGCACAAAAAGCAGGTAAGAAGCAGGGATACCAAGGAAGAGAGAAACACGAAGCTAAAGAGATCTACAGAAATTATAAAAAAATGAAAGGAAAAAAGTGAGCTTCATATCAGAAAYGTAGCACATTCAGCATGTCATAATGTTTCCAAAATGCTATTAAAAATTAAAAATTATGTCCCCACATTATCCTGAAGGTCTATTTTGAAAGAGTTTTTCTTAAAAAAAAAATTACTTACTCAAATGGAGCCTTGGCAATATATACACAACAAGACAGTATTTTTTGCCTTTTTTTAAAAATTACTGCATTTACAAATTTCAATAAAATTTCAGAAACTGAGATTCCTGCTAAGGAGAAAAATCTCATCAGTACTGTGATGATGTGATCCACAAGCATTTTGAAATAAAACATATCAGTATGAGTAATTTGCTTTAGTAGAAGGAGATAGTAAAAGGAGTCACTAAGAAATGTCATCCTGAGTGAATTTTGAGGACACTAAGAGTTACTTTATATAAGGTGGATTTGAGTGGAACACGAGAGGAGGAAACATTTCACCATTAAAGATGCTATAAAAAAAGGCATTCAAATTCCATTTTTGTCAGATTTGAAATGACCCTCAATGAAACTAAACACAAGCCTTTTCTGAGTATGGCATTTAAGTGCCTTTGAAAATTTTACTCAGTAGCTGCTGGAATCAGCTTTTTTTTAGCCACATTGGATGTTACTAAATACTTACAACATTGATTTGACTTTTTACTGGCAATTGAGTTTGACTGGTACTAACAAAACACTTTGTGCCACTGCAATTAAAAGCATTCTCCAAAAAGAAAGAGGAAAAGAAGGCAGAAATAGAACCACAACAAAAATTTGTCAACAGAAAAACAGTCCTGGAACATTTCACATTGAGGACTGGTATTTGCTCTGTGGCATGGCATCCTAGAACTCTACTTCGCTCCCAGTGTGGGAAAAAACCCATACCTACAAACATTGTGAAATTTTCTTACTGATGGAGGACAGGGATTTCAAAGACCTTACAGGTCCTGTGACAAAACAAGGACATCATTAGTTTGCAAGGAGGAAGTGACTGCCACAGGCCTACAGGGAGCCTCTAGCGCTGGACCTCTGAGGTGTCAATACAGTGCATTAATACAGTAACTGGAGAGAACATTTCTTCTGCCTCAGTATTCCCTACAAATTTAATCTAAGTATAGACCACATTACATAGTAGATTTTTAATCTGGGAGAAAGACTAAAGATCAGCCATAATCTTGGGAACCCTGACCTTCTCTCAGGTATGTGCAAATGATCTAGGAATTCCCATTCTCTGTGGAAGGCAATGCCTGGTGCTTTCAAGGTCTTAAAGAATTAGTCTTAAATACAACACTCATGATAAAATACAGACCATTCATTCACAGTTTTGTCTTTTTTTTAGGCAAATAGAACAATAGGGAAATAAAACAATGACATGACTTATTCACCCTGGTCTGTCTTCAACATCACAACTGCGACGTTCTACTCAGCTGCTAGACTTCAGGCTAATTTCTGGGACAATTCAAAGCCTCCTTATCTGGGGTCTAATTTTAACCTTAAGTTCCTTCTAGAAGGACTTTCTCTGAATTTAAACTTACTCTCGCAGCATCAAGTCATGACACCATAACTCTTACAGGAAGTCTAGACTGTGCCTTGGGAATGAATGTCCCATAATGCTGAATGAACCAGCTAGTACCAGCTAGGTTCAAATCCCAACCAGCCAGGAACAAACTCTTTGTGAAATTGGAACACAATATTGTGATTAATATCAACATATGCAAAGCAAATCCTTTCCGAATTYCTTTCTGACTGACTGGGTTTAAGTCTTCTGGCCTGATGCAGAGTTTCAGTGTATCCTAYGTTATGTACTAATGGTGATTGAAAAACCGTATTTCACATAACTAAATTAAGGAGAMCAGTCAAGTGTGCTTATTGCAGCCTCTCACTATCACTTTAAAAAACAAATTTGAGAACAGTATGTACTTAGTTGGAACAGCTCCCCTACAAGTATGATTTTATAGGATTAAAGCAGTAATGGCAACCATATTAAAGGTCTCAGAAAAAAAGATATAAAGTTAAAATCTCTCTTCTTCACAGATACCCATGCTTCATTTACATTTTATACTGCTCCAGTCACCTTACTTATGGGTTTCTTTTAGCCAAAATGTTCTCTTTGGTTTTCTTTCAGAAAAAAAAAAAGTAATTGAATTCCAGACACTGTTGTGGCTTTTTTAATTGCCAGACTAATTTCCTTTCTTAATTGAGTTTTTTCTCAGCAGCAGTCTGTGGCTGCATTTTATAGGACTGATCTTCCATAAAGAATTGGGAATCTCAGCTCACAAAACCAACTTCTATTATTAAGCCACCAATCTCAAATTACACTTGTCTGTGGTAACTGTTTGTGAGGCCTTTTTGGTTGAAGAAGCACACTAACTGACTTTCTGAAGGAATTTCAGCATAGGGAAGCTTTTTTCRGGGGTAGGTAGTGGTGTTATTTGTTGGTTTCTTGGTTCTTTGGTTGTTTTCTTTACACTTCACTCAACCAGTTGTTTACAAGTCAGACATTCAATTTAATACTCCATTATAACCACAGTTCTTCCTATAGGCTTTTCTAAAACACATTTGGATATATTCAATTACAGAGCAAAAATTTTATGAAATTGAAAAGTGCAAAAACTTTGATAAGGACTGTAATAATATTCCTGCTAGCTTTTATATGCATTAATTCAGAATTCTAAGCAAGTGGAAACGCTCAAGCTTCCCACCCTGAAACTTAGATTAGGCTTTCTATCTGACTTGAGCAAGAGCAAAAATGGCAATTTTATTTTTATTATCCTCATTTTGACCAAAGGGGAAAAAAAATGAAATTAGCTCTACCTGTGCTGCTATACATCACTTCAAATGCACTCCTCAAATCACTCTCCTAGATCTAAGTTTCAGACAAATTGTTTTTCAAAAAATAAGTTTCAAGAGTTCAGTTTCATGAGGTGCTAAACCAAGTTCTAAGATGTCCAAGAAACAAATTTAAAATTGTGCTGGCTTCATGAGGTAAAACATTAATATAATTCCAAGTCATTGGTTCTTTGTATGTCTTAATGTTCTAAAGGGTAACTTTATTTAAATAATTTAAGCAATTTATAAAAGTTAAACTTTGTGCATCACTTTGCAACTACACTTGCTGCACAGCTGTTAYAAAGGCTTTCAGGTCAGTCCTTCCTCACTCCCTTTCCTCACAGACAATGCTGTAATCCTGAATGCAATCAGGATATTTCTGCCTTTCCTTACTGACAGGGGCCAAGTGACTTCAGCTCCCACACAGCTAAGCAGCACTGCTAAGCAGCAGCACGAGGTCCTGACACACCAAGTCAGCAGTCTCCACACTGGTCCCAAGCAGCCACTGGGTCAACTGAAACTCCAAGGGCAGCACATGTTCTGGAGGGTACTAACCAAGTGAGAAAGAAACTGACCTTCTATAYCAACTCCACAAAACTGTGCTTGTGTGGTCACCTCTGGGAGCAGAAGACTTTAAGCACAATAACCTCTTGGAATCACAGGCAGCACACCAGAGCAGTAAGGGCCTCTTGCACTGATTTGGAGGCAGGGCCAGTGTAAGCTTTTTGGTGCTTCCCAGGCTTGCCAGCAAGGTCACGAGCAGCTCAGGCACAGCCAGGTTTCACACAGTTGCCCAGCACCTCACTGGAGGCAGCTGACCACCAGTGGCAACCCACCCTCTGAACCCATCCCCACAGGCATGCAAGGAGTGCTATCAGCAAGAGTTACACCTTTCTTACACCTTTCTCATAAAAGCTGAGTAAAGCAACTCTCTGCCACTGCTAATTCTGCAGCCACAGCTTTTCAGACAATGCCCTGGCAGCTGGACCAAGCTTTCGGTAACCTTTCACCATGAGCCAAAGTTTCTTCTACCACCATCCTCGTGTTAGGACTTCCTCAGAAGCCAAAAGGTATTTCACCAATGGCAGCAAAGAGCCMAACTGCAAAAACCTCCGCGTGTCTTTGCTGCCAAGCCAGGTGTGGGTGTGACTCTACCAAATTACAGACACACTCAAGGCAGCAGATGGGGTCTACTATGGCTTCTCACAAGCATCTTCCCAGACAGAGGAGTCCAGGAGGCCTGAAAGAACAGAAGAGATGACCACATGGGGCAAGAGTAACTACACCCAGCAGCTAAGACACACAGCCAGCTATAGCTCAGTCCAAGGGAAACCCCTTTGCCATAAGCTTCCACACATTCATTAGTGATGTAAATTCTGGAATTGTCTAGTTGGCTGTCAAACGTCCAAGCCTCAAAAAACTGAGAAAGGTGAAAGAGATAACCAAATTACCCTTTTCTGATACAAGTCACAGCAAGGCTTCTATACATACAAYCCTCCTTCCCACATATTCATGTTGTGTTTTTCACCAAGTGAGCTCAGGAAATATTTCCACAAACACCATTATTTCACATCCAAAGGTCTTCCACCAGTATGATCATCTCATGTTTCCCGGCAATCCTCTCTTCCCTGCCATTCTCCTTGCAGAGTTAAACACCACATGGTCCAGGAGTCTGCCACATTTTCAGCATTACACAGACTATCTTGAAAGACAGCCAGCTGCACCCACCCAGGCTCTAACTCTGTCTGGAGCCTACCACAGTGCTCTGTCTGGCAGGCAGGAGCAGTGACGGGAGCCTGCACGTGTCCGCATTGCCACCTAGAGGACTGCAGCCACACACCAGCCCATCTACCATCCAGGGAAGGACAAAACAAATGGGCAGCACCAGGGCAGAACTGCACATGGCCTTTTTTCCATGACGCTTATTGAACCATGGAAAAAAGTGCCCCAAACCAAGGCTTCATAGACACAGTGAAAGGATAAAAGAGTGCACATGATGCAGTCTGTGGCAGAAAGTAGAATCTGTTCCTGCTGCTTTTCAGAAAAAATCTGAGTTGTTGGTGTTTTTTTTAATCATTTGCTATGGCAAATGACAGAGGTATAATTTTACTAATTTTACTTGATTCAAATCATATCTATCCTGCTAAGAGTACAGCACTGATGATCAGAGAATCAATATTCTGAATTTTGGCCTGTCACATTGCTACACCCTTACTACTCTAATTTAGTAAGAATTGATATACCAATAAAACTACTTCACTTTGATCTTTCTGTATTGAAGCATGACCAGCAGGTCCAGGAAGGTGATTTTTCCCCTCTACTGCACTCTTGTAACAGCCCACCTGGAGTACTGCATCCAGACCCTAGGGACCTCAGCATAGGAAGTCCAGAGGAAGGCAAAAAATTTGATCAGAGAGCTGGAGCACCTCTCCTCTGCAGACAGGCTGGGTGTTGCAGTTGTTTAGTCTGTAGAAGAGAAGGCTCCAGGGCGACCTTATAGCACCTTCATGTTCCTAAAGAAAGTTACAAGAGAGCTGGAGAGGAACATTTTGCAAGGGCCTGAAGGAGGAATGATTTCAAACTGAAAGAATGTAGGTTTAGATTAGATATTAGGAAGAAACTCATTCCTGTGAAGGTGGTGAGGCACTGGAACAGGTTGCCCAAAGAAGTTCGCATATCAGTASCAACTTCAACTGCAGTTTGATGTAAAACAAAAGAACATGTCAGTAATCTGAATAAAGAGGGTTAAATTAAAATGACATGTCATCTTCCCAGCATCATTCATTGTCACCAGAGCAACACATACATAAAGTTTTGGACACTGCTATCCCACACAAAAAATAACATTGAAGTATGCATACAGAAGATTAAATGAACTGTTCTGTAACTGGATTAAAAATAAAAAACCAACAAAACAGCTGAAAACCCTGGGACACAGAATATTCTTAGGGCATCATTATGCTTTATTACTTATAGAGAAAATAAATAGCTATTTGTCACCCCATCTTGTCCACTTTCTTTTCCATGCTGCACACTCTCACTGTGTCTCTTCCCTCCTATCTGATGCACACCCGACACCCGAGAAGCTTATTTAGAAAGACAAAGCAGCAGAAAGCTAATCTTACCATAATAAATAATAATATCCTTCTCTGGATTTAATAATCTGTGCCATTATGTTCCAGAATCAGAGAAATCCCAGTACCTGGGGAGCCTTCAYGTGGCAGCTAAAGTTAGATCAGGTAGCTGCACTGTGAACCAAATCATGCTGAAATCAAGCTACATTTGTCTAAAAGCTACATTGATCTAAAATCACATCTTCAACATTGAGCAATACAAATTTAATTATAAACATTTTTTTTTAATGTGGGCAGGGGTAAGAGGCAGCTATTGCTCAAAATTTTCTTAAAATGAAAATACAACTTACTGATCAGAGTCATAATAATCCATGCACTTCTTTTTTTTATTATAGGCTGCAACCCTGAAGGGTACAATTTCCAGTGCTCGGAGGCCAGGAGCCATTGTGAGCACTTTGGCACCATGGGTTGGTTCATACAGGTCTTTCCCAGTGTCAGGGTGTGGCATCCCTGCTGGATCTCGCCCTACAATGTAGAAGTTAGCTCCTGCAACCATCCGGGATCTGCAGTGCCACTGAACCTACAACAGAGACAGCAAAAACAATTAACAGAAGAAAAGGCTTAAAAATTGTAGCTCTCAAAATGGGCATGCACTCTGTAACTACTATATTTTCCTTAGTCAGATGTGATTTTTACTATAGAGCCACAACATAATAAAGAACCAGTTAAACTGATCACCATCAAACTTACAGCTAAAACATACTGTCCCCTTTTTATCTGCACAGTAGCTACTCAGAAAGTTACTTCAGCACCATCTACACATTCAGAACGAAAAACCACTCATTCAGCAGTTTGAACTTGTACATGTGGCAAGGACGTTGTTCAAGGTAGAACTAACACTTTGTCTGCATGAACATTAAAACCTAAAGGACATATAAACCGRGTATATGAATGCTTGTAATAGATTAACTTTCCTAAGCAGGTGAATTTCTTGCGTTTTGATACAGCTTTGCCTTACAGAACTGTTTCTTTTCTTCCTAAGCACTTACCATGAATGTTAAAAATACAAAAAATGCTAAACCAATATTTATTATACTTGTCCATTAGGATTTTTAAAGACTGGAAGGACACATCCACCCTATAGATAACCATATTACCAGCTGCTTGCTCTTCTGTAAAGCACTTGTGCTACAGAAACAGATCTAGTACCAATGACTTTTAAATAACCTATGGAAAATTATTAAAGAAAGAATCTCTCTTATTATTTGAACAAACATTACTGTCAGGCTGTACTCTGAGGTCACTGGAAACGACCTCACAGGTCATAGGAGGAGAAAAATAGGTAAGGAGAAAAATTTTATCCTGTTCAGAATAAGGAATGCGGATTTTGTCCCTCCTCACACAAACAAGAATGAGATGAAGGATTTCTGTTAATTCTCAGAAAAGGCCTATGGAGAACAGCAGAAGATTCCCCACATGAACTCACTCACATGCCTCAGCTAGATCTGGACTGCAGTTTTTTCTTTGGACTGAAAGGCACTAAAAGCTGTTTGAGCAGTCAACTGGTCAGCAGAAAATAAGTGGCATCTGCCTAATTTAACTTCACTAGCAAGATCTCCTATCTATGAAAAACGCTACCCCAGAGCTAACCTCAGAGCTTGGTCAGAACTTGAACTTCTGTAAGTCAAGGTGGAGGCCAGCAAGAAGGGGGGRAAAAAAGGAAAAAAAAAAAAGGGAATGAGATGGAAAATCAATATCCCCTCAAGGAACCATCCTCAACTAAGAACATTTATTCTTTCTGCTACCTCCCACAAACCTCTAGGGACTCCAACCCAAGACCTGGCTCCTAAACAAAGTGKTGCCAAAGAATTATTTCATACAAAAGCCTCGAAACAATTCTCTCTGAATTAAGTTTGCCAAAAAATAAACAGACTGCTTTTTTCTTAATCTGTGAATGCCCCTCCAACATATAAACTTCCTGCTTAACAATCATAAAACTTAAGTACTTTTAACATGCAGAACAATCACTTGGTATGTTAACAGATCTTATAATTCCTTCTGAAAAAGACTGTAAAAAAAGGAGGAAGGATTAAATTATTATCATATCCTTCTAACTGTGAAGAAAGGAACCTATAAACACAATATTTTCTCCCAGCATTTCCAGCAAAATCCTCCAATATAGAAGTTTCTTCAGAAGATAATGTTTTGGTTGGTGACAGAGACTTGATAATCTGCTTTCCCAAGCAAAATTAGACTCCTCTCTCCCTCCATTAAAACAGCACAACACACAAACATCCGACATCGCACAAAATATCTTAGGGCACTATCAAAAGGGGTTTGTTTCACTCTAAACTCCTGATGTATTTACCTCAGTTGGTCCTGCATACATCATGGGGGAAGGGAATATAGCTACCACTGTTGTTTCTGGATTCAGGATTCTCTCCTCCAGTACTGCAGCGTGCTGCTTCATGCGCCACATGAGAGGAACATCATCCTCCTTTGTCCAGCCCCCGAGGGGGTGCAAGAGCAACACCGGGCGCCGGTAGCCRCGTTCCAGAAGCTGCTTGTGAGTATCCTGCATCAAAAGAGCATGGCCATTGTGCACTGGGTTGCGCAACTGGAATGCAAAGACAGCATCTGGGGAAGAAAAAAAAAACAAGACAAAAGATATAAGGGAATCAAGTTATTTTATCAGGAGTTGTACAGCCACAGAAAAGTCTTCAGTATATGCTTTACTCTGAGCTCTCCTAAACAAGTGTTATAGCAGTGCTCGCAGATCATTAAAGATCTATCAGTTATTACAAAATCACTGTACTTAGTAAGAAAAACTAATAAAAAACAGCCATACAAAAAAAATCAGCCTTCTTAACTTCTGAATTTTCTGTAGAATTACTCTAGTTTCTCCGACTTCTATTTGGATTTTTCACTTGCATAAGGATATTGTATTCTAATAAGAAATAAAACTATGCTACCTATCTTAAAGGCTAAATACATAATCAAAAGAACAAATGGAGCTGTTTGGAATAAAACTAATGAAAGGGGATTTAATGTTCCTTACTAAGTTTCCTTCACCTTAGTTTAGAAGATTTTAAGCACGGTAAGAACAAAGCAAGGCTAACTGCTATTCCAGAGTATTAGAAACCCTTCCATGAAAAACCCTGCCACAGGATTTCTCTCTCTCCTGCAAATTCAGAAGAACTTAAATGCCCTGCAAGACAGCAAAACCACTGTAACGAGAGACTCTCCAATATGGAACCAATGAAACCTAGAGAACAGGGATTTTTCAGATCTCAAATATGTGTTTGTTTAGAGGTTAGCCAAAAGACTGATATTGCAGACCTACAGCTCTTACACAGAACCTACCAACCACACAGAACAATGACAGGAGCTCAGGACCAGTTGTGCTTTTCATTTTCAATGTTAATCTCTCTCCTCATGTTTAAAAGTGCAGCTGCCTGCCTGTCACTGCACAGTGAAAGCAGCATGTTTGTTCTCTGCTTTATGACATTCCTCAGCCTCTTACTTATCTGCCTAACACAACCACTTTTGTGGAAAAAACTGTTTTATTTCTTGTGCTGGAAAGAAACTTGGCACCAGCCTACCTGCACTACTTTCATAAGCCTTGTTCCCCAGAAGCAGCATGGAACAGACTTAAAAATAGCAGAGCATGAAAAYTGAGCATTCAACCATAGCTCTGTAGTTTTGGCCAAACATGATCTTTAAATCACAACTTACCACATTTTAACATTATCTTTTCTTGCATTATTAACATGTCTACAGTGCATGGAAAGATAAAGTTCAGAACCTCAGGTACTACCAGCTTCTGTTATGTATTTAGGCAATGCAATTCCTTAGATCATAAAAATTATTTCTATTAAAAGTAAAGAGTGCCACCTACCAGAGCATTCAAAATTTTCATCCTTGAAACAATGCCAGCTACAGTGGTGGCAGCAGACTTTTGGATAAGCCTCTGCAGGAAGACAGAAAGCAAAAAAAATTTACTCACCAGCATTCATTTCCTTGAATTTCTGCCTTAGTTCAGCTGGAGTGAGGCGGTATTGATCAAGTCCATCATTCCAATAAATACGATCAAGGACTTGCAGATCTCCACCCACAAGCCAGTTCCCTTGCTCCATAACCATCTAAGAAAAAAAAAACAAAGTCTATGTCAGGATTAGTTATCAGCTTCTCTTGAATATCAAGAGCATTGCAATGGGGACACATCTTTACCAAGGATTGTGTTGCAGGTTAATTTTATTTGACTGTTGGAAGCAAAGCACTGATGTTAAAAAAAAGAAAAACATTCACTGGAGCATAGTCCAGACATGTTATCCCATGATGCAGGAGATGTATAAACCTTTAGTAGGCCTTTCTTTCAAAATTGAGACAATATAAAGAAATGCAAATAGCCAATACTCTTAACCAACACTGCATGATGAACATAGGGTCAGGAAAGCCTTGTCTATCACAATTTATTTAGCATATATTAGCATACATTTTTATTAGTATGTATTTTAAAGTTTATTACAATCTAGTAATACAATGAAGTTGCACACTTTATAGTTATTGGTCAAAGCAAATGCTTTTGCAGCATTTGTACTCTGTAATATACAAGATTTACAATGCTGCAAAACAAGATATTGCGGCATTTGAACTCTGTAGTTTACAAGATTCTAGTCAAGAATAAAGTAACAAACAAAACAATTCTAATTAACTATTCACCCACTTTAATCTACAAATAAAATCACAATCCTTGAAGTAGAACAGCTTTTGGACTTGTTTCATGGTAGCAGTTTAACCAAGTAACAGATGTTGGACAGTCACTTCTTTTTATATCTTTAAATATCACCTCATGCTTTATCAAAAAATAATTATGGCAAGCTGCTTAACATACTCTACAAAGAGACAGACATTATTGTGAAATTTTTAATTTCTAAGAATGCATTTTCTTTTGAAGACGAAATCACAAAAAACTTTCAAGTTTCATACACATTTCTGATAACTTTTTTAGCCTTATGCAATTTAGAAATGATAATAAATCTTGATATAACAGAAGATACTACATACTAAACCTAAAAGCCAAGGAGTGAAAATTATGTGTGATTTTTCAATTTATTTTTTCTTTGACCTGCAGGAATTAAATGATCCCACAGTAACCATTCCCTTCCTGAAGAAAATGCCAGATCTTGACATCTTACCAAGGTGAAAGGAAGGTGTGATAATGATACAAAGATGAGAAAACTCTGCACTTCAGAATCTCTCAGGTGCCCAAATATTTCTGATTAAGAACAGCCACCAAATTAACACGCTGTCATGTTACTGCTATACACTCCGGTACAGGAATAGGAACATAGTTCCTTATCTTCTGCATAAGTCATTCAAATTTGGACTGCACAAGATTTTCTTATAAGTTATTAGATCTATGTTAATTTTTCAATAAAGGGATAATCTTATCTTCAACATCACAGAATACATCAAGGGCTTTAAAAATCTTCTATTAGTCATACAGATACTTTTACAACTTTTGAAAGGCTTTCCCTTTCCAAGAGCAAGCTCATAATTTGAGGTTTGCTTGATTTCTCTTTACCTAATTTTATGTTATACCTGTAAACAAAAATACCTCAGAGACAAATGGGGAAATAAACATATTTTGGCTTTGCAGAGCTAAGATGTAACATTCACATCAGCTTGCATAAGCCAACACATGATGAGTATGTTACAATTAGAACATTTCAGTGTGACATACACATAAGGCCAAGATAATAAAACATAACAAACACAATGGATAGGAAATTACTCCCCAGAGAGTTAATGATGAACTCTCCAGGAACAGGGCCTGTTTGAAAAACATCTAAAGCAGGCAGGTTTCACGTGCATCACATGCAGCAGGAAAGAAGTTTTCTATCCTTCACAATGCATATATCCACTGATTAAGGAGCTTTGATGATCCATCTGGTGACACAGAGGGATGTGTTTCCTAGGCACACTGGAGGGCAAAGTTCCCTCTTCTGTAGCACAGATTCTACAGTACATTCTAAATTCATTTCGTGTGTACATATTGACATTAGATTTTCACACTAAGTACAGACTATTCAACAGCTGCACAGAAAAAAATTAGCTTTGTTTCTGCTCAGATATTTAAACTAATTTTCAAAGTAGCTTTTTTGTCAAAGTACATCAATCAGAGACATGCACCTCAATGAATTTGCAGCTCCACAACAGTACATCTAACAGGACTAGATTTTCAACTTTTAAACACACACCTTGATATAGGGGTGTTCCTTGCATGTGGTTCCCCACTGCCTAGCACAGCGTTCCTCTTTCCTGTGCTCGTAGAATTCGGGATTACGGAGAATGGCAACGCGGCGACCTTCGTACACCAGTGCAATTGCTGTGCACCCATCGAGCCTCTCTTTGTCTTCTTGAGTAGCTGTTAGCACTATAGGCACTGACAGATTAATAACTCCCCCTGCAGAGGGAAGGAAAAAAGCCCTTTATCCTTAGTAACAGTCATCGATGTTGTTATGAAAATCTACCTAATTAACATCTTCCTTTTAAGACTGTAAGTGTATTACATGACAGGTAGTTGAAACACTTAATTTAACAGGGATTAAGCAACTCTTAGAATGAACTCATGCTTCCATAAGATACACATGCTATAAAATTGAGCAAACACTGAGGTTTGAGAACACAGTACTGCAAATATAGCTCAAGCACAATACACAGCAAGTACTTAGAGCTGCACAATAATATTTAAACTGGGAGGATACTATTTTTTAGGAAACTTAATATCTTTCTTAAGAATCTATATGGAAAGTAGAAATACACAAATAACATTTTAAAATAGGTCATCTAAAATATCAGACAAGATTGCTACTGGAGTGGATAATTAGTAAAAAGGAAATCATATTCTCAGGACACACAATTTTGGCCCCTAAGAAAAAAACCAACGCCATAGAAGCAGACAAATGTACCTAAGTAGTTAACACACATAATTGAACTATTTCAAAAGGTGACTTTTGTTGTACACTTAAAACTGTATTCAGAGTCAAGCATTTACCTTCCAGAAAAAAATGCTGAGTCAGGCAAACATTCTGCATAGTTTGTTCAGCTGAAAGTTTACCAGCTACTTTACTTTTAAAACTAAGCCAATGTAGCTGAATTTTAAGGTTGTGTGGTCCTTCTTTTTAAGTACCTACTTCACTGCCATATGCTGAAGTCTTGTTTTTCTTTTCTGCAAGAGTGAGATTTGATAAACCCAGCAAAGTAAATATTGTAAGACTTCTACAGAGGCTGGGGTTCTAAACTTTTGTGTGGCCTCCAGGAGAGGTCATGGACTCTTTAAAGTTAATGGAGGTTTTGGAATTTGCCAAGACTCTAAAATAAGTCTAATTTTGCTATTATTTAAGCAATATATTTTTTATTAGGAAATTAAATTTCTTAGGAAATTAAATATTATAAAGGTGGATGAAAATTTTAAGAGAAAAATACATCTCCCTTCTTTCATAATGCAAAATGTATAATGCATGCTGTGCATCTCCTCCTAAGTTCAGTCTTGGTGTCCAGAGTTATTTTCAAAGTAACTACATCATAAAATTGAATTTGGCAGCAGTCACAGAGAGTGGTTTGACACCCCAAAATGGATAATTAAAAAAAAAACTGCCTTGCAGACAAGTAAATAAATATTTCAAAGTATGAAGAGATGTCAAACCTGTTGATTATTTTGTCCATGACCAGCAAATAAATACACGATATCTTCTACATTTTTCTTCAGCAACTGCACAAATAAGAAACTGAGGCAAGGCAGTGAAGCAAGTCTGTTAAATCACAGATGAGTACAGTGCCAGGATGAGACTTTTCCAGACAACTTAATCCTTAAAGGGAGACTATCAACACATCTGCACTGATCTCCACAGGTCAGAAGTCAGTCAGTATGAACACTGCTTTTAAAGCCAAAAGGATGAGATGCATTGCAGGTAATAAACCATTTCCTTCTCTTCAGAATCAAAGCCCTGTAAAATGACTGCTGCTGTAAGACCCAGAATAACATCCAAGCAAGGAGGAAACTTTGAGGATGTTGTTTTGACTTAACTGTTGCCATTGCTGCAAGCAGCAAAGCAGCTTTAAGGCAATCATATTTTTCTAAGAAGATTTACACATATAAGTGCTCTAGTAGATCTCTAAAACAAGGAAATCAGTAGCAGGACATGCAGAGGAACATAATGATTTTATCCAAGCTTAGAACTGAAAATTGTTTCCATCGATAACTTGCTATTTTTCATTAGTCCTAATTTTTGTAGGACAGACGAAATACTCAAAACAACRGCAAAAGAAGTTTAAAAAATTGTTATATTGCTATATCTGAAACACTCACCCACACAAGGTCTTAATTGCCTTATAAAAATCCTGATTTACAGAAAATTACAGGACAGGACTAGGACCTACAAGCTATTTTAGCAGCTGAATGCATTGCATATCATCTGCAGAGGACTTTTCACCTGGATGGATGTACAGAAGGCAAACGAAATGAGAACAAAACTAGCAGCCCAAAATTATACTGCCAAGTAACACGATGGCATTATGCTCTATGGGAGAGCACCTAGGCAAAAAGGAATTAAGAAATATTAAGAAGGATGACAGATGTCTGTATTACAGCATTGAGAGAAAAGTGACTTCTTTGTTTTCTGCTATTTGGTCTCTAGCAAGACAAGAGTGATGCAAAAGGAAGCATGAATAAAGGAAAAAGGCTGGAGTAAAACAGCCTTCAAAGAGGAATAAATGAAAAATGACAGAGGATCACAATCAAACTCCAAAATCTGAGGATGTTATGACTTACTATCTTAAAGTTCTTAGCCATCTGGTRATGCAAAATAAAATTTATTCATTTAAATCATCACAGGAAATTACTAAATCACAGTAATTCAATTACATGTGACAATTCTTCATACATAGATTCTGATTTCACACTTGCAACAGCTCCAGCACTCAAGTCAGTTTGTTGTCCTTTCCTTCATTACTAATACGAAACAAATCTTTTAGTCACAGAGCTAAACAACAATTGCAATTCCAAATTCAATGATCAATTTCTTCAAAACAATTTAGAAGTACGCATTTTAGAACTAAATGTTTTTCAGAAATTAAGATATTTGAAAAAAAAATTGTAAAGGCAAAAAGACAAAATATTCACATTCTAATATGATGGTAGGTACAAAAAGAATAAAACCATCACATTTAAAATTGGTTATTATAATATTCTATTCCCTTCTCCCAGACCTGAAGTTGTTGACAAGTCTGATAATGTGTTACCACATCACCACTAAAAGGCAAARCATCAAAAATATTTTGGAAGTATGATTAGTTTGCTCAGTTTACAAATGGTGTGTTTTACCCTACCATCAAGGAGACAGTCAAAGTGAAGGCACTGGAGGTATTCTCTCTCTCTCATAAAGCCATTCAGGGGTGTTGCCCAACCTTCTGCTAGCACTTGTACCCACTGCATATCCACCTTGTAAAGAAATGAAGAGATAGACTTAGAGCAGCTAAAAGTTGCTGCTTAATTACTAGCATCAGGTATTAATCATAAGAGATCATGCTTTAATTCTAAAATGCAGGACAGTACAAATGGAAGATTTCTCAGTGTTACCATTTTTAATCACAAATAAKTCAAAGTTTCTACAAGTAAGGAAAAAACAACTTGTTCCTCACTGTACATATTTTTGGCTATCTCCTAGTACCTACACTGGATCAAATTTCCATGTGTTAAAAAAACTAAACCAACAAACACACAACACACAACAAATTTTATTTGTAAATCTTGATAAAGTTCATCTTAGCAAAATTAAAGAATCCCACTTGCTTTATCTAACTAAGCAAAATAACAAAGACGTTAAAAAGAAAAAAAAAGTAATAACAATACATACGATTACCACCAAAAAAAAATCAGAATTATGAAGGTAAATATTAAGAGGTCTAATCTTTAAACAAATGCGAAATAATTCTTTTTCATAAACTACTGAGACAATCCAGAACTAAAATTCTCTCTGGACTAGTACTTATTTTAGTATGAGATATCAGGTTACACCGAATTTCCTTCCTTAGCACTCAGAGTCAGTATGGCTTAGTGTGTGGTCTCCATTATTTCTGCATGTACATTACTAAGACTTGGTCAAGTTTTTGACAAGGACAGGCTTTGCTTGTGCAAGTCTCTTTTGCAAAGGCCATGACTAATTTTATTACACTGTTTAATTACACTGAGGCAAGTACAAAACATAGTTTATTCCCAAACTTACATCAGATACTTGACTGATATTTAACAAGCCTGAGGTTGGGGGTGGAGGGAGAAATTATTTGTTTTTCTAGATAGGGAGCAATTTAGAATGAGACCCTACTGAAGTTTAATAATGGTGAACCTAAGTATATATTTCTCAACAAAGCAATTAAGAGTTTTAAACAGATGCATGTGAAAAAAAATAGTAAAATGTGGTGAAAGGAAGTATCAATATTCATTGCTAGTAGAAGTCCAAACAAATTTTAAAATTACTTAGTTCAATGCTCAGTATGTCACCCCAATCCTTCAAAGTCTACTCACAATAGATGCTGAACTCTGAGCTTAGTCAGCTCCTAGATCAAATGCTTATCTGTAACTTCTGGTAATACCATCAAAAAGCCAGTGAAAAAACTCATGCACTGTATCTGTTTAGGCTTAGTTATTCAGAAAAATAAATGAGGTAGAACAAAAACACAGCCAGAAGCAGCTTCATTTAATTGATCTGAGTTGAAAAATAACGTATTTAACTAAAATAAGAATAGGGCTGATCAAGTTGTTCCATGTTTTTCTATATTCTCTCTGCTGGAAACTAGAAACACAGCACAAGCATGCTCTAATCAGCAAAAAAAGCAATAAACTGGATCTAGTCTTTGCAATTGAGTTTGGTATGTATATTAAAAGTTAATGCTGTTCAGTTGAAGGCTACCAACAGGAAGAATCAAGAAGTAGTAATTGATTTCCCCTATATTTCTAGGCAATTACAATTCACGACAAAATGGTTTATGTAAGTAAMCTGAAAAAAAAAGGAAGCAATCCTTCTAGAAACAGTTTCTCATACAAGACATTCCAGGCATGGTTTCATCCATGGATCTGGAGGGAGTGTGGGAGAAAATCACTGTAGATTTTTGCTCCAGGGTGGGGATAAACTAAGTAACACTATACCAGACATTATTCATGAAAGTATGAAGATCTATTATCTCTGGTAAGTAAACAGAGAAACCACAGATGCTCGTGCTTTCACTCAAGGAAAGAGGGAAAAAGCCTGCTTAGTGTAAGTAGATGCAGGTATTTCTGCTGCAACAGATCAGACTGTCCTTCAACTGCAGCAATGAGACAGCTGAACACACAATACCTTATTTATTTCCAGGGTTAACAGAGACTCAGCATCAGTTTTGGCCAACTGTAGCTTGTTTTCAGGCACATAAAGCTCTTTCACCTCATAAGAGGCATCCACTGGTACAATGTCCTGTATAGAAGGAAAAAACAGAACTTAATGTTTGCTCAGAATGCCTCTTGGGCACCGAACACACCAAGAAGTAAAATTCTAATGTTGCACTAGACAGCAGCAAGAATTTATTAATTATGCAATTTTTACTCATCTAAAAGCCAGCACTGTTCCAAGATTATGATATATTGCTAGTTACTCAAGCCAGCAGACTGGCTAAAGCGAAACATTCTGACAAAAGGTTTTTTTCTAAACCTTAAGTAACCCATAGAACATTTATCTAGTAAATATTTAACTATTGAATTGAATGAAGTTTTTATGACTTCTTAATGCCTACATTATCTACAGTAGAAAGGCAGACTCAATGCTTTTACGCATGCTGAAGAAGTAAGAAAAGATTTAGAGACTAAGCATTTATGATTTTAAGTTAYTCACTATACAAGACACATTAGAAATGGCAACATGAAGGCAATATACATAAAGCTCCTTCTCTACTAAATATTAATACAGAAGTACACATTAAAAGTATTTCCTACAGCTAATGCCATAACATCAGTATCTTCATCTATATACTAACTCTTCGAATATTTAAATGTGATGTCATCTGTGTGTATATATGCAATGAATCAAAATCTAGCTCTGTAATCAACATATTTTTGTTTGAAAAAAAAAATCAGTGCTCTTCCATGTGTATTAAACAAGATATTCTCACTCCACAATGCTTAAGACTTTAAACTTGTTAGAAGAGATCAACACAAAGATAAAACCATAATTAAAAGCAGAGAAAAGATCATCATGATGAAACTGTTAAGAATCTCTTCCAACAAACGATGGCGTAATATGTCAAAACCCAGTCAAATGTTCCAGTGATGTTCAGTAGCAAAAAATGAGTGAAAAGAGGCTGACTATTCTTTTTAAAATACATTTTTCAGTGTTTGAGAAACCTTTGTAAAATAATGCTTTACTTTTGGACAAAAATACTCACCCTTAGAGCAACAAACAATAATTAAATTATCTTGACTTTTCCAAGTATATGCAGGGTAGAATAAATAGGTATGCTTGCAGAAAACACAAAGTTAACTCAGGAATTTTAATGCATTTATCAGACCTTAGGCACTACCTCCATGGAAAGTAAAACAAAGGCAGTAGAATAGGCTAACAAGTGAGAGATAAAATGACTAAGGGAGTAACAAGATGTGATGAGTCTCACTGCCTGTTGCATAATTCATATGCTCAAAGACAAATCAAAAGAAGACAAATTAAACTAGCACTTAGAAATGCTGTTTTATAAGGAAAACTTGGTCCAATACACATCAGACATCATTTTGGAAGCAGATTTTAATACATTGTAAGTTAGGCAAAATCAGCCTTTTGTTTTCTCTGCCTGAGCAGCAGCATGACAGCCCAGGAGAGCTGCAGCAGACTCCTGTCACAACAACAACCCCAGAATCGAATGAAGGTATTGCCTCCTGTAAGCAACACTGTAATGATGCAGTGTACATTAAGCTGTTTCACAGATTTCCCTCGGGACACTGGCTCATTACCAGGCTAGGATGTCCTAATTTTACAAACCATCAATAGCTTAAAATAAACGTGCCTATTAAAAAGATCTCTTCAGATATTATCCTGGTTTTAGTGTCCCACTAACGGGCAAAACAAAGGTTTCACAATGCAGTTTCTGTCAACAATCTACTTCATTATACAAATGTAAACAGCTTGAAGACAGTTCTAGCAACTGAGTCTGACATTTGGAGAACTTGTAGGATTACTAAACCTAGACTCCCTTGCACACATGAAAGTGGTACTTAAAACATCAACTTAGATTACAAAGAAACATCAACAAAACAAGAAAACCAGCAACAAAAGGAATCCATGCATCTTTAAACTGCATGAATTTTAGGAATTAGGAAAAYGTTAGGCTAGCAAGCCATCTAGTGACCATTCTAAGGCATCAGTTTTACTGAAAGCTTAATTCTACCAAAGGACAAGTTAAAGAATATTCCACAATATTTATTATTTCACAAGTTATTCATATAAAAAATGACAAAATAATTTCAAAAATAAACTAGATGTATTATGGAAATATGCCTCCTCACACTGGGGTGATGGGTTCTTTGCTGATACTGATTGCCTCTGGAGATGATCTAGTCCAGCCTCCTGCTCAAAGCTGGTCCCACTACAGCAGGCTGCTCAGGAACTTGGCCAATCAAGCATTTAATATCTCTAAGGATAGAGCATTCGCAAACACTCAAAGCAACTTGTTCTAATAATTGACCATCTTTATAGCAAAAGGTTTTCTCCCCTATGTCTAATTTTGTCCCCTATGTCTCATATTTTATCTCATGTGTGCTGCCCCTCATCCTATCCTTGTACACTTCTAAAACTAGTCTTCATCAGTCTTCCCTGTACTTTCTGACTTGGATGATAGAAACTGCAACAAGAACTCCTTTAGCCTTCTCCAGGCTGAACAAATCCACTTCCTCTCAGCCTCTCCTTGTGCAGTGACATACTCCAGCCTCTGACCATCTTGGTGACTTTCTGCTCAGCTCACAGAAGCACATCAATGTCTGTTTTCTTCTGGGTGAAGGATAAGGGCACAAACCTGGACAAGGGATGCACACAAGGTCTTACAAGTGCCATATAAAATTGCAAAATTGCTTCTCTTGAGCTCCTGGCTATGCCTTTGTTATTTACAGTAGAGCATGCAGGTAGTCTTCTCTGCAGCACAGCACATTTTAATAATCCTGGGAAATATATAGTGCGGAAAAATTTATTTCCTAGAATCATAGAATGGCTGGGGTTGGCAGAGACCTTAAGGATCATCTAGTTCCAACTTCCCTGCCATGGGCAGGGACACCTTCTACTAGACCAAGTTGCTCAAAGCCCCATCAAACCTGGCTTTCAACACCTCCAGGGATGAGGTATCCACAGGTTCTCTGGACAACCTGTTCCAGTGTCTCACCAGGCTCACAGTAATTAATTTCTTCCTGATATCTAAACTACCTTCTGTCACTTTAAAGCCTTGCCCTCTCCCTAAATACCCTTATAAAAAGTCCTTCTTCAGCCTTCTTATTCAAACTACAAGAAATCTACAGAAATCATATTCTCAAGATAGTACTGCATTAATATGGTCTAAAACCAAGACATGCCTGTTTAGCCTTGCCTCAATTTCATTGTCTCCCACTAAACTAAACAACCACTAAGATACCTTGCCATTCATTAGACTGTTATCTTCAAAGAAGAGGAAAAAAGTGCTAGATGTGCCTTAAAGCTGATTGGGCTAGGAGCCAGCAGTCAGCACTGTGTACCAATGCAAGCCTTCAGGGATCATTATCCTGGCACATGTGACATAGGTTTCTATAACTATGAATTGTTCTGAGCAGGAGGCACAGGGCCCACCCAGTCAGGAACTGCCACCTCTCATAGGTAGGACTCATACACAGCTCTCCTATTTTCTTCCCAAAAAATATTCATATGGGGATTTGGGCAAAAATTATCTCGTGGTTTTCTGCCCTGCCTTATCTCCTGAGCAACCCTGAGCAAGCAGTCATCCTTGAGGAATTTTCTTGAAAATTTCAGTACAATCTCTCCAGAGCTGTACTTACACAGAGGGTTAAAATTAACTCGTACTGGCTGCATGATGAGGTCTTATGCTTGTATCAACTTCAACACTTCATAGAGCTTTATTTAGTCAAACTACTGTCTATACCCAAAATTTCCAGAACGTCCAACTCACATAAAAAGACATGAGTTATTATCTGCAAGAGTACCTCAGTTAAAAAGAAATAGTTGTCTGGAATGTCATCCACTACCCACTGACTATAGATAAGAATGTAAGGAAACACATTTCTTCTACATGAGGATTAGCAAATTCTGGGGGCATGGTTTCAAGAGGATGAAGCCATCTCTTTACTGCCTTCACTTTTAGTGTTGGGTTTGGGTTTTTTTGTCTGTTTTGTTTTCAATGTGGCATTTGTTGGGGGTGAGTTTTTTTAGGTTGGGTAATGAGCCAAATCTACTTATCAAGCAACAGGAGAAGGCCCAGAGACTTCAAAAGGGATGSTGTTGATTGCAGGCATGAACAAGGAAAGAGATCTACCTTTTCAGAAGCTATGAACCATAAACTCAACTCAGCCATGTCAAGAAGATCAGCTTTCTGACCTGGTCATTACACAATTGCAGGACTACTTTTACTAGTACAAGAAAAACAGTGGAAACAAGGGAAAGCAGACACAAGCACAGCAGCCCCTATTTAAGTGAGAGCAAATCACTGTGTAAGTGCACCCTTGTCTCTTCACACCTGCAGTATATATTAATTTGTACACTACAGATACAATGTAAAAATTCAGACCCTTTAAAATCGGTTGCTAGCATTTTTAAGTCAGCATTCACTGTTGGTTCTGTAACAATTGAGACAGCCTCCTCTCCCTTCCAGTTATTGACATAAATTAATTTTCCACTTGTCCAAAACTTATTTCACTTGGAGATCAATGCCGTGCATTGTTTATATTTAAAAAGGAAACACACAATAGGATAAGTTTAAAAGTTTGAATTGAAATATGCATAAGTCTTTATGTCTCAAAAATTGTCTTTGTTTTTCCCAGCACTTACATTCAGACGGCACGTATAAATACTTCGGGGAAAAAGTTTCTAAAATATGTGTCCATTTCTGCTCACCCTCTCTTGAAGAAGTTCCACAACTTGTTGGATACAATCATTCACATYACAGGAATCAGTTTTCAGCACAAGCTCTGGGGCTTCTGGTTTTTCATACTCAGAATCAATCCCAGTAAAACCTACAGAACATAAAACAAGAACATTAGGTGACTTCTTCCTAAAGATGACTTCACTTTAATGCTGTTCACAGACAGTTTTCTATATAWAAATGAACACAACAGGCAGGAACATAGAGTTTTAGCTTCCTTAATACAGGAATTCTCAGGGAAATTAGCAGGTTTTTTCTTTATCTTCTTTGCTAATCATAGTATCTGACAGTATCAAACATCAGCATTCTGCAGTACATACAAAGCACTTATTTGTTGGTGAGGCTATTTGATTTTTACTGTGAATAAAAAGAAGAGCACTGGCAGAAGAACTGTGCACATCAACTCAGAGCTTGCCATGCTATCAGCTGATTGTTGCTCTTAAAAAAATAAGGATGAAAAAATATTATGAACATCCAGTATATAAGTAAATTCACACTCATACCACCAAGCAGTACTCTGAAGCAAGGAATTTCAACACCTTTTACATTAGTTGAGCTAATATACTCATCTCAAGATAGCTGCTAATGTAAGATTGATGACTATGTTTATTATAATAGTTGTCACAGACTGTGCAAGCTAACAGTGACACTTGTTCTGGTCTACTTAGCTTGCAACCTACTTTGAAATTGTGGAGATTCTACCACCCATGCATAAACAAGGAAAAATCAAGCCCAAAGGCAAAGAGTATCAGCATACAAATCAGATCTGCATCAGGAATATCAGCTGGGCTTCAGCAACTCAACACCTGCATCCTCCACAAATGCAAATATTAGAACTCCAGTTTTTCCCTTTGGATTTAAATACCCTCAAAATTAGTAGTTTAGTTCCTCCTCTAAGAAA
Source organism: Cardinalis cardinalis (assembly GCA_014549065.1). NCBI lineage: Eukaryota > Metazoa > Chordata > Aves > Passeriformes > Cardinalidae > Cardinalis > Cardinalis cardinalis. Next base: position 532,373 of record JACDOX010000070.1, read on the forward strand.
AATATCAATTACTGCAGTATCTCATGTGATAAAGAAAGGCTGGTACCTTTTCCAAAACCTGTATACTTTAGAAGGATCTGAATACTGGAGGAGTGGGAACATGAGACAAAGAAAATGTCTCATTACCACTTTCAGAGGAAAACATGGTAACAGTTGCTCACTTTCCTTATGAATTGGCAAGCTTTTTTAATTTTCATCCTTCATATATCAGATAGGTCATAAGATAAAGTCACTGCTACACCCACTTGTATCTTACTCAGGCACTGTTTACTTCACTACCACTTCTTCAGGAACACAGTTCCATTACGTGGCTTGTAAAATTAACAAAACACTAAGGATGCTCACAAAATAGGCAAAAATAAGGATTCTGTACAGAACTGTATCTTTGTATCATGTCAGCTCAAGCCATCTTGCCTTGATTTTGAACAAATCTTTGTTCAACTTCATTTATTCCTGGTGCTTGCACGAAATATATTGTAGTACTAGAAGTATCAAGCAACCACTCACAAGGAACGTCTTCGATTTCTTGGATTTTGTATCACTTCTGATTAAAGTGAATTCACACAGCATCTGCAAACTCCATCCCCAGAAGTGATTACTTTAAAAATACCTGCTTTGCTACTAAATACAGAGCTATCTATCATCAGCTTGTGAAACTATAACATAATAGAGCAAAGCAGCACTTGAAACAATACTTGCAATGAATGATTGCATAGCTAAGCTTTTTTTATTGCAGGTTACACTTAAATCTTGACCTGAGGCTGGGAATAGGAAATAATGTTCATGGGCACTAGAACAGAACACAGATTTAAAAGTTACTATCTTCAGAAGTGTTCTTARTGGTCTTTACAGGCAGACAGTGGCCATGTTTTACTTTTTAGAAGAAACTAGCRGGTTTTATTAATGCAGTTCTTTAAAGACTTTAAAAAGAATTAGGCTCTTTTTTTACTGGCAGATGGATGCACAAAGGAGGCAGACTAATCCTCAATCATTATGTGATTTCTATTGCAACCTTTAATGTGCTCAAGGCTTTTTCTATCTGTGGTTAGCCACTTCCACCCTTTTACTGTCCTACACACTTAACTACTCAGTTTCATGAGTTAGAAGTCAATTTCTATTTTCTTCTCAGTCCTGTCCTGAATCCATGCTCTTTTTAAGGGTGATACACTCAGACTTGAGCACATCCACTTACATGGAGTCAAATTACACCAATGTTTCACTAATTACACCAATAATTACACCTATGYAGAAAAGATGTGATTACATCTAGGTTCACCTTTAATTTCTCCAGCCCTGGCTTTCTTATAGAGTCCTTTAACATCTCTCTGCTCACAGACATGCAATGGAGCATCCACAAATACCTCAAAAAAAGGCAAACTTGCCCCTTCATGAATTCGTCTGGCGTTATTACGATCCTGCAAGAAAACAGAAGAAAAATCCTAAAAGGTTGTCCCCATATATTTTTACTGGTTTTTGTCTTTGAAATTAATTTTAAAGAAGATGACAGCCCAATGTAAACAAGCTTTCAAAGTTTGACAAGAGAAATGTGATTTGATTATCTGATGCCCTGCAAGGTATATCACTTTGGCTACTGTAGATCACATGGTAAAAGCTGACAGGAAGATGTAAGATATTTTACATTAAACTTGATTTATAAGAAAAACCCACAACCAAACCCAGCCAATAGAATGCAGGGTTTTCTATATCCATACATATATGTCTGAGGAATAACATCTGCGTAGTTGAGTACAGCAGGGAGGAGGTGCTATCTGCTGCTCTTGATATAACCACCCTTCTCTCCCAAGCACCAGTCTTCCCTACAGTCCTTAATCTGACAAGACTTGTGTAGTCAAAATATGGTATTATTTGCATTATTTTATCATATTATTTTTATGGCTTGCCAAGCATTGGAACAATATTGGTGACTTTCATTGAGAGAACAAAAACATGTCTTCCAAAATCCACTAAAATCTTCTCTTATTAAATACTGTTTATTAGTTATTTTTCTCATATCTAGAGACTTCTGTCATACTGTAGGGTTTGAGCTCCCCAAATTATCATCAGAAGAAGTGTTTGCACCACTCTAACCAAAGAAATAACACATTCTCATGCTGTGAAACACCTAAGCTTAAAGTCCCTGGGTCATTCCTCAAAATACTTGGGTGTTCACACATCCTTTTTGTCTCTCCCCTCCAGGTTCTTATGCATAGGTGAAAACAGTCTTCATATAACAATGTGAAAATGAATTTACATTAATTTTTAAGTATTATATAATGTCATAATGCATACACAACATGAAATAAAGTAAAAAGAACCTACAGGCAATTAAAACACTGTTCCCTTAAGTCACTTGGTAAAAATAAAGTTCTCACCATTCATTCACTAAAAGAAAAATTGCTTTTAAAAGCAATTTACCTAAGCCTTCAGGTTAAGTGTACACCTAGTCTTCATATTTATGAAGTACTGGAATCTACATGGATCAAACAAGATATTGCAATTTTAAAAGTCTTTCTTGGAACATCATTTGAGCTTGTTTGTATTATTAGAGTAATAATTCTGTCTAATGGACTGAAGGATAGTTCCAGTTATAGAACTAATGTCAGCATTTTATATTTTAAACTAATACTTCTCTTTTGAGTAATCACCTCCATAAAGCACAAGCACCATCCAAAAAAAACCACCAAGTAAGTATTTGATTCTGGCTACACTCAGAAATGGATTTCTGTACCTAGGATTCTGAATGATATTTTGCATTCTCCCTACACTTCACCTAGATGTTTTTCACACTTACCTGAGCATAAGGAGAGATGAAACTAGTAATGCACACCAAACCAGCATCTGCAAACAATTTAGCAACTTCAGCAATACGACGCACATTTTCCTCTCTATCTTCTGGTGTAAAACCCAGGTTCTTATTCAGGCCTTGGCGGATATTGTCACCATCCAATGTGTAGCACGGAATACCATGGCACACTAAATACTCCTCCAGTGCCATGCTCACTGTAGTCTTCCCAGCACCAGACAGACCTAAAATAGTCAATAATAATACAAATATATAAGCATAGGAACAAGTTAAGGCAAATTGTAGTACATGCACATTATGAAAATCCCAAACTGACAGGCATCAGCAGCAATGCCTTCTGGATAAGCTTACTTGGAATGCAAACCAAGCGGCTTTTACACAGACAATAGGCAAAGAGAGAGTAAGGTAAAGGGTTTTCTCCCTTTTTCTCCCTCTTGAGTATTGGGGGGGGGGCGGGCTGTGCTAAGTTCACTGATGATTTCCTAAGTTGAATCAGCTCAGTGTTGAGTTGGGCAAGAGGTACAGCCTGTGCAAGGCAAGAGAAGGAACACAAGGCAGGAAACAGAACGGTCTTCTTTTGGCAGCAATTACGTACACCCCCATCACAGAAAATAGGTACAACTGTCCAAAAGAAGATTTCAGCAACTTCTTAATTTACTTCTCACTGAGGTCTTTGGCTTGTCATTTTTGTCCCCACATCTAGCTTGCTATTCACTCACATGCTCTGTCTTTTCACACATCATTTGGTCTCCAACATGTAATGAATTGCAAAAGTTAAGGTTATACATTAACGTATTTAAAAACATTCCTCAAGCTGACAAGTCTTTAAAATAACTTACACTCTAAAAATTGCATATTATTTTACATATGAAAGCAATGGTTTTCCACATTTTTGCTAAATTCCTCAGTTTTCTTTACTAGGACCCTCTGACTCAACATTCATTAAAAAAGAGCTCTCAAATAAAGGTTACCTTGAAAAATGAAAAGCAATCCCTGAAAGATCTTTCCATACACTCCAACTCCATGAGTGCTGACAAAGTGAGAATGTCTTGGAGTGTCCCAATATTTCAGCTTTTATTCTAATACCTACTAGAGTTTTGAGACTCATGTTTGCATGGTTCTAGAATGGCTAATGTTGCTTACTTCAATGCCTACAGTCCTTTTCACCCTTTCACATTACTGCTCAAACATCTTCAATAACCTAGCTTCCCACACATATTCTTCATACCTTACAACCACCCTCCTTCCTGAAAAAAAAAAGAAAATTGAACATTAAGATTACATATGTTTAAAAAGAACATTGACTGGAAAATGTTGCCATGTAGACAACTGAGAACACATTTTTTTTCATGACCTTTTTCAAAATTAGATTAATGAATTACCAGAAGAAACAGAAAGGCAGCCCACCAGATCATTCAAGCATTGAGAGAAGCTGGAGCTGTGTGATGGAAACAGGGAGAGAAAGGGCTCCATTCTTTTCCCAAAGAAATACATGACAGCAAGCAAATCTGCTTGGAATGGCTCTCAGCAGTTTGTTATCAATGACTGCTTTACATTTCACACACATTTACCAACACTAGAGGAAATCAGTTTTACTTAATGTAAATGTAGTAAGTTTCCCTAATACTTTTTATCTTTTATGTTGCAATACAACAATGTTCTAAATGTTTACAAGCCAATTAAATTATATATTTTGCTATTTTTTAAAATTACCAGATTAACTAAAAATTAAAAAAACCAACTTTACAGGGAATATTTTAAAGCGTCCAAAAATTTTGAAAGATAGAAAAAATTTCCTCACTGTTACAAAATAAAAAAAGTCTTCCAGAATGTATTTATCTTCTCTATTTACAAAAAAAAGCCCCACAGAGCCGACTTCAAAAATAACTGCCAGTATGCATTGTCTAAACATGCAATTGCTGTCCAATGGCACAGGTTTATGTTGAAATGTTATTTCAATCCAAGCAGACAATAAGAATCCAAAGAGAAGAGGCTTTTACAGAAAAGATCCAGAAGTACAGACTCTTATAAAAACAAAGCTGCATTGCATTTCATTTCTAAAGAGATAAAATGGACAGTACAAAGAGACAGAATTGGTTAAAACAAAAAGAAAGGGGGAAAAAAAGCAACACACACAAAGGAAACCAGAATTAAGTAGCAGACAGTATCAAAAAAACAACCCTCTCAGAGCACTGAACAAAATATATTCAAGTTATTATTTATCCCAGAGCAATTTCCTGCTAGTCTACCTAAAAATAGTAATAAAATTGCATCAAGGTCTTGGATTTCACAAACATTCAACTTTGCATGCAAAAAAGAGCTACAGCTAAGTAGCTTTTCAAAGGAGTAACTAAAATGAAAGGATCCTCAGAAATCCATGGCTGTACCTGTTAACCAGACTGTGCATCCACGAAAACCGCTTCTTGTTCCTACCACTTGGCCTCTCTTATTCCTGCTGACATGATGAGCTTGGTAGGTAACATTGGTTGCCCTTTGCATTCCCTGGAAAAGAAGAAGTCGATTAAGTCTTTGATAAAGGGTGAACTGGCAAAGCAAACAAATTCATCCACAGGCACGAAGAAAGACTAGAGGACAGAAAAATGGAAGTAAAACCAATACCCATTCCATCAGCTCCAGCATGGATCAAAGGCGGCACAGGAATTTAGAACAGTCAGCCAGAGACAACCACACTCCTTGGGCTACTTCAGTGAAGCTTGGGACTGACAGGTTAATCAACTACTACTTTTAAACAAAACTTGCTTAAGAAAAATCAACTATAAAAAAGAGAGATGAACTGCTAGAGCTGCTTGACTTCTATTCAAGTAATGTTAGGGTTCTGCTTGATAGAGTACTATGGGATAAAAACCTGAATGGAACAGGGGCCCAAGAAAACTGATTAATATTCAGGGACCATCTTGTCCAAGCTCAGGAGTGACCCAAAGAAGAGGAAGTCAGCTAGGAAACCTGCATGGATGAACAAGGAACTCCCGGACAAACTCAAACACTAAAAGGAATCCTATAGAGGGTGGAAGACTAGGGAAAATGTGGGCTCTCTCTAGATGGAAAAGGGAGACATGATTACCTGAGATATGGAAAAGGCTGAGATAGTCAATTACATTTTTTGCCTCAATCTTCACTGACAAGTGCTCCAGTCACGCCACCCAAGTCATGAAAGGCAAATGGAGGGACTGAGAGAATGAAGAACCATTGCCCAAGGTAGGAGAAGACCAGGTTTGAAGCCATCTATGGAGCCTGAATGTTCACAGGTCCATGGGACCTGATGAGATGGATCCACAGTTCCTGAGTGAACTGGTGGAGGATGCTTCTAAGTCATGATCCACCATATTTGAGAAGTCACAGCAGTTTCTATTGAAAAAGGAGGAACATAAGCCTGTTTTTGAATAGGAAAGTAAGGAAGACCTGGGCAACTACAAACCCACCAGTCTCTCTGCCCATCAAGATCATGGAGCAAAATATCCTGGAAACTATGCTAAGACACAGGAAAGGAGGTGATTAGTGACTGCCAACTCGGCTTCACCAAGGGCAGATCATGCCTGTTAAATTTGGTGGCACCGGCCTTTAGCTCATTTTTAACACCTCAGAGGCCTTTTCATTGCAAACTATGCACACTTCTTCCAAATTTCAGTTAAGCAAGTGCCTTTATGCGTGGTATCATCAGTCCCCAGACAAGAGATAGTTATCATAGATTCTAAATGTTTAAAGAAGTATTATTTCAAGGAACTTTTTCAAAAACTTATTTTAAAGATAGGGGTTTTAAAATATAATTTTAATTAAAATAAAGCTGGTTACCGAGTTTCTTAAAACTATTCATCATAATAACCTGCTCTACAAATAAATTCAGTAAGATGACCCTGCTGTCAAACACATTTCACAATCTGAAGGGAGAGAGCCCACAGGAAGATCAGCCTTGGCATCATCCCAGACTTTAATAGTTTCTGGCTAAAAGAACTCTGTTTGTGAAAGATCAAGACCTTAGATTGTCAGCCCATGCACGAACAATCAAACAAAAAAGAAGACTTTAAAAAAAGAGAGAAGGGAGGCAGGGGATGAGAGGGATTAGTAGTATCTTTAATGCTGCTTTGGCTTCTCTTACTTGTAAATATATTGCCACTATCTTCTCTTTCATCACTGTATCAGTGCCAGTTGAAAAAGAAAACATGCAGTATATYTAATATAAAAGACAGTAGGGACTATATTCCTCTATAGAGTACTAGCAGAGAGCTGTTCATAGTTTCAGAGAGGGACACCACAAAGCAGAATTAACAAAAATGTGGTATCTACTTGTGGCTTCAAGGACTGCTGCTACATCATTCTTCTATTCAAAGGTTTATCTATAACTTATTTGGAAATCATGAAGTTGTGCGATTCTATGTCCCCACTTCTAGACACAGCTGGGCTCATAGTTAGTGCAAACAGAAACTCAAGGTAAGAACCTATGTTCAGGTTTTAAACACAATAACTCTGTAATACAGTGGTGATAGTCCAGCAACTAAAATTAAATGAACACTGAATATCAACAGAAGAAACCACAATCTACAAACAGGTTATAACCATACCAAATGATGTTATCCTTGCTGATCATGCTACCTTAAATAATTTATCTCCCAAAACAAAGGTGTTTTGTGCACAAAGCCACTGCAATATAGCTGACTAAAACCAAAAGTCAAAAAGTCAAAAAATCCAAATCTTTCTTCTTATAGTAGGAACAACTAGGCAGTATAAAAAATTGGAGATCTCAGTGAGAAAATTGTGGAATTAAAACCAACAAAAATAATTGAAGTGCTTCAATTAAAAGCTATATAGTGCATAATGAATGTACACAGCCATTCAAACTAACACCGTAATAGCTACATTCTCTCTCAGTAATTGCAGTTGTACTGCATTGTACCAGGCACTGGATAAACAGCAGTCTCAAAGCACAAGTCCCATGCCACTGTCTCAGTAAGCTCTCCTACATTAAGACATAAACCCACATATGCTTTGCTTTTGAACCCTGGCAACAAGTCTATTATCAGACTCAGACATGAGAGGTCAAATGTCTCATTCAAGGAGATTTCTTCCAGTCCATATTCCATAAGTTATATCAGCTTCCTCTCTTTTCTAAAGATGAAATTAATCAGGGTGTTACACTAGGTTTAAAAAACTCATGAAACCCTGAGGAAGCAGGCTGAAGGGATTCTTAAAATATGAAAAAGACACAACTTTTATGAAAAAAAAAAGTATTAATACCTACTTAGCAGAGATGAGAAATCACAACAAGGAGAAGGCCTTGCTAGAGGATGAGGCACACATGTGCAGGGGAGCAGCCAGCAAGCTGAGCAGAGGGACAATAATCCACCTGTACTTCAGAAGCAGGCACCTAAGACTAAAGGGTAAAGTGCCCAAAGAGTCTGCAAGCACTCAAAAACACACCTGCCAGTCACCAGCTGACCCACCTTTTGTATCTGTGTACAGGCACACAAACAAGGCAGCTCAGTACTAATCCTGGGCAAAGCAGTACCCAAATCCCCCTTATCTTCCAAAAGAAAACCAATTTTATAGAGGTGCTCTAAAAAGTTAATAATTTAGCAAGTCATTCTCTGTTGTTTAAAAAAAAAAAAAAAAGTAGTTCCCTAATTTGCTTCCATATGATTTGCCCACACCAMTGAGCATAAACAGCTGAACACAGTATCTTCAACAACCCAGGTTTTTAATTACGATCCCTGCCATACACACTTACTACAAATACTGATGTGGCACAAAAAAATACTCACTGTCACATATTGTTTGTGCTCTTGAATTATTTAGCTAGTCTTCAAATTCTTGTACATAAAATTTGACGACTATCAACTGATGAAATTAAATGACCAACAAAAATGATACCAGACATAAAGAACAGTCATTTCCTTTTACACTATATCAAAGCATCACCTAGGAGATCTATATTTATAATGTTAAAAGAAATGAAACTAAGGAAACATGGGATAGAAAAACTCAGTGTGATGAGCAAGTTCTCTTCGAAAAAGCTATTTTAAAATTCTAAGCCCAATTACATTCACTATAGTAGTCACTGCTATAAGGACACACTACATTTTTGTAAAAGGACTAATGAAAAAAAGGGCATTAATCACCAAGGTTTATCTGCATTTTTAACAGCCATTGGATATTTCCATTCTGACATTCCCATAAAAATACGTCTTCCACCCTGCAACACACTGCTTCTGCATTCTGTAGACAAACACTTCATCTTAATATTTTCCCTCCTACTTTGCCACGTTAAACAGAAATAGTGCTTCAGTCCATTGTGCTTCATTATAGCAGTAATGTCAGCTGAGAATGCTGATATAWCCCTCCTTTTTTCTCCCCCACCATGCTGGTTCATTTCTCACAAGAAACCTAAATTGCTCCAACAGACAGACATCTTGGTATTGAAGTAAAAAAAGGGTACTGAAGAAATCCTTTCCTGGAGGCACACTGGAGAGCTGCAATGATAAAGAAGGAAGGATAACTCCGCTGTTTACTTTTCCTGCCATGAAGGTAAAATTTAGCTTTGCAGGTAGTTGACCAAGGAAATTAATGATTACAGACACCTTGGAACCATAGGAACAAAAGAAAGAAAGAAAAATGATGGGGGTCAAAAGGAAACACTAACTCTGTCAACTTTTCTATGTACAGACTTCCTGAGATGACATATTTTTTTTTATTATTATTCTTGATGTTTTGCCCAGTTACAGCTATAATTTTTTTATTGCCAAAACCAAATCAGACTATCAGTGCCAAACACCTTTGATGCAAGAACACAGACAGGCAACCAGATGACAGAAAGCAAACCCAAGTTGCAATGCCAAGATCAAAAGACAGCCAAAAGAAGAGATTATATCTTAATTGTTTTATGGTTAACAGACAAATGGCATATACACTGGTATAAGCTGAATTTATTCTTCATTACTTCCAAGCAACAATAAAATATTGTACTTCTACGATCAATGTCAAATTTTAAGTTTTCACAAAGCAATTTACTCCCTTTCAGGGAAGGAAGTAAATCTTTCCATGGCAAGCTGAGACTCCCCAAGCTGCATCATAAACTTGGGACAGCTGGAATGACCAGAAAACAGACATGGTTTCCATATAAAGCACATACACTGAAGACACTGTGACTGTAATTCCATATCCTTCTGCTCTAAGATGACAGTGTTGGTTCCCCAAGCTAAGAACCCCCATAAGCTAGCAAAAGCAACATAAGCAGTCTCTCCTCTGAATTGCAGTCTTAATTTCAATGCCATTCTCATTTCCAGTCTTAACAGAAGTTCTTTAGGTCTTTGTTAACTTGCTCACCATGTGGCTCTCATAAACGAGTGACTCCCTGATAACAACACATTTTTATGACATTTATTATTCAGCACTGATAACCAATTAGTAGTTTTCTTTTTATTCCCTGCTAAGTGTTCTGCTCAATAGCCAAACAGAAACTCAAACACATGGAACAGTGCCCATCTTTTCTGTCTACATACAAACACAAGCAAGGAAAACAGACATGGTTACAACACAAAAAATCAGCTACAACAGAGGTTATATCTACATATTTATATGAGATTACAAGACTAAAAAGATCTGTCAGGAATACCTTCCATTAGCTACTTTCTCAAATTCCGGTTTGAAAATCTGTGCTTTGATTCAGACAACTGTGCTTGAGAAGGAAGGTCAAGCCCAGAAATGACATCTGAACAATAATATCTTTTGCTCTTTTAAACACATAACAATTCCCCAATCCATATTCTGCCATGGCTTATAGCATTACATTTTCTCCCATCTACAACAAGAATTCTTACTTGGATCCTTACAATAGCCCACCAGAAAGCAGACTGCCACAGTGACAATAAGGCACTTAAACACAATAAGGCACTTAAACACCTCTACATAAAGCACCACCCAAGCTGCCAAATGCATGCTCTCCTGCCACTGACAGACTAGCACCCCTTCGCCAGGTGCTCTAAAGTTGGGACAATTTGAACCACAGAGAAATTCTGAAAGACAGGGCTCTGCCTACTCTCCTAGGGGCTGCCAAGTCCATCAGGGTAAGCTGCTTTGCYTTCGCTCTCAGCTGAACAGATGCAGAGCCAGAAGTGCCAGAACATTTGCCTGCGGAGCATGTGAATCAGCAGCACTTTTGTTCCTGGTGAAGCTTACTGGTCTATAGAAAGCATTTCAGTTGAAGTCCTCTGAAGAAAAAGGGAGAAGTGGAAGACTTCCTCTGCTTGCCACGTAGCACAGAGGGGGTTGCCAACCTCAGCTGAACTCCGCAAAGACTTAATGTCCGTTAAGGAATTGCCCCCGTTTGGACAAAGCTATCTTGGCTTCGCTTGTGACTAAAGAAATGATACAGAGTAACTTTTGCATACACTCTGTTAACCCCACACAGACATCGTCTATTTCACTACCTTCTAAACATCTGATTTTGCTTTTTCCTAGTGGAAATTGAAAGAATGTAAATTGCCGATTACTCTCCTACGTGAACAAGTTTGAGCTCGTACACGGTGGAAGAGGCTTAGACCAGCACAACATCTACCCAGCACTACGACAGCAACTTCCCCGTTTTTCAGGCAACAGCTGCTTTTATCAAGAAAGCTGTGGCCTGCACTCACAGCAAGACTTCAAAGACTGATTTACACTCTTACACTCATATCAAATTTTTTCTGGATCTTATGTCTTGCCTGTTTCAACTCAGCATTGATTGAAAGAAATCATATTTTCTTTTCCATTTCTTTTCGCTTGTCTTGCATCATCAGAGGTATCAAATGTTCTCAAAGGCCTGCAATGTCTCTTCTAAATAGCTGCATTTTGGTCTTTGCTGTAAACCGATCTTCCCCCATCTTTATGAACAAGAATGAAGGCTTTGGTTAGATTTTTTTATGCCCAGTCTCGACAGTTTTCCACATAACACCCGCTATACAAAGAACCCCAGTCTCTGGCCAATCCAGGTTTATGAATGGCCACATTGTACATCGCATTCTTAAGTCTTCCTTCTTCCAAAAAGCTGGAAGCCGAGGGCTTGCGGCGGAAGAGGCAGGGATGAAGCCTTCAGAGCCGGGTGCTCTCCGAGGGGCTTCCTGCCCTTCCCGCAGCCGCCCCGCGCGGCTCCCCGGCCGCGCTGCCCCCGGCGCTGCCGCTCCGTGACCGGGCTCGTCCGGCCGCGCCCCCGCCCCGCATCCCTCCCGGCCCGGCGGGCACCGGCGCCCGGAGACCCCGTCTCGGCTCCCGCTGCCGCCCACTGCCACATCACCCCGGCGCTCGGCGCTGCTTCCTCCCCGCTCCCCTGCCCCCGCACGCCCACCTGCCCCCCGGCGCACCGCCCGCCCGCTCACCCAGCTGGGCACCCTGTTGCTCAGCTTGACTTTCTTGCACTGGCTCTCGGGCAGCTCCATGGCCGCGGGGGCAGCGAGAAGAGAGGCAGGGGAGGAGGACGCGCCTTCCCGACTGATGCTTGGCGCGGATGAAGCCGCTGCCGCCGAGGAGCTGTGCCGTCTGCGCACTCCCGCGACTCGGCCAAAGGTGGTGCAGGGAGGAGCCGCGGCCCGGCGGCCGGAGGGAGGAGGGAGGGACGGCCGGAGGGAGGGAAGAAGGGAAGGAGGGAGGCGGCTGAGGGGAGCGGGAGCCAAGGCAGCTCCGCCGCGCGCCTGCGCCGCTCCGTGACGTGCGCGGGGGGGCGGGCGCCGCCACTTCCGCCGCCGCCTCCTTTGCTGCTGCCCTCGGCGGTGTCCGTATTCCTGTCGCTCCCTATCCCTGCCCATGCCCATGCCCATGCCCATGCCCCTGCCCCTGCGACCCAGCCCTGCGCTCAAGAACGCAGCTCTCTTCATTCAAGAGGACATAGCCCTAAGCTATGACGAAAGGAGACAGCCTGAAGCTGCGCCAGGGGAGGAGGTGTAGGTTGGACGCTGGGAGGAGTTCCTTCAGAGAAAGGGTGGTGAGACACTAGAATGGGCTGCCTAGGGAGCGGATGGAGTCACCGTCCCTGGAGGTGTTTAAGGAAACACTGGATGTGGCACTTGGTGCCGTGGTCTGGGTGACAAGGAGGTATTCGGTCACAGCTGGACTCGGTGATCCCAGGGGTCTTTTCCAGCCTCGCTGATGTCGCGCTGCCCGCCCGCTGTGTGCACAGCGTTCCGCCCGGCCGGCAGAGCGGAGATGTTCTCTGCTGAGTGTGTCCTCCCCACCTTCTCCACCTCGTGCACACAGGAGAGAGAGGCTGATAGCGGAGATGTTCTCTCCTGAGTGTGTCCTCCCCACCTTCTCCACCTCGTGCACACAGGAGAGAGAGGCTGCTGCGCTCCTTGGGAAGAGCTCGGGTCGGGGAATGTGCGAAGTGGCTGTCGCATTATTCCCTAACAAAAATTTCTCCAACAAACAAAGCTCATCCCGTGCAGCGCTCTGGGAAATGTCTCTTACTGTGGATTTAGAACAAGAAGTTCTTATTTCCAGAACAGAACTGATTTAGCAGTTAGGTGCTAATCTTAAGGTGGAGCCGATGCCATRCTAACAGGAGTGGCATTTACTGTATAAATATAAGTCCATTTACAATAGTTAAAGAAAGAAAGTACTTTAGCACTTAAGTGTTATGGGTGGAAATGGTGCTGTAATCACGGGAGTTGCATTTACTGTAAAAACATTAGGCTAATCAACATCTGGAGCATGTTTGTTCACTGACAGTGTAAACAGGAAATAAAGCTCTCTTTGTGGATCAGTGTTTACTCCTGGTATATCAGAAAGACATCCTTACAAGGAAAAGAAGGTGTTGGCTTAAAAGCAGGTATTAATATTCTGATTCAAATCCTTATGCAAAGTAGATAATGTCTCTGAAATCAAGAAAAATAGAAATGCTCTCAGCCAATTTGAAGGTCTGATGGAATTAATACAAAGTAACTAAGAAATTCAAAAATTGCAGTTTTTTATTTAGGCTTGACTTGAATGTTATACCACATGTTGCCCTGCAAGTAACTGTTCAACAGATGGTCCCTTGCTGTATTCTGATCATGACAAACAGTGACAGAGCCAGGGCAAAACCTCCCATGCAATGCTGTCCCAGTTATGGAAAGAAAACCAGCACACTGCTGTGGAACAGTGACTTGAGAGCTTCCACTTGCTGACTGTTCAGTTATGTCCAGGGTGTGCTCAGTTCGTGTGCTTTCACAACATGGTTTTACATGGCTTAAGAGTAATTCTCAGTGTTATTTGTGGTCACGATCTTTTTAAAATTCTGCTGTTATTTTATTCTGATTGTATTGATATAGGTTGATACTGTTCATTCTGCCCTCTGAGATACAATAGTGGGAAAACAGTAGTTTGCAAGGGTTGTAAATTAAATCCAAAAACAAAGGCACTCCACTTAACTATGCAGCAGTGATTTCTTACAGGTCCATTTGGCTCCCCTGTAATACACATGGGCTGGGAGCAAAACACTGGATTTTTTAAAATAGTCTGCATAGGAGTTTAGCCTTTGGCAGCTCTTTGTCAGCAAGAAGTCCCATCCCATCACAGGATCTTTTTTGCTACCTACTTTCTAAAGAAATGTTGCATTCTGATTTGAAAGTTGAAAAAACAAGGCGTTGAGCACTGGTGAAGTTTTAGGCGATGGTATTTACAGTTTGAAAAACCACAAGAGAAGAAAATGCAGTTGTGTTGATCAGCATGTATACATAGTACTGCCCAAACAGACTGAAGGTGGGGAGCTGCATGATTCCTTCCAGAAACTGCTGAAGAAACCCTGATGAATGAACTATATACAAGTGGAATGTGAAGTATGTCTGCAAATGTGGTCACTAGTGGTCAGACAGATGACATAATCTTACAGCTAATAAAAAAACCCATTTCTGAACAGCAATTCCTAAAACAAATCACCTTTTATGATTACACTGACATTCTAAAATAATGTATACTTACATATGCATATATAGTATAGTAAAATATTATAATAAAGGCACACTTGGATGAGGTATATCACAAAACTGGTAAGTCTGGAAGGGAACACTGGTGGGCTCGTCTGGTCCAATCTCCCTGCTCAAGCAGGGAGCACATGGCACATGAATGCATCTAGATGGTTCTCAAGTATCTCCAGTGAAGGAGACCCCCCCCAGCCTTCCTGTTTAATCTGTTAAGTGTTCGCCTGCGCAATAAAGAAGTTGTTCCATATAGAATCAGAATCACAGAATGGCTTGAGTTGGAAGGGACCTTAAAGATCATCTACTTTCAAGCCCCCTGCCATGGACAGGGACTCCTTTCAGGGACCAAGTTGCTCATATTCAAGTGGAACTTGTTGTGAATCAGTTTCAGCCTGTTGCTTTGTGTTGTATTGCTTGACACCACTGAGAAGAGCCTGGATCCATCATCTTTGCACCCTCCCTCCAGATTCTTACAGACACTGATGAGGACCTCTCTGAGTCTTCCCGAGACTGAACAAGYCCAGCTCCCTCAGCCTTTCCCCCTTCTAAGAGTGATGCTCCAGACTTTTGACCAACTTAATAGCTCTCCACTGGACCTGCTCCAGGAGCTCCACGTCCCTCTTGTGCTGAGGAGCCCAGAATTGGACTCAGCACTCCAGATGTGCCTCACCAGGGCTGAATAGAGAGAGAGGATCACATCCCTCAACCTGCTGGCAATGCTTCTCAGACAATAACCAACTTTGACATATTTTACAGAGGCTATTGTCACAAGCATAGGTCACATCTCATCAGCTGTTGTCAAAGCTGTTTCAGTGGAAATGTACATGTAATTTTATTGTTTGACATGTAAGTCCATCCAGTGCTGCCCACGCATTTTGCACGATTAACTTCTTAACCTCCTCAAACTATTAAAGAGGGAGATGAAAAGAACTTTCTTTAAACATAGGAAATAAATACATACTCATTTATACAGAGATTTGGGGAATGAATTCTTTACCTATGAATTCTCTGTAAGGTAATGTGTAAGCTCTGCAGGGCTACTAAGGGGTAGGTTCCAATTGCACTTTCCTGAAATCTTTCAAGATTGGATTGATTTTGATATGCAAAATCATATGCAAAAGTTTCTGAACTTTAAAAGCACTTTTCTGTGGGAGCCCTTAATGAAATTCAGGTCAATATGAATTGCTGCTATTTCTTAATCTTCACCCAATCTGAATTCAAAAACTCTTCTCATGACAGTGCTCTTGCAACCCCTCGCTATGGAGTAACAGGGCTGGATGTGGAGCTAAGGCTGTTCTATTGATAAATTTTAAATTCAGCTCAGAGAATGAAGGCAGAATTGAGCTAAAAGTTCATGAGCTAGTTTCTGGCTAGTCTGAACCCCCAAAAAGAAGACCTGCTCAACCTCTGAAAGAACCACCAGGATTTGGTATCCTTGAGCTGATTTTGATGCTGAATACTTCTGTCAGAGAGCTACTCTGTAAAATGACAATAATAAATTTGGATTTAATGTCTAGCAGGAGCAACAAACCCAAAATATCCACTGATTTTGGGCTTAGCTTCAAGGAGGGGAATTACATTAAAATGGAGTTATTTGTTAAAAACAAAATACTAGAATCTTTATAGCCAGCACAGGGACTAGTTAAAGAAACTGTTTCAGATTTTTATATGAAGGTTGGGAAAAAAATAGTCTTTGAGCACAGATGAAGTTTTAGGCAAAGCTACATGTACAAAATACTCCTGAAGAAGGACTCTCAGCCCAGAGCAAACTGTACATATGGACACGCTGACCAGACCAATTCAGGGAAATCCTTTCAATTCTACATAGGGCCACTTATATAGAAAATAATTTTCTGCTGAGTTAGCTTTTGCAAAGCCAATTATCTAATACCAATCAATCCAAAACATGTAGTAAGAGTCCCAATGTGTGCAATTTAAAATTACTGAGGAGGCACATGGTACCATACAGTTTCAATCTCCACTAAAATCTGAGCAACTGATCATATTAGGAACAAGACAAGAAGATTTCTTCTTAGGTTATATTCCAAAGAAATGTGCAAATTTTCAGTGGAAAAATCAGCATTTCAGAGAAAAAAATGTAATTACAATATTAAAAAATTACTTTGTCTGATACTTTTTACTACAGTGTTTCACCAAACAACAGAGATAAATCAAGCTGTTTCAACAGAGATAAATCAAGTTTTAGATGTTAAAAAATATTGGGTATCAGAAAAATTATTTTGAGTAGCTTCTAGACATCAATTCTAACATAAGAAGAATGTCTGAATTAGACTTGACTACAGACTAGAGACAAAGTATCCTCTAATACTTTGGTTTTATGATTAAAGACTGACCATCTACTTGTACATGACTTGTTATACAAGCCCAGAAATGCCTTAGCTATAAATATTACCTTTAAGATGCATATCCTCTTATTTCTAGGAAGAAAAAAAATATTAATAAAGCATTCTYCAGAATCCACCTACTGTTGTCACTTACAATAAAATGAATGAGAAATTAGGGAAGAAATTCCTTTAATACTGGAATTGCTCCTCTGGTAAGTATTCTGATCAAATTGTGATGACATCTCATGCTCATCTACAGATCTATTCTTTTGTTTTTTTCCTTGCAAAATATCCAGAGCACTAAAACTCAGACAGTCATACAGGCTGTTCACAGTTTTGCTCCTTTTTTTTTTTTTTGTGAAAAAACCCCATCTTCAATGTAGATTATGCTGTCTACATAGAAAAGGCTCATCACTGTTCTGTCAGCATAGTTTCCAAACTTTATTTCTCACATAAACAATTCTTTTGACACTATTCTAGTAAGCAAGAATTTCAGAATGCCTTTTAAACAGATGAAACATTTTGTTCAAGTTCCTCTCAAGTATCTCTCAATACTAGAAGTAGGGCTATGAAATAATCTCTAAAGGCTTTTAACTATAAATTCCTTATTCATTGATCTTCTATTGGAGGTGCTATTCTTACTGTTACCAGGTTTGTGTAGTGGAAAAGATGACTATCAAAAGCTGCCTGAAATTAACAAAATTATCATGTGGATACTTCACCTCTAACTCAGCTTGTGTTGCAGATATGATATGCTCATTTAAATAAAAAATACAAGGAGTTCTGTATAACATCCATAGTTGAGAAAGACAGGAATAGAGATATTTCTCAGAAACTATTTTCTGTCTTTTGCAAAAGCTTTTAATAAATTCTTTAATATCTGGACTGATATGCATGTCCAGCAGAACAATCTGGCCCAACTGTTTAAAGAAGCCACAGAAAGATCAGCAGAAATGCTGATAAAACCCCTGAGTGATGAGAATACCATTTGTTTTCTGACATATTGCTGAATGTTTAACTCAGACTTCTTTTCATGTCCCACAATACTGAGGATTAGAGCTCTCTTCCCAATTATATTGCGAGTCTTAAATCTGCTGAGTTTGCTCTTCAGACAGATAAGCTCTCTCCGTGTGCCATCTGTGTTCAGAATGAAGTGGTCTGCTTTAGCCAGCTGTGAGAGGTGATGCTTTGTGGCCCTTTTCAGGTAATACAGTGATGTTGTGAGAAGCTGAGCAGTGGTTATTGAGGTAACAGAATACACTCAAGGCTGTGTTCAATGACAGAAGGGTGTCTCTGACAAACTTCAAAGTAGCTGAGGGAGATTTCAAAGATTGAGGGAGACACTGGCTAGCGAAGAGAAAACAGTGAGGGGCAATGCAGGTGCTAGAACTCTGGCTTAAAACTCCTGCAGAGTTCCCAGGGCTCACTTTATAAAGTGAAATAAAATATAATTTTATCAGTGCCAGAGGTAGAGAAAAATTTAATAATGCACAGTTTTGAAAATAATTTATTCTCATACTCTATATTTCACAAAAAAATGCTTATCACGTTCCAAGCTGGCATTTTGACTGCTGTAAAAGCTGAGATGAATSACCACTAGAGGTCATTCAATGAATAAGAAATAACTCAGGCTTTCTGCTGAGTGATGTTCTTACTTGGGGTTTATTTTGTTCTGTTCTTTGTCACTAACAAGATAAAGAATTAACTTTACAAGAAAGCTAAGTAGTACAATTCTGAAGAAAAATGACTCTCCATGTGTGCTGCAGGCACACAAGGATTTTAGGTAGCCCTGTGTCACTGCTGACACTCACAAGTGCTATTGAATTTGATTGGGAACTAGACATACATTTAGAGATCTGAATACTTTGCTGTGTGCTCCTCTGTGTATTTAGGTAATTAACACCCCAAAAATCCTAATTCCAGTGTTCAAAGYTTCAAAAATATTTGTCTGTATGACAGATGTCTTTTTTCCATATGACTTGGTCTATTTTGAATTTAGGTACTATACAGTCACTCTGTCTTTGTCAGATACAAGAAAGGAAAGGTGTATTGTTTATTTAAGCAGGAGTAAAACTGATAAACACTAGACAGAAGGACCTCTAGTGAAGCAAACTAAAGACAATATAACTTTGAAGGTGTTTTCTCTCCCTATTCCTATTAAAGCCTTTGTTCAACATTGGAAGAAAACTACTTCTTTTCCTTACTTTTTCCACATCTCTGCACATGACATTAGGTGGGGGTAAAAAAGTCTGTGGCAAAACTGTAAATAAGCTAAACCTGGTGGGACCTCTGAAGTAGAAGTGGAACAAAAGAAGGTTATCAGGCAGGAAGATCAGAAGTTGATTAGGGAAGACAACAAGGAGAGGAGTGAGCAGTTAAAGCTCCTGTCAGATGAGCAAAAGATGAAGAAATTACATGTGGCAGTTCTTATCCTATAGCCAAGAAGGAACAGGACTTTTTAGCWATGATCCTCGTAGGAGACTCAAGCTAAGAATGAAAGTGAATGTGAGCTATCTGTTTTCTTAGGAATGAAAATACACAGAAGATTTTCATGCCTGTCAACAATGTCAGGACACAATGTCCCTAGGGCTGTTTTTGCCAAATCACAACTGTTGAAAAGGAAGTTCCTTCCAAGAGCAGTGGTTTTCAATTTCAGYAAATGTATTGTATATAAATATTTGCAAAGTAATTTCTAATGTCTCTCTATTATTAAATTGCTTTCTCACCAGCTTAGAAGTATTCTACCACTTTGTTTGCTACTCACTTCATACATCATTTAACTAAAAGATCATTTTTGTCATTAAAATTCAAACAAATTTTCTTTAATGAGGAAGACCCCTTTCTCAGAAGTATCTGTAGTACAATTTCAGAATTATTTGTTACAAATAGGAAGAGAACTATTAGAGCTCTTTTCAATAATTTATTGTTCTCAACATGCAAATCCACCTTCTAAGAATAACATGTTTAGGACAAAAAATATAAATCTCATCATGAAAAAACATTTGGACTGCTGACTATATCATATGAACACCCACCTGCTGGAAAGAGCTCTAGGAGCCACACTATCTGATTGCCAATGCAACTGTGGCATATGTTGAGAATCCAACTGATATTTACCCCAGGAATTATTTGCTCTAAAGAAATTTTCAGAAAGGTTGCTTTAGTTGGCTTTAGCAGTTTTGAAAAAAAATACACGTAATTTAAAGTTCTACTTTTTTTCTAAATGGAGTTAGCAAGTTACAAGATAATTTTTAAGTAGAATGTTGCCCACAACAACTTGAAATCTTTTCCCAGCTTGAAAAGATGGGAAAAGCATTCTGTAGAAAAGTGTTGAAAGTGTTGTGCTGGTGGTACTGTAAGATAGATTGGAGAGTTGCGGCAGAACCATTAACTTTGAAATGTAGCTTTGTATGAATCACCACTGAAAAAGTGAAACATTGAAGTTTTCCAGAAAAGAATAGTCTGCTTGTAAGAAAAGAGGACTAGGAGCATGAAATGTGTACTGAGAGGGAAAAAAGTAATTTATACATTATACTTCCACTACTCAGTACTTGTTATTCAGTATCAGACTTGTTGAAATAAGTTTTGGTGGACTACACAGAACTACTGAAGCCATGTAGATGCCAAAATCCTTGAAAAATGAATGCTTTCAATAGATACACAAAATTACTACATGACTAATTTTTTAATAAGTTTTTTGGCTTGTCATTCTGGGTTTCAATTTGTCCTTCTGTAACATATGAATAATTGTTCTTTTTACTGTAGCTGCTTAATTTGAGGAAAATGCTTTGAAACCAAAGACTCCTTATACACCCAAAATATCACTACGTAATATACATTCAATAAAGTTATTCTACCATGGTGGCATTTACTAGTACAGAATTATGAAATGTATTTTAGGGGAGAACACCCAAAGGCCAAATTACCAGAGACTCAAAACATATTTCTAATTCAGTTAAAAAGGTGCTTAAATACAGCAACTCAAGAGCAGGGAAAACCCTTCTCTAATCTAAAATATTTAATTAAACTACAGACATTTTCCTAAAAGCAAAAAATATTGAATTATTTGTCAGATGTGCAACTCTGAAGTAACCTCAACTGAAATACTTTCTTTGAGTCATCTCTAAGGAACTTAGAATTCATTTTTTCCCAGAAGAACTGCTTCAATCCCCAGTGAGATACAAAACCAACCAGAGTTTAGAGCAGAGCTGCTGCACATTGTCTTGGTGACACCTTGACCCTACAGCTGGTCACTTCCTGTGTCCCCTCTTCAGGTTGGAGGYGGCAGCAGCAGCAATCAGTTAGCCGGTTTGTTAACTAAGAGCTGACTTGGTTCCAAGGAGCACTTTCTCACCTTGGTGCCTTGGGCAGGTGCTGGTCTCAGCCTGACTTTACTGTGGTTTTGTGGTCAGAGTGACACAGGGAACAGCTTGTGAAGTGCTGGTACTTGGATCTCACACTGACTCAAGCTGAACAGATGATTAGTGCACTTAATCAAATCAAAAGGAGCTGAAGGTTTTAGGCCCTTTAAAGAGGCTTTCAGCCCAGTAGCTAACAGGAGATGACTCTCTAAATGCTACAGTAATAATTTATTTCCTTTTATTCCTTTTGATGTCCAAGAACAATGCTATTTGCTATGCTGACCTGAAAAATTGAAATAGAAGAAAAGCAACAAAAAAAGAGCTGACAGTTTAACTGTTCTTTTCCGTAGGCACTGTCAGTTTTGGGTAGACCCATTTGTCTGGTGACCTTGACTCCTCTCTAACTCCTTAAAAATTCTCTCTTGTGACTATAGACAATGTAAAAAATGGAGAAATAGTTTTATAAAGGTATTTGAAACAGAGACCTTTCAAACTTTTTCAACTTTAAAAACTCATTGGAGTAATCTTTTGAGTCACGAGTATTCCCTAACTGTAGAGCTAAATGAGATGTCAAAGGACACCCATGGAACAAGATCAGGGATTATTCTGAAAAAGACTGAAATATCTTGGGCAAACACTTCAACAAGTAGACCAGATGGGCTTGCATCCAGAATCTGACATTTCATTCATCAACACCAGCTAATGGTTCCAGGCTAGTACCTGGCTGTTCAGAAAAGCTTAAATTTTGAACTGAGGGAAGAAATCTTGAAAAAAAATATAATACCAAGAATGATGCCTTGGAGGCATTCAGGAYATACTGGGGCAGGAGAAGAATAAAGAGGTCCTTTCATTATCATATGAAGAATGGAAAGAAAAGGAGGCAAAAAACTAGGAGAGAAGATATACACCTTCAGGAAAATTATTCTGAATTTTCTGTCTGTAAAACATCTCAGTAAAAATGAATCATTACTTTATGAGCACTGTAATCATGCGTCCCTATCATGAATCTTTCTTTCTTGTAATATCTTTCTGCCCTAAGTAGTTCTAATCATATCAAGCTTCCTCCCAATATAAAATGGTTCATTTGATATAGAATCCAATCAGATAAGCTGGATGACTGTTAAAAATTGTTATGAATATACTGAATATTCTGTGTCTATGTGGAAAACATTTGTACTCATGTACCTGTTATAAGGATTAGAGTAACCTGATTATGAATTGTGTTATCTCAAACTTAAAACATTGATTGCAAGCCCATAAGCCATTTTCATACTTGCAATTTGAAGCAGAACTCCAAGGGAAGTTGGCCTAAGATTTGTAACATTTTGAGTATTATCTTTTATACAAGGAGATACTTGTTTTACAGGGCACCCTTTCTGGTCTGCAGCAGGAGAAAAAGATGGGGCATTTAAGCTACAAATTACCCGGTTGCCTAAGGTGATAACTAAGATAAAGAAGTCTTTTGGAAGAAGGGCTGAGAACTTAAAGAATATTAAGAGCTAACCTACATGGGCATTTTCACCCAAAGCAAGTAGAGAAATTGCAGGAAGAAGTCCTRTCACATTGAACAGACAGACTTCTAATAATTTGAAGCTTAAAAGTGAATTGCATTTAGATACTGATTTTTAACCAGTAAATCTGCTACCTTGTAAATAAAGAGAGTTCGTATTTGCAGCTCACCAAGTCTTTTCCTTCATAGCTATGTGTGCTCAAAGAACTGAAACATAGCCCCAAATGTCAAATTCTTCTTGAAAGTGCACTTAAACAACAATAAAAAAAGCCCGAAGAGCCAACAACAGGCATGGGAGTCAGATCGTTGAACTGTATGTTCAGTTTCAGAAGGGAGCACTAAAGTCTGTACCCCACAATAAAAACCCAAATGAAGCACCTGGACTCTCTTCAGACTCCAGAAGCACAACACATTCCAGGCCCAGTGGCAGTGGACAGGGAGCAAACAGATAATCTGGTAAGTGTCCAAGGGACAGACTGACCTTGTTTGTGGCAGCATGAACTCCTGTGTTACATTGTGTTTCATTCGGTCATGACAGGTGAGCCTGCAGTTTGTTCAACATTTCTAAATCTTTATAAAGGTTATGTCCATATATGGCCTATGAAATCCACGGTTTAATATGTATCCACTTGCAAGATAATTCCCACAAAGGACTCTGGTAATGTTCAACAGAATGCCTAATAGTAATTAGAGAAATCTTATGAGATTTATTTATTGTGGTGAATAATTTATCATATTAACATTATTGCCCAGAGTTGGCTTTAATGATATAAAACACAGTCATGCCAGAAAAAGAACATTTCAGGAGTGTGCTTTTGTTCTCTAGAAAACTGTGCTGCAGAACAATTTTTCAAGATGTTACAGGAGAAGGAAAAATAAAACTCACAGTAATTTGGAAAAAAAGGAGAACATTTGAATAGGAGGAATATTTGAATAGGAAGCAAAGTGGAAGAAGTTAAATAAGTATAAAACAAAGAATGTTTYGAATTTGTAAAGCAAGGTCTACCTTTTGCAGAATCATATCTGTATTCCTATCCAAATTTTCCTTTGTAGAAAGGCTCCCATCTTGTTAGTCTCTAAATAAAAGCAGATGATAAATATTACTTGAAATACAAGCATTCATATACAGAATCATCTTTCAAGAAAACTTTTCTTCCTGAGCTAATTTTAGAGATAAACATCATTGTCCATAAACATCATCTCAACACTTCCAGCGTTTACACATTCACTGATTAAATACCACAGGTGTTTTGACTAGGAAAAATGGCTACACTGAGGTTTAGCTTGCCACATGTAAATATCACCTATATATCTCAATTGGCAGTTAACAGAGTGCCACCTAAATTCAATCTACTGTACAGAGTGGCAGAAGCATGATTAGTTGGTTAGGTTCTAAGCCAAAGGCTTCTATGTAGAGTTTTAATTTCAATAACTTACCTGAATAATTACACCTTGAGGTAAGGCAGCTTTAAAATCTTTCTCTGTAGGAACTGGCTAGTAGAGCAGAGTGGAGAGCATGATCTTCCTAGAACAAGGTAGGATACTGCCACAGGATTGTTTAATGCATATTTCAACTAACTTTTTTTCTTTTTTTTTTCTTTTTTTTTTTTTTTTTTTTTTAGTGAGGGTGAAGATTTGAAGAATTTTGTCATAGAAAGGTAACGTGCAATGATCAGGGGAAAGGATTGGGACAGGAAATACACATTTCTTGTTTATGTCACTGTTAATGTTTTCAATCTCCTCCAACTAACCAAAAATACAAAAATAAAAAAGATAGCTTGGACAGAGATGAAGTGCATTCTAACTGAATCATTCTAATTTTGCTTAATAAGCTTTTCTTTATCCTCTAGAGCATCTTTACTGCTTTATTAAAATTMTTTTATTTAAGAATAGTATCTTCCCAGCAAACTCATCAGACTTAGTTTTAACTCACATTTATTTTAGTTGCTTAGCTCTGTAAAGTTCTTACTTGACTTCATCCAGAACATGATTTCAAAGCCAGCTACCTACTGTGGGGCAGGCTCCATTTGATCCTTAGCCTTTGTGCTTAGTYCCTTTGATCTGGTTAAACTGACCTGTCCCATAAAATTGATTTCTTGCTGCTACTCAACGTTCGCCTTGCCTAATGTGCTGGTAACCATCTCAATTCCACTGCATTCTAAATATTTGTCTACACATACAGCTTTTCAATAGAGTTAGAGTGACCAGTCCCCATTGTGGGGAGACAGGTTTTACCAGCAGAAGTTCTTSTTTCTCAGTCTGGTTTACATACTAGCTGTTCTGTCCTGATTTTTCTTTCTTTTTTGAACTGGTAGAGCTAAAAATGAATGAGGGGGCCTTTGTGGAACCTGTTATTATGGCACTCAGTGAAAACTGCACCAGATGAAAGCCTAGAGCAACTATTACAAGAAACCACATAAGAACTACTCCGTGTATATTTACACAGCAGCCTATAAAATTTTATTCAGATCTGAAATCTGAGTATGACCTTCATAATCTTCCTGTATAATTTGCAAGCATAGAAGTACAGTTTAATGCATCTTTTTTAGCTCAGAAAACACATTCTTCTCAGAGAATTTTTTAGGTTTCTTGGGAAATTTCCCGAAGTAATAACTAATGAGGTATGGGTTAACCTGTCAAAAACAGAARAGAAAAAGGAAAAAGCAAAGATAAGCAATTTACACACCTGTCTTTAAACAATCCCTGTGTCTGCGTATATCAGTGAAGTGTAGAACCTGAACTTTGCATTAAACCAAACTATAAAGCCAGTCATTTCTTTTTACAGACACTGTGTCATGAGAGGCTCAAACCACAAGGCTTGCTGACAAATCTTTCRTAAAGAATAATCTGTTCGACATGTAGAACACAACTTGTCACAGACTGTCCCCTGCACTTTAAAAAAGTGCAAGCTTTTCAGGTTATTTACTCTGAAAAAATGTAGCTGAGCTCCAGCAGGTGGTTTTTTATGGCCTCACACCACATAAGAATCATAGCACAAGGAACGAAAAGAGCAAGCATCTTGTACCAAGATGACACGGTGATGTATCTTCTGATTGAAGTAAAAATTGAGATCAACAGTCTCCATACAACGTAACTCACGCCCTCCTCCACAATCCACGCTCCTCAGAGTCTATACAGTTGGCAGATTGGGATAATGTCCTCTACTCCCCACTTCAGCCTCACCCTTTCCATCTAAGACTATAATTTTCAGGCCACTGGCTTGAAGGGCTCTTTTGTAGACCTAACATTTATAGCAACTCGTGTGATATATCTGTACAAGCCAGTCCTCTCTTCAGAATCTGTAATCTCTTACTTCAGAGCTCATATTTGAAGCCCTTGATTCACTGTGATTTAAAATGAGACTCTGAAGCAAACTGCATTCTTTGGCAATGAGGAAACCCACAGGCTTTGGGCCCTTTTGATCCATTTGTCTGGTGCCTAGCAAAACAGAGGCCTTCTTCTATCTTAATAGCTATGTCCCTGAAATAGCAGACACGGTACACACTGACCTCCTATATACATTTCAGGACATTAACCAAAGAAACCAACCATCAGGAGACATGGTGTTCAAAGATGTAAAATAAGCTACTGCATCTCCTTGAATACCACTGTTGAGAAAGGCAAGCATCAGACCAGGAGAGCTTCCTTTTCATATTCTCTGGCTTCAGCAGAGACAGCTCCAGATTAGTGGTTAAGGCTTTGTACCAATACTGYTAACAGAGTAAGACAGACAAATATGTGAGAGAGTCAGAACATAGCAGAAAATATTAAGGCCTTCCATATTACCAGATAGTGGTCAAAATTTAAATGCATGATTTTTAGAAATTCTAACTTGATATGTTTCTTTACTAACCAAAAATCAGATTTCTCTGGAGTTATCACTGGGAATGCCAAGTGGCATCATTTACAGTAGGTATCTCAAAGAAATTACAGTTATCTATGCAAGGAGTAGAAGTTCAGATTCCTTCTTGAAAATTTTGCAATTATCCTTTTTCATTCCTTTTTTACAGCRTAAGACAAACAATGAAATTATTGTTTTATCCTAGAATAACATGTTTATATAATTTTGARATATATGTTGTAAGAATCTAAATGAAAACTTTTACTGTTCACATTAAAAAATATAAGGATGGCAGTTTCAGATGTCTGGGCTCTGCAGTGGTCTATCAACACAGAAAAATTTAATTTTAAATATCTGCTATGGAGTAAGATTTGTACCWTATGTACTACAGCTGATGAGAATACTCTAAGCTTCATTTTCACTTGTGCTCCTTGGAAATTCCAACAAGATTCTCCAGAATGCTGGCCAGTCAGAACACTGCACATCTTTCCTGTT
The DNA here is from genome assembly GCA_014549065.1 of Cardinalis cardinalis. Classification (NCBI taxonomy): domain Eukaryota; kingdom Metazoa; phylum Chordata; class Aves; order Passeriformes; family Cardinalidae; genus Cardinalis; species Cardinalis cardinalis. The sequence continues at coordinate 559,664 of JACDOX010000070.1, forward strand.
TTGGTGTAGATACAGGAAAAAAAAAATCACATGTTAATCACAAAATATACTTGAGAAGGTTAAGATAATATAAACAACTGAAAAAAGTATTACTTTTTAAGAACATAGCATGTGATAGTGAAGAACGATTCAGACCAAACTGATTAGTCATTGTTATGGTAAATCATAGTGACTTCCAGTAACAAAGACTAGGAAAACCAAGTATTTCAGCAATTAACTTAAGTGAGATACAGTTACAGGAGGCTCCTCCTTTTATTCCCCAGTTTAGAGACAACCCCTGAGAATTTGCTGACCACTTGGCACACAGCCAAGTGAGTTCTGTATAGTTGTTGTTTCAGGAACCCCAGTCCTGCTCCTAATAGCACATTGCTCCTTACAAAGCTTATTTTTGTAATGACAAAATTTTCTAAAAATCTGTTCCTGTGCCTGAAATGGTGAACTGAACAGTAGAGGGTTAGCTAAGTGAATGAGGCAYGTGATATTGCATCATATCACTAAAGATGAGCAAATGGAGTATGGATGAGGAAAGGAAGTAACTAATTAAACTACAACCCTATTAAGATTACTTTAAAATTATGACAGGTTTATAAACACACAGCATGGGAAAGAACAATTAACACATCCATGTGAAGGGAAATTTGAAACAGTGAAGGATAAAAAATCCTTTTGTGTCAAACAGACTATGAGAGATCTACCTACTGGCCTTCTACCAGATAAAAACAATTTTCCTTTTTTTCCAATTTACCTTATTAAACCATTTATACATTAGCCCATCAAAAATTAGCCCACAATAAGAGAAAGGCTTCACTGTGAGAGAAAATAATAATTTAGAAGAATAAAATTAAATGAAATCAGATCAAAATTACAAAGAAAACCACAAATTCCTTGGTGTTGGAGTGACTCTACTGCCCTCACAAATACAAATTGATTTCAATACAATCTATTGCATTGAAAGGGAAAGTCTATGTTTGGAGTAAAGTTACCAGCAGAATTTTCTAGGATTAGCTTGGAGACTAAAAATAGCAGATAGTATCATGACTAATTTTGGTACAGCGTAAACGTGTGCTTATGACATTTTCTGATGACAAAGTCTGGAGGGAGCGTCAAACTAGAAAAGGCTTGGAATATCATACAGGTCATTGAACTCCAGTTACTGAAAGGGGATGAGGTTAGAGTGTACAAAGTGCACGGCTGCAGACTTGGAATTAATAACAGGAATTTTCTATTACCAGATGATAGTTCATAGTTTAGAAGAGATAATAAGGTAAAAAACCTAGTATATACATCTGTTGCAGCAAAACTACATACYACAAGGGAGATCAAGCTATGAAATCCTCCCCTAAAAAGGATTTATCTTATTTAGTTTATTACCTTATTTCATTTAGCTTGTTACCTTCATTTCATTACATTATTAGGGCTAATTAATTAAAATCTGTGAAAATGTTTATTATTTCTCTTCAGTTATACTGGGGATAAAGAAGGGTAAGATAAACACTAMAAGGAAAGATACTTGAAGTAGAACTTCGCCACAGCATGAAACCATCTGAGAAAATTGCCATGAAAATTAATCACAGAGATTCAAAAAGCTTCCAGTTTTTGGGGACATACAGTGCTGCAACAGCTTCCATATAGGAGTATGGGGATAAAACCCCCAAACATGTTTTAAGATGAAAGCTTGGTAAATTTACAAATGGGGGTGGTGCGACCTGTTTAACTGCTGCAGGGAAGGAACTAGGCTCCATCATCCATGAAATATTTTCTGATCCTGTGTTCTGTTTAGAAATAAAGCAGATGAGAAGGCTTCAGCAATGGAGGAAGCACACTGCAAAATGGACATTTGAGTCCAAACATAAAGGAACAAAATTTAAACAAAAAGTAGCTGYGATCTGATCACCTGGACCTACGCCAGCTGGCAAAAAGGCAAACTCTCTTACTTGGAATATTGGAAAATGTTCCTATTCTGTTTCCTTCACAGCACACACTGCTGCTCTTCCAACTACAGCTCTAGGATGTTCCCAAAGCTGCTAAGAGAGATAAATTTTTGTATTAGSAGTTCTACTTATGTTTCAGTTACCGTGTCTTCGCTACACGGATAGCCCAGAGCCAAAACCTCTCTCGGTAAATCTGCTGCATACCTCGAACTCCCCCAGTTTGCTCCCCAGGGATATTCCYTCTGTAGCAACGGTTTTCAAGTCCTAGACCAAGGATGTTTGGCAGCACGGAGAGAAGATCCTGTAATTTATGTACCCATGACACCTTTCCACAGCTGCAGAAGTCTGAAGGTTTTGTTTGCCCCAAAGCTTAGCTGTTTTTACCAAGAAGTACAGTTAGTCCAATAAAAAGCAATTCTCTTTATAAACCTTGCCTTGAGCATTGAGTAAACAACAGGGCAAAGTCGAGACCTAAAAGCAGTTCTCGAATATCCTTTTTTTAACAACAGAAGCAATTCTCAGGTAAMTCCTGGCCAAATTTTCACCCTCGGCCTTGGGCTCTGCATTTTGGYGCCCTTATTTCCCTGAGTGCTCGTCACTGGCTGTGGCCAGCTGGCACAGTTGCGCTTTGCACTAGCAACAGCCATGCCCTCACAGGAGCGACTTCCCCTCGGACGGCCTTTCCTGCCGTCTCTCCAGTCCAGAATACGCTCAGCTCCTTGGGGTCGGTGCCTGGCTAAGGCAGCGGCTCACAGGGGGCASCTCTGGCCGAGCTCCGGGCTCAGCGGCCTCGCTTAGCCCCGCTGCCKGCCCGACCCCGCTGTTCCCAGCCGGCCT